>VXAL01012970.1:302939-459688 GCA_013399475.1 Chauna torquata | reverse complement strand
AAAAAAAAAAAAAAAAAAATCAAATAATACTAATCTTTTCTTATTCTCAAAAGTTTTTCATAGGAATTTTTGCATTTTCATCATATCCTGGCTTCTTAGTTTGTGAACCCTGACAGGCTGAGAAATGTGCCCTCTGGATTTGGGTAGATATAGAGCTCTTAAAAATACTGCTGTCTGAGCCTGGGAATTTAAAGGCTTGCATGTTCTGTTTTGTTTCTCCCCTCTTCTTGTTCTTTCATTTCATGATACTTAAATTGGTCTCGCATTCAGGCTGGATGCACAACAACTCTGCTGAAGAGGTTTTCCTCTTGTCATCTTCAGGGTTTGCGTATTTGACTATCACTAGGAGCTCGGGTCTCAGTGTGGGATCAGAGATGCTCCCACACACCCAGCTGTTGGCTTATATACGTGAGGTTCTGTACATGGTTATACCTTGGGGGGCCTCACCTGCACAATGAGCAATGGTTGATCCCATAGGTGAGACCTGGAGAGGCAGAGCCCAGGGTTTGCCTGCGCTAATGGTCACTGTAAATGTAAAATCTTCAATGTTTCATGCTAAATCAAATATTCAGTTTGGTCGTAATCAATCTTTTTTTGTTGTTTAAATTAATTATGAGTCTCAAATACCAGTGAGTGCTATAACTAGAGACAGGAGAATTTCACATCAACATAAACCAGACGTGGAAAAGTTCCTGGAGGTTTTTAAAAAGAGAACTTGAGACCTATCTGTCAACTTCTTTAGCTTCTGATTAGAAACAAGAGTCCTTACAAACAATTTCTAATGTGATTATGGAATGAATGACTTGGGATTCTGTTTCTGTTCCTAACTAAACCAATGGCTTATCACATCTCAAAGGGCTGATGACAGGAATCATGCCCACTTGACACGCAGGAGTATCCTTCCTTCGGAATTCACAAGTGCTTCACAAGGCAAAACCACTCCCAGACCTGCAGTTGTTTTGGCTTTCTGGTTTTACTTTCTGTCCCTCCAGGAACATGTCAGGGAGGTGGCAAATGAGGAGGCTCTCTACAGCATCTGGGCTCTGTTTGCTGTGGAATGTGATCTTTGATTCAGGTTATGCAGTACATAGACTGAGACAGAATAATAGCTGATGAAGAAACAAGTGCATGTTTTCAGATTTATTTATTTATTTATTTATTTGTCTTGGGTCAGTCCTGAGAGTTGAGGACTGACCCTGCAGTCAAGAAATCTTGTTTGATTCCTGCAGCATTCTCCCTTGTTAGTTTTTCTCTTTATGTTGTCTTCCTTGCAACAGCCGGTATGAGACCCTATTGTTTTTTTATACGTTATTTTAAAATTATTTTTATTTTTAATATCTGGTCAGGTGCTCCCCCTCGCTGCCAGGTTATCTGTTATATATCACCTACCTCAGGAAGATGGATTCTTCTGGGTGTGGTTGTTTCTGTGCAAATCGAAGTTTCCTATAGTAAAGTGACATTTTGTTATTATCTCTGTGTTCGACGTCTTTGCATTCTACCTCAAGATGGAGGCTTAAAAAATAGAGAAGGGAAACAGACCTATATTTTATAGACACTTAATTTGACGATTACTTATATAATTACAAAAGGGAAGCATTAAATTTATAAATAATGTAGGATTACATTGTTTTAAGTGATTATGTCCACTACTTATCTTCAAAGGAACAAATACTAGGAAGGAAATATTGCTGTGTCGCAACTGTCTTCATAATTACTTTTTTTGGTATTATATTTTCCTAACTCAGTTGAGACCTAGATCTAAAACTTTACTGTACAGTTATAAAAAAAAAAGTACTGTACAGTTCTGTATCTTTTATATACATATTTATTTCTGTATTTATTGTTTTAATAATAATAATCGTATTTATTTAAATGTATGCATATTTAAGTCTGGGCATGATTCTCGAGCTTGTGGCACTAGGGCAAAGCAGTCTTCAGTGCACCTAAGGTAGCATGGTCACACAGAACAATTTTACAAGCCCATATGGCCAATAGCACAAAGCCATCCTGATGATCCTCCTTCTAACCAGGGCTCCTAAACTTCTGGAACGGCCTTTTAAGTTGCCATAGCTTACAGCAGGCTTGAGATGGCTTTAATTTGTGATTAGAGATGACATTAAAAGTTACCTGGCCTCCCTCATTGCATGTAGAAATCACTTAGAAAATTTGGCTTAGTAATTAATCCAAGAATGCTGTACCTAATAAGCTGTATGTTAGCATGGCTAACTACAAAGTCATGGGGATGACATCGGAACTGATTTTTCTAGTTTTCTAAATCTTCAAGTACAATTTTTTAGTATGCAAGAATGCAAAATTTTGACCTTGATTTGTGTCAGAAAACTGAGCTGTCAGCCTTCATTCCCAAATAAAACGTCTGACTATCCAAGCTATTTTTTTGAGATATACATACATCGTAAATGCGCGTTTGCATTTAACATTTAAAGATGTGAATTGTGAAGAACTGACAATACCTTGAATATTGCATATTGATAGAAGTACTGCTTTTTGCATGTCTGTGTGAGAAATGGTGCCCACCATGGTGACCAGATCAGTTTTAGATGTACTCTGTTGGGAATTCAGGAAATGTTTAGAAAGAGAAAAACTGGTGGAGGGCAGGAGTTCTTTTTTGCTTTTCAGAAAACTGATATCCTAACTTTTTTGTACTTATCTTTTAATATTTGATGTGTTCTAACTTTTGATCATTTTGCCTGGAGATTGTCCTATTTCTTATCCTTTTACTGAAAGAGAGAATGTTGGCATAATTTACTGAAACCAGTCTCAGCTTGATCAGTGTAGCATTTGCTAGTACAGGATATTTTTGCCAGCTCCAGCTCCAAAGAGTTTTCTTTACTTAAGTATCAAGTTGTTAACACAAGCCCAACAGGTGCTACTTCTGAATTATGGATGATTACACAGTCACTTTAGTTTGAATAAAGGTCCAGGATAAAACGCTTCATGTTATTCACAGAAGTAAGCTTCATCGGATACCACAAACACCCAAGACAGTATTTTTGCTTTAGTGAAGGCATTGCGTATATGATTTCTGACTGAGATGGAAAGAAGAAAAACTAGTGCCAAGTTACCTGTTTTGCATACCACGCTATGAAGAAATCTAGATTGAAACTTGTGGAATTATATAGAAAAATATATGAGCATATAGTGTAGTGTATTCAAACGTCAGGATGATGCACTATAGCAAAATGTTTTTTTGTCCAATGAATACAGCATTTCTAATTTCACCATAGCTGAAATTGTCAAGATGGTATTGCTAATAGAAGAGAACAAAACTTGAAGGCCTGTGCCACAAATATGCTTATCTTTGGAACAGGCTAATGTGTCAGTTTTGCTCCTAAAGGAAAAATAGTTTGCATACCTGACATCTGAGCCCTTTGAATCCTGAAGATGTGTTTAGCATGCAGAAGAGTGGAAGAAAAACCTCTGAATCTTAAGAGAAAAGCTTGAGGAAATAAGGAAGGGAATACAAACTAAGGCAGTCACAAGGGAAAAACTCTTGAAGTGAAAGCTTAAAAGTAAAAATGTGTATAATACGTCTAGTCTCTTTAACATAGTGAAGTTTAACACCTGAGTTTATAACACTGCAGAAGGGGTAGTTCAATATAAAGTAATTAATGAATATTGACTAAAGACTGAGGAGAGAAAAGGCTTAAAAGATTGTGTATTCGTTCTTAGCCATACTAAATAGTGAGAAGGAAAGAGAGCAAGGAATTGTTTGCAATCTCTGAATTCTGCTCAAATAGTTTGAAAATCAGCTATAGAAGGAGTAGACATCCAGTGAAGAGAATGGCTTTCGTATGTTTCAATTGATAGATAAATTTACAGCAAAAGTTGCAAGCACTAATTGGAATGCTGTGCAACTTTTGCGTGGGACGTTTGGTGTCGTTCGCAGTTGAGCAGAAACGTTCAACTTCTGGCACTTGCAGAAGTATTCCACGTGTCAGGATAGCACCATTGCTGATCTATACACAAAGGTCTAGACAGAGCGTGCAGGTGGTCTCTCCCTCTCTCTCTGTAGCCCATGGAACCAACAGCCCCGTCTGTGCGCCTCTGACGCGTGTTTGGAATTTCACCAAATAAATTTAACCCAAACTGAATGGGAGTTTTGTCATAGATTGTCATAAACTTTTACAGATTTAGTATTTAACATCCTTTCAGATCTGTGAATCTCACTGTTAAGGGGAAGAAAAAAAAAAGACGATACAAATTTCATGAAGTGCTTATTGTATAAAGGATAAATGAGTATAAGCATATGGTACCTTTCTATGAACAGACTTGCATATGGACAAAACTTTCTTTAGAATTTGCCTTGGAAGCATGTAGAGCTTCCAATATATCATTCAGACCACTAAATTAGACTTTCTCCTTTTTCCTCTCCCCTTCATGTTATTGCAAAGTGACAAGAGATGGGAGGAAATACACTCCTTAATTCCTTTCCTCCCCATCTTACCCTTCCCTTCTCCCAAGAGATTGCAGGGAATCATTGTTAAACGTTGATGCCCATTCTGGCTCCATGATGCATAAAATGTGAAGCAATTACCTCCATCTGAAAGGCAAAAAGTTAGAAGGGAAAAAGTCATAGGAAAATAAAGGGAGAGAATAACCGTATAAATAAACCATCTAGTAGCATGTTAAAGAGTTTATCACACGTCTCAACACTAGTTTTGTCGTACTGGGAAAACCATAAGAGAGTGATTTTTCTTTTAGTGGGAATCTGTATGACCTATTCTCTATTTCATTATCCCTGTATTTCATATACTCTCCTCATAGTGAATTAGAGGTTTGTGGTGGGTGGCAGGGGAGGGTTATCCTTCACGCACCTCAGTTGTCCTTTCCTCAGTTAAGTCCCCACTGCAGGCTGGCAGCAGCCTGCCACAAAACTCTAGAGCAGCTCACAATTGCATTTCTGTATCTAATCCGAGATGGGTTTGAAGCGGATCTCATCGGCCATAACAGGATTGGAGTGAGTAGCGTACAGCAGCTAGAAACATCGTACCTTGGCATTGGGCTAAGTCTCAATATTACCCTTTGTTATTCTTGCATATCATTTTATTTTTAGGTGACATTCTCTGTGAGAGCACAGAGAAGGGGTGGAGGCAGACAAGGAAAGAAAGATTGTTGGACTAACCACCAATATACAAAAGTTAGGCTGGGGAAGAATTGGATCACTAGAATCAATCTCGGAGATGTGGGCATGTGGGTGGGTAAATGTTAAGGTCAAGTATGAGCAGTAGATTAATCTGAGTATTAGTAATTTATAACAAGGTTTTGCACTTACAAGGTTCTTGGGTAATGTGTCTTCATGCAGATTATGATTAATCACATGCTCTGTTGCATGAAAATGTTGTGCTGATGAACTCACAGCAGGGGAGAATGCTGCAAAGTAAAGTGAGGGCTTGAGACAGGTAAGCATGCCAGACGGTGTTTCAGATGGTCTCCATCGTGTTATCTTCCAGGAACAAATGTGTGGGTTGCAGTAGTATTTTAAGCAACAAGCTCATTTGGACTAACATAACTATATGCATTTGAAACAACTGGGTAGAGAGTAATTTAGAAGGTGAAGTTCGATAACAATTTGACAGGTAGGGCTTTGGTGTCACCCATCAATCTGATAATTTCGTTAAGAAATATTTTTGCGCTTTGTCCAAAATATCACTGCTAGGTACAGCATTAGATAAGATGGCTTCTTAGGTACTTCTTATAAGGAACTTGTGGAAAACTGGGATTGAAGGGCACTGCTTCAAGGAAAAGTGGTTGTTTTACTCACAGATATGAATTTCTTGAAATAATTGAGGGCTACAGTAATAGAAAATTGATGTCTATAACTTTCTGTACTATCAGTAGTAGCCAGGGGACCTCAGAGCACTCTTAAAAGTTTAGCAACTTACTGGTTAATAAGGATAGTTCAGAACAGGTTTTCACCCCACCTTGTTTTCCACTCTGCTTAGTGTAATCAGAAGAGAATCATTTTGTCACTTCTTCACTTAAATAAAGTATTTTTTCCTCCTGTATGGGGGGTGGGGGTGGGGGGGTGGAATAAAGAATTTCAGATTTGGCATACTGAGTTATTCCCCACAGCATTTTGGATGTAAAGAAAAGTTTTGGCAGAGGTTCTGTCTTACAGAAGGTCACCTTGAAGTGTAGTACCCAGTCCCTGCTTTCCTTCCAGTCTTCAGATCGCACCCTGTTTCTATACAAAAAGTGAGTGGAGGCGTAAGGATGTGTTGGGTACAAGGTCACAGCAATAAGAGATGGAAAAGATCTACAAGACTGTCTTAGCTACATTTCTGTCAATGAGACATCGTTTCCTATAATACAATCTTAAATACTTTCTTCATTAAAATTTTAAACCACTCAGCTCCAGAGTAAAATGCTTCTGTTCGTTTTCTCCTTAAAAAATAATGTGCATATGTCTAGTGAAATTGCATTGTTATATTTAAAAATACCTTAACAGGCTGGTTTCTAATGAGCAATCCTTTTCTGATAGCAGTGCACTTTTTCTAGAGCAGTGGAACAGTTCATAAATAGTTAATTAGAAGTGTAGCCATACTTGTGCACTTGAGTAACAGTCTTCATGGATAGCTTCTCAATCATGCACACAGACGCACTGCAGCTTTATCAGGAACAGCAACAATATGCCAGACTTTGAAGAGGAATGAGTGTCACCGACAACTTTCCAGTTTCGTTCTAATTGAGTATAAAGCTGAAGCATATTTGCTTAAGACAAAAGTATTCAAAGTAATCCTTCTTTTTTTCTGTAAATGTTTTTGTAGGACATGATACCCATTACAAGAAATTTGGATTTAAGCTTATATAAAAGATTGTATGTTTCTTTCACATCATCTGGGTTTCAGCTGTTCAGTATATAGTTTATCCCTGTCATCTCTTTCACAGCACTGGAACTTAAATATGTATATCATGTTTTGTTAATAATACGGCAATGAGTTGAATTACTGTTTTTTTAATGAAAACTCTTCAGGTTTAATGAGTAAAGAAATAATGTAAAATACAACAGCCTAAGCCTTAATATTTTCTTGATCACAAGTCAAGCATTCTATATAATTTATTGAAGTAGCATAATGTCCTTAAATTGGAGGTCAATATTTTGCAGGCTTAGCAGAGATTTTTGTGCATAAGGGAAAGATGAAACTTTGAAAATATTATTTCAGCAGTTTCATAATTTAGGATTGTGACCTCATGCTCTAAGAATAATTATGGCACATCACCATTGGCAGTTTATCAATATTCATTCATAAACTTCTTAGACTTTTCACATCATGATTTTTCTTTTTAAGGCAACCATAGTAACTTTAAGACAGCTAGTTAATGCCTTAAGAAGCTCAGCTGGTTGCATTATTTATTTTTAGGGGCTCTAACTAGTATCAACAGTATTTGTGAAAGCCCTTTTTATTCTATTCTTTTCCTTTTTATTTAGTTGTTATACCTTCTGCTGCCACTTGGGAACAGTGTTTTTAGGAGCTATGATAGTGACCACAGGCAGCCCCCATGGGCCTGTGTTTGTGGCTATGTGGTAGAAACTTACCAGCTACGCTTTGACTGTGGCCACCATGAGTTTGCTGTGGCTGCACGAGTAGTTCCTGCAAAAACGTGGGGAGTGCCGTTGGTTTAGACTGTCACAATAATGGCAGAAAAGGCATGAGAACTTACACAAGCTTCTGTGACTGCTTAAAACTAGTCTGTGGCTTTAAATTCAGTGGTGTCGCATCGGTCCATGCTCAAGTCAAACACTGAGAGCCAACTACAAGGAAATCCGAAATCAGTGGCTTGAATAACTTCAGGTTATTAAAATGTCCATCTGGCATCTCTGACGAAGCATTAAATGAAGTTCTCCAGCTACCCACCCAAGAGCAGCTGGCAGCAAAATAGCACAAACACTTGTGTCTGTGTTGTAAATACTGCAGAGAAGGGCAGCAGGCACTCATGGTACTCCTGCTGGAGTGTTTGGTGAGAGGGCACCTCCTGGCCTGACCAAGGTAGAACTGTTTATGGCCACCAGTGACAAGAAGATGGTTCCTCAGAAGTTCAAGGATGCAGACACTCAACTCTACAAAAAAGATTACAGTTCATGCTGTAACAGCTCATGCTTTGGAAACTGGTGTAATCTGTCTCTTCTTGAGAAAAAGAAACTTCTACCTTTGCTGGAGTAATAGCCAGCAGACCCAACGGTTTGGTTTGGTTGAGGAACAGTTAATGCAATTTCACGGCCAAGGAAATCTCAGAAAAGCTGAGAATGAAGGCCTGTGTATCATCTTTGTCAAGTAAGCCAAAGCCTGTAATACCATTAATCTCAAGGGTTTCTTCAGGCTTCAGCAAAATTCAGCTGTTTGGGCAAGCTCATGAATTGGCAACTCTGGCAAGTGTTTTCAGTCAAGGCAGAACATCAGAGCTTTTGGCTGTCAGAAGGGCGCGAAGCAGGGCTTCATCCCCACCCTGGTCGGCCTTGGTATCATGTAGGCAGAGCTGCTGCTTGACGTGTTTGGAGACTGACAGGGGAAACTGCATGCCACATTGTGGTAGATGGAATTTTCAGCTTTCAGGAATTTTCCATCAAATCCAAGGTCACACAGCTGATAACCTGCGGCCTACTCTCTGCCAGCAACTGCAAGTTGGTTCCCAAGTGCTTGAGAGCCAGGAGGGACTGACTCTCTTGATCGCCATGCCAAACAGCTTGGCCTGAGCACTTTTGGAAGGAAAACCAAGGTTCTGTTTCAGTCTCCGCTAGAAAACATGAACGTGAGCCACGCAAGCTTGTCATTTGTAGACAATTTCTGCTACTTCTGCAGCAAATTGTGTGAGTGCTGCACTTGACAACACAGTCACGAAAGAGGATAACAAAAGGCAGAGCAGCATTTGTGAGATTAAAGCAGTGTTTCTGGAATGAAAGAAGCGCTGAACTTCAAACAAGTGCTTGGTATGCATTTACTTTTATTAACATTCCTCTGTGTGACTATGAAATTTGGATAACAGCCTTGTTTCTTCCAAGCATTAACCAGTTCCTCTTGGGCAGTCTTTGAGCACACAGTTGCAGGTGTAAAAGGGTTTTAGGTGTTGGGTTCTCACAAGTGTTTTCAAATACTCAGCTTAGAAATGTTGTTTCTGTACGTAGAGGAGCACTGATGTAGGTTTGCCAAGAAGAGTGGACAATGTGCTGCCTAAAACCACTTTGTATGGACTCGCTAAAATCAGAATGGCTCTGATGCAAGCCCCGGAAATATTGCAAGGACATGTTCAATGAACCTCCACGTTTGGAGTCCAAAACCACACAAAAGACAGCTGTAGCAGGATACACTGTCTACTGTGGTGAAGTTTTGCAGATTCAATAACTAGATTTCTATAGGTATTTGGAAAACTAGAATGCATTACCCAGGGAAAACAATCAAATAAGAAGTGAAAGCAGGTGGGCTATCTGTAGCTGTTAATGTGCTGCAAAAGTGAGATTAACTTCTTGTCAGGTTAAGTCAAGAAAGCTAACTCTACCTGCGCTGAATAATATGATTGAATTCATCATTGCAGTGGAAACTCCAGTTCCCAGAAGTATGTGAAAGACCTTCAGAGATGCATAACGTAACAGTTAGTGCCACTTCCAATGTGCGGCATGACAGGCCCACTGTTTGGCTGTATCTGATCCACTTGGGCCTCAGTCTTCTGCTGGTTTCAAGCAGAGAAGCAGGAGTCCACCCGTGGGCAGCGTAATGGACGTGGAGACCGAGGGGGCTCGCAGGCGGTGCAGCAGCAGGCAGCCACCGGCACGCTGGGCCAGGAGGAGCCCGCAGGGTTTGTGCCTCCGCACAGATGGGCGCGTGGAGGGCAGGTGCTGCGAGGGGGTTGTGTGCTTTGGTGAAGCAGGTAACGCTTTTTGAATAATTGGGTATGCGTGAGGGACCAAAGCTTTAAAGCAGTGATAGCTTTTTCCAGCACTTTTTCCTATCAAGTTGTTGGTTACAATAAGAGGTCCAGCAGAACCAGAGATGGAGGCTGCCTTCCTAAGGAAACCAAGTTTTATGTAACCGAGCTGTTTCCCACCTAGTAAGTTTTGAACGTCAGCCGACTTCAGCTAAGTTTGACAGTGGGTAGCTATTACCTCTCTGTTTGGCTGTTACCTTTTACCGGTTCCATTACAGTAAGTGCCTGGATGGAAGAGAGACACCCAATTAGTGTCCCCACTAAAAGAAAGGTGCTATTTGCGTTTTTCTCCTACTAAACACTGTAGATATCAAGCGTGAAGGAGGAAGCTTTAGGAAACAAAGTTTCATTAGTCCTGCTACTCATTGGTCTCTAAGAATAACAGCTAATCTTTTATTAAAAAAAAGCATGGTATAACCGTTTCCGTACACTTTGGAGCAGTACATACACTGGCTGTATTTTGTTTGTTAATCGGGAGTATGGAAAGTAGATACGTACATAAGGAAACGTTTTAAGTCTCATAACAATTTGTGAGTGCATGCCAGAGCGGTGGGCTCCTGCACCAGGAACTACATGGACTGGGAAGGGGTGCAGTGGGGGCAGCAGGGGTTTCTGGGCTACTCCAGCAATGTTATGAAGTTACCTTACACTGAGATTGCTGCAGTGTTCGAAGCTGTGCAGCCTCAGAACTTGCTCTTTGTTGTCTTCTTTCTTCCCTAAGTGCTTGTTCTGCATATTATACACCTGTTTATAGCAGAAGTTATTTCAGCGGCTGCTGAAAGGAGAAAAAAAAAAAAAGATTCTTTTAGAATAGGCAGAAATTGCTTAATGGAGCAAAGAATGTGTGTCGTCAGGTTCTTTCTGTTTGGTTTTAATTGCACTGTGTGTGGGACCTGTTGTGTCAGCGTGTGATGCTGTGGTTTAACAATGAATGTAAATATTACAGTCCTTGCTATAGAAAATGGAGAGTCTGTGCCACAGATAGGCTCCATGAATAGGATCTGGGGGGTGATGGTTTAGTGAGTAACAACGTTTGCTCAGTCTGCTACACACCTTGATTACTATGTAAATTGTGTAAATTTATGCATAAGCACATAATTATGCACACTCAACTGTCGGTTTGCCTCTACAGTAACATGCTTCTGTGCGTGTGCGTAAACAGTTAAACATAGTTTTCCTGAAAAGGGAGGGATGGTATTTTTAATTATTGCACCAGCTCTTATTCCCACTGAAGTTAAATGCAAGCTGGCCTCCAAAATCAAGGCCTGCTGTATATTGTAAGAGAGTTTTGACGGTATGTAGCAGAGGATTTAAGAGACAAACTGTGGCTGTGTTAGAACAAGGAAGTTATGTTCTGCAACTACGTTTTGTTTAACACTCCTATTTTCTTTTAATCTTTGCTATATGAGTTTCAGCTATTCAGCCAGAGAGAGTGGTAGGTACAGTATTGTGTATCATTAGTATGGGAGCAGTAGAATGAATTTCAGCTGAATAAAAATGAATTCTCTGTCTTGCAATTGTGAACATTTCTAGTTTGCCTTGACAATCCTGTCAAGACAAATTTGAACTTTGTCAGCAATTGTGATTGCTTGTGGGAGAATTACCAAAAGTCTTTGCTCTAGGTATCAGTCAGTGATTGCAACCCTCATCTGCTATTTGACCAAAATTTTCCATGGCACTCAGCAGGCTATTACTTGTCACTTTGACATATAATGGAGGGATATTTTAATTGATTTAAAAGTAAAAACCACAGTTATTTAATACAGTGTAACTGTATTACATGTCAGCAGTTACACTTGCTGTGAAAATAGGGAAAGGGGAATTGAAAGGACTTGGATTTGGAAGTATTATAAAACTACGCTTGCAGTTGATTTTATCTGCTACCTCTACTGACTATCAATAGAATTTTTACTTTGTTAATGGGAGCAGAGATTTCCTGTTGTGTCATTATACTGGATTTTAAAAGGATTCTTGGATGTTAGCTCTGCACTTAGTTACTAAAACCTGTATCTTCCAATGTGCAGTAGTGCTTCTGCTCCAAAGTCTTCACTTTTGTGGGGAGCTCTGATGCTGGTTTATGACCTGAACCGTTTCTCTGTCATGATCTCCCAGTGTCTAAAATAAGTATAATTCTATGCAAATCCAAGGTATGTAAAATTAAAAATTGTGAATCACTCTAAAGCTGTACAGCATGAGTACAGTTCGTGCCTTTAAACAGGCAGGTTACATGTATGCTGGAATACGATGTCAGATGCTTTAGCAATACTGTCTTCCTAAGTGTCTTTCTAACTGGTGATGGTGATGATAAGTTCAAAACATCGTTTTCTGTGCATCCGTTTCAAAACAAGCTCTTTTGCGAGAGAGAAAATGAAGAGGAGAAGGCCCTATAAAGATGAGCGGCTCACATCTTCCCTTTCTCTCTCTTTCCAAGTTTTTCAACTTACCTTTCAGAATTAGGAAAGAAGCTGACAGGTGCAAGTCCCGTATCTGCCTGCCCTGTATTGCCTATTCAATGCAGACATGTTCTGCTCACCACATTGCTTGCCTGGTCCTCAACATTCACGACTGGCTTTTTATTACGCTGTCAAAAGGTACCAAAATCCCGCAAAGGGGCAAGGGGGGAACAGTAAAGGAGACAGAAGTAGAAATCACCCTGGCTTTTCTACCTTCTAGTTTTAAGAGAAGATGTGTTATTGGGGTTATGGGGCCAGGAAGGTGGGAAAGACAAATGTGCAAACTGCCCCCAACAGCTGTGTAGTTGCCCAACCTAGAGCTGCAAGTCGTCTTATTTCTTGTATCAAGTAGTAATTATATGCATTAAAACAGCATTGAATAGCTTGCATTTCTTAAAGTGGAAAAATATTAGTTAAAATGAAGGGTTCATTCTTTCAAATAGTGTTTTTAGATGTGGCAGAATACATTTCAAAAAAATGTGAGTATTGAAACACCGGTTAATCAGAGATTGTGGTAAAGTTGGAGTTCTGCTTTTACTGTACTGCCTGGAACGAGTGCCAAGCGGGATGCTTCTGGTAAAACGTAAAGCACTGGGCCTAACCTAGTTGAGGATTATTAACTTTCAATTAATAAGATCATCTTCAGAGGACTATTTCTTTTTCCAGCATTCCTTTTGCAAATCCGCAAAGAGCTCGGTGCACACTTCAAGGCGCTGGAAGGCTGGTCGTGTCAGGACTCGAGCCCATAAGCGTATCAGCGAGTTCCTTTTGCTCAGTTCTGCATCGTTAACTCATACTAAACAATACCGTGAGCTGCCTGCTGCCTTTCATTTCCGCTAAGTCTTGTTTATGAAGTGTAGATTACTGTGCAGACTTTTCTACCTCTATTTTCTGTTCCTGTATGGAATTACTCTATAGCACACACTACCACTGAATGCTAATTTGCTGTCGACATATGTACTAATTTTGTCTTGTTGGCTGTGGGGGCAAAAGGGAGTTGAAAGGGCAAAATCTCCCCCATTAGAGTCTTTCAGCTCAAGTAATAATTATACATGTTGCCTTTAGAAGCCTGTGGGATTGCTCTTATGAGTAAAGGTCTGCCATACTGGGGCTGTTATTTGACAAGCTGGAAAATAGCCTTTGTTCCCATGGTAACCTTTTTTGTGCTTTGGTGCATTTTTTCCCTATGGTTTCATGGTTGCTCTGGAGGTTTTTCTATTGTGGTATTTTAATCCCCATTAGACTGGGATGGCAGTTCAGTTTACTTTTTGCTATTCTGAAGTGTTTTAATTTTTCTCTTTCGTTTGAATATGGAACTCTTGTAAACTTTTTATATTGCCTAGTTAGGGCATTAATGATGTAGTGGCTTTGTCTGTAAAGGTATCATGCACTCAGAAGATAAAGCAAGTAGTTTCTAATAGGCAAGTAAGTATGATTGGACCAAGCTGCTTTTCGTTTTAAGCTAATATTTTTTATAAAATTTTTAGGATTTGTATTTTTTTAGGACTTTATGGTGCCAAGCCCAAGGGTGTGGTGGCGGACACACCAGTCAGATTTCTGGCTTGGCAACAGAATGACATTTCTTTAGGTTGAAAATGGTCAATAATCTGGTCTTTAATGCCATTTCAGGTTGCTGTAATAAGAGATTCATATAATAAGGTTTTCAAGAAAAGGAAGGTATTTATAGAAATTGCTTGGTTAGACTCTGAAGGAAGAATGTGAAAAAAGTAGTGAGCTTTATTTTGAAAAGGGGAGACTTCTTAAAGAGATGCTCTTACTACTAGTAGCATCTCCCTGCGTTTTGCTTCTATGGATGTTTTCCTTCCTTCTTGTTTGTTGAGTTTTTCTTTGTCTTAAGAGTCCTCAACAGCAAAGCAAAATTGTCATGCAGTCTTGTCTTGCTTGTAATTCCTTATGGCAATGATTTCCCACTGGTGCCAGCATCAGCAGGAGAAATTCACTTGAATCATTGCATTTTATGCAGTTTACAAAGTATTGCTGACCAAGAAGGCAGCAGAGCCTTACCAAGTAAACACTACTGTGCTTTCCTACAGGGGTGATCAGGATGCATAATTAGTTGAAATATTTTTCAGTGGCAGAAGATGAGATGGTGCTATGAAAAATGGGATTTTCAAAGCTGTCCCTTTCCCTTTGGTCATGACAGGTGAGCAGGTACAGGAAAAGAGTAAAATGCCCCCTCTACCACCCCCACAAATAGACTTTAAATAATTAACTAGATCATTTTCCAGATAAACTGTTCCTGCCTTATCTTGCTATACAATGCATTGCAATTTATAATCAGCAGAACAAAACCCAACACTGTATGCATTTAAACTGCACTAATTCTATAAGTGGACTAAATATTAAAAGTTAGAGCAAATGTGCTGCTAAACTTAATGTTGCTCTGTGGCTTCCAAAGTTGGAGACTTGCTTCTAATAGTAAACTCCCTACCTAGGTCAACCATTCCGTTTCAACAGAAAACTGTGTTTATGTGCTAAAAAAACCTGCAGAACAAGTGAATTTTATTTCCCTTGGGGCATTAGATCTTGTTACGTTGGGACAGTTATGTAGAAGGAGAGGAGAAGTGCCTTTCAGAAGACCATGTGGAGGACATTATACTTCTCTGATCACTGGATCAGTGGGCAAAAAGCAGATTTATTTCCCTAGCAGATAAGTGCTGCTCAGTTTCAGTCCACCAGAACACACTTTTATTTACGTTTAAGTTTATATTTTTCTGTAGTCAACACATTAAGGTAAAAACTGGATAGCCGACAATAGCTGCTATGAAAAGATTTCAGTGGAGAAGGTCAAGGAAAAGTCAAGGCTTACAGCTGGATGGAGGAAAGTGCTGGGTGCTGTCAACATCCACTGAGGGAAATGGAAATTGAAGGGGCTTAGTACACTTGCTTCATTTTGTAAAATCAACATATGCCTTAAGGTTAAGCTAAGTACAGGAACCTATTCACTGGTGGCTACAGCACAAGAGAACCCATCAGCTTCTATGTGCAGAATAAATATTGCAATTTAAATGTTTTTTTTTAAATCATCGATGACTCTTAGATTTGTGAGCTTAGGAGAAAGGGTGGAGCCTTTTCTGTTATCACTGTACCTCAGAGTTTACTTTTTAGCATAATTAAGATCCAGGTATGAAAGTGCCATCTATGACCCTTAGGCACTGCTAAATAAAATAACTTGATAGGAAAACTGGAGTTGCTGAGGAGAGAAACCATACGATCTCATAGCTTTCTCTTAACTGTATGTGCTTTTCCTCTCTGATACCTACACTTCATCATAAGCATATAAGAGGAAAAAAAAAATCATAAATACTGGATTAATTTTGTAATCTGTACTTTCGTATTAGACTTGCAGTATCTGAAGTTCAAACAATTGAAAATTTCCTGTATTGAAACAGAATGCGTCTGTGCTTAAAAACAGAGATTGACACTAACTGCTAAATTAAATGTAGCATAACAGCTACCGCATGTATCTAATGGGGTTGGATTTTTATTTTTTATTGTTTTGTTTTCTTTTTAAATTTCTTAAAAATACATCTTCCAAGTCATAGGTGGCAAAACATATTGATTTTCGTGAGATACTGATCCCTTTTTTTAAATTGCAGTGAGCAATAGTGGATAACGAGAGTTCTTCATCATTAGCTAAAACAAAACAAACAAATGTGAATAAATGGTAATCCATATAAGAGCTTTGAGATTCTGAATTCTGGGACATTTCAAACGTAATTGATTTACAGGGTAAGAAGATAGTAGTTTACAGGTTGCTGTTTTTCCTCAATTGAATTTCCTGAATATTTTATTTGAATGGAAAAATGTTTTTGTTATCTTTGTTATTCTAGTAAAGAGAAGACATTTAAAAAAATGTCTTTCCTTAGCTGCTCATATAACTTATGGACTGGTACAGTACTTCAGATGTCAGAGTAAGCATGCACTGTCTCAGATGTTATCCTTGGTGCCTATCATCCTTCATATACACTAAAATACAGTTAGCTTCCCTAAAATATCTGGACCTTGTTCAAGATTTCTGAGTCTTAGAGGATATTCTTTGTTTGTTTCTTTTCTTTTAAGACTAAGGCTTAAAAGACAAATGCTTCACCTTTTTTTTAAGGCTTTAGGTAGAAGGATTGGTATTGGTCATATGGGTCCTATTGTTTTATGCAAGGAAGCATAACCACTTCTGTAATTCTGTCTTCATCTTCATAGGAGCAGGATAATGCCCTGAGAAACTCAGTCAGCAGAATGTGCAACTAGGTTATTTGGCAATTTGTATGCCTCTCTGCCAAATGTTAGAGGGGAAATGTTGCTCTGAGTTTTGTTTCTGAGGCTTAGGGGTGGTTTGGTTTCAGTGTTCCCTCTTTAACGCTGCATTCGTGAGGTCCCATGTGACTGCCTTCTCCTCCTAAAATCTGATCGCTTCATCTCTCTGCCTTTTCACTTCTCTGTGCTTTCTTGGTCTGCTGACAAGAAGATTAGTTTATGTAGTCTGACATTTAAGAAATACCATTTTCCAGTCTGCTAATCTGCTTTATGCGAGCAGTTATAGCAGAGAACCAGGGTGCATTCCTGCAGTGAAACTTCTGAAGAAAATCAGGCTGCACAAGGCAGAACTTACATTGGTAAAACCTCAGTATCAACAGTTAAAACTAGCAGTGTGGAGCAAAATCTGTGGAATGGTACATGCCACTGGTGGAGGCTGTGGTCAACATCCTTGTGCAGTGGTCAAGTAATCTCCTGGACAGCTTTTGACCAGCGTAACATTTCCTAAATCACTACCAGAGTTATCTTGGGCAATGAAATTACTCCATCTGTGTGACCACACATGGAAATAGCAGAGGGAAAGGGAAGCGAAGGTGCTTATGCTGTCTGCTGTGATGGCTGAGTGAATGATGAGCTACAGAAAGGAAGACACTAGGGGAGCTGTAGGAATGTAATGCTAGCTGTAGCAACCAGGAAAGATTCAGAGGGAATATTTGGAAGGGGGAAAGGATACTCTTTCCAGGTTAGTGTAAACTTGGTAATCGGTCTCTTGATTTTGGAAGTGGGATGTCTTGTCGTTTGGTGCAGGAGTTTCTTGCCTTCCTTGGGCGATGCCTGGGTTTGCAATTGTGTGGAGGTCGGTGAGGGCAAAGCATGGGGGTGCGCTGCTTGGTGGCCCTGGGGACTCTGGGGGTGGCCCTTGGCCGCTTCCTGGCTGGCCAAGCTCTGGTCTCCATGTTCAGCCAGACCGGCCACACCGCAGTTGTGGAATACCATTGAAATAGCTCTTGTTTTGGACTGCCAGAGGGTTAGTTTCTGTATCTGTGTGTATTTCAGTTGAATATGAGGCTTTCATGTGTCGGTCCCAGTAGAAGATGGCTCTCGCTGGAAACTGGTCTGGAGGTTACACCTGTTCAGAAGTGAGATGAAATGCTAGAAGGAAGGTGCTGGCACTCTGTGCATCTTGCATTTCCTGATTATTCTTCCTCTCGCATTTCCACCAAGCCAAATAAACCTTGATGCTGATCCCAACTTCTTTTTACCTTTGCTTTTGCATAACTTTCTTGAAGAACCCAGGTTCCTTCTGGTTATTTTACTACCAGAACATTTTGGTATGAAAAAGAAAAGTCAGTGATGTGGAATTAAAAAGGACTCATCCAGATACCATAATAATAAAAGTGCTTGGAACAAACGGGTTTGGGATTCATACTGTGGCTTGTGCTTCTTTGGAGTGCTTCATTTTATGATGAGAAAGGTGGCGTTTGTTTCAACTGTGCTCCTGTATGGCATCTGGTTTGAAAAGCATAATAACCTATATAATCAGCTTTTAAAATGCTGGATTATCTGTGGTTTTA
This sequence comes from Chauna torquata, assembly GCA_013399475.1. Classification (NCBI taxonomy): domain Eukaryota; kingdom Metazoa; phylum Chordata; class Aves; order Anseriformes; family Anhimidae; genus Chauna; species Chauna torquata. The sequence continues at coordinate 441,450 of VXAL01012970.1, read as the reverse complement.
TTGACTCTTCTTTACAAAATCTGTTATTTCTAATTATTTCTCCGTATAACAATTACTAAAGCCCACTTGCAAAGATGCAAATGAGCTTGATGGCAATGGCTAGTCAAGGTCAGTATTTAAATGCCAGCATTTGCAGTGCTGTGGATAATAAATCAGGCTTACTCCTAATCACATACACTACAACGTGACAAATGTTACTGGAGCCGTCTAAGCGACCATTTTACAAATCATTTAGAAGATACATTTGGCATTGTTAAACTGCTCCATGCTGCCCTTGGCTGTAAAATTGTTGTGATAAAATATGTATGCTGTGTTAGATCTCCTCTCTTTGCATCCTGCAGTATAGGGTTTTGTTTGTTTGTTTTTTCTTTACATTGGAAATATGACAGAGGCATGAAAGTAATCAGTGTCCTAATCAGACTGTGGAAACCACTGGCTTCTAAAAGCAATGGTGAGTAGCCAGCACTGTGACATCTCATCTCATCTTTCTTGCGTTTTCAGTTAGAAGTTTGCATTAGAAGTAGATTGCTGGCTACAAAAAAAAATTCTGGGTCAACTCTAGTCCACTGTCTGAAAGCTTAAAAAACTGTAAATAGCAGAGCCATATTTGTTAGTATCTGGTTTGGACTGCTGTAACTGTATAAAAGCAGTGTTTTCACTTGCTATAAGCATTAAAAGACTCAGTCCTGCTGTGGCAATAGGTGTCATTAGGTTTAGGGTGTCATTCAAATAGATTTTTGGCACTAGGCTAATTGCCGTTCAGGGAGTCAGTCGTAAAGTTCCCAATCTTCATCTGTAGTATCTGTTCTTATTTGGATTTTCAAAAGAGAGAATGATGTATTACCAAAGTGATCTGGATTGTTTTAACTGAGGTTTTCATCCGGAGCTAAGAATCAAACTGAGCTTGGGGGGGGGAGTAAAGCTAAATCAATGTATATACCTGTTATAATCAACATTTAGTTTTTATCTATTAAGTGTTGTCTACCTGTAACTTTTCCCAAATACCAATTTATGTTAGGATTAGTTAACAGAAATATATGGCACATTTCTGTGGAAAAAAATAATGAAATAGGAAATATTTAACTCCGGAGGATGCATGAAAAGCGTTTTCAAAGCAGGGGGGTATTTTAGTGTAGTGTTTCTCTCTATACATATTACAGGATATACAGCTATACTGGTTAATTAAGTAATTGGTATAATAAAATCAATGAATAAATCCAGTATGTCTGTGTCATAAAAGCTGGATATCTGGCCTTGAATTGAGGGCAAAGAGAGACTTTACTCAGCAGTCAGGTCTTGATACAAATCTTACTCACCATGGTCAAGTTTCTAAGAAAGGAATGTAAAAGAGATTCATGAGGAAATGGTGTAACTATCCATGCATACCTGTTGTTGAGAAAAGAATAGCTTCCATGGAGAGAATGACTTAATTTGAGGTTTAGCAATATGATTTCAGCGTATTTTTAGAAGTTAGCATTTTATTACTTTCAGGTGTGTACAAACACCACTGTACCTCCTGTATGAGATAATGTAACAGCATCTTAAATTAGAGAATACTTTGGTGTAGCATGGATGAAAGAAAACGTAAGACATTTTAAAACCAAACAAGCAAAACATTGTGCATTAGAAGGCAATCATAGCTTAACCTGTCACAAATTGGAGGAGATTTAAGTTCCAACAGCTAATGCCAACATTTCTTTGCAGTAGAGTATTTGAGAATTGCTCCATGTTGGATACTCCTATTAAGAATGAAAATACCTCATTTGTGTTTTAACCTTTTTCACTTTTAAACTGGTTAAAAGGATATATGGGAATTAATTAAATTTTGTTCTAGAATGTTAAGTTTCCACCTGTGGTGCTGTGGCTGAATAGCTGAATACATGCTTTGCATTCAAGCTGTACCTTCACCTTTCAGCTATATTCAAGCCTTTTGTCTAGATAAGCACTGTATAAAATATGCTATAGATAATGTCTTAGGTAGGCATTTAATAATAGTCATGGATCAAATAGTGTCTCAGTGCGTCTTTACTGGCTTTTTTTACCCACTAATTCTGTGTAAGTGGAATTTTAAGGGGTAACTCGTATCTTAAAAAAAGGCTTTCCAACCTTCTGCGAATCCTACATGACAATTTATTTTCAATTAAAAAAGAATACATACATGTGTATATGTCTATATATATACACACACAGTTGTGTATGTGTGTATAAACACACACTGCTGTGATACTCTGGGATCCTCCATTTCTGCACAGTAAGAGCTCTCTAACAGAATTACCTTTTTTAGATTTTAAAAAAAAAAAAGTGACCTTTTTCAGAGTAGAAGGACTATGCATTATAGTAATCATATGGTAGGAAAATTTTTGCTAGTCTTATGAAGCAATGGGAATGTGCAAAATTACAAATGCCCCAAGACATTCTGGTGGTATGTCAGAAATGAAATGTTTCTTTTTTCAGACAAAATACTGCAGTTTGCAGTGAAAGAGCAAAAAATGAATTTTCAGCGAGGTAGTTTTCCAGGTTATTGACATTTTCTCTAGAAAGCAGACACCTTCTGAAGAATTCTATTTAATGAAAGGCTTGATTTTTTTCACACTGTATGCAGTGTGCTAGAGGGAGAAAGGAGATTTTACTCTAGTCCCATTTTTTGCCTAAACACATCAAAATGCAGAGCTGAAACACGAAGTTTAATAGCAGCATAGTCTTGGTAAATCCTGAAGTATCTGCCTTTCCTTATAGCTATGCTCATCCAGAGTGCATAGATATGCCTGTGACTTGAGCAAATAGAACTTTCTTTAACACAGATCTGGTGAGGCTTTCCTTTGTCTCTCTGGCAGATGAGCTAATGCCATCACCTAGCAATTATCAAGTAGTATTACGTTATGTAATGAAAGTATAAATAGCACAAGGAATAAAACTAGTAAACCTAACAGACTAGTGAGCAGACGAACAGAAATACTATTTGGAACATTTTGATTAGCATCTGAATGTTGTCATTTAAAAAGATGTTTAGTTTGGATGTTAAAGTAAAGCTGCAGGCCAGGAGACTCGTGGTCCTTGATCTGGAGTGACATTCCTGCTGTGCCCATGGATGAATCATTTGGCCTCTGTATACCTCTTTAAATGGAGATACAAAATTGAAAAAAGGCAAAGGGTGCATCTTTGGAATTTCTTAAGTGAGCTGGTTATCTTATGTTTGAATTAAGGCTACCTATGAACTTTGTTTCCCAATGGCTGACTGACAAATAGCCTGTGATCTGCAATTTAAACTGTCAGATTGTTTCACCACCAGTGCCAAGTTTTCCAGGGTTGTTTTTGTAGGTATTTGACAGGCTTCAGAGAGAGAATGTGTGAAGAAATGCAAGAGGTCGTGTTTACGTGGAGAAGAGAGATGATATCAAAGGGAAGATTCTCCCCAGCCCTTCAGAGGCATGGGAGGGATCCAAAGCTCTGTTTCCTTCAGTATCTGGCACATTTCTCTGAGCGTGCTGATTACGTTAGGGTGGCATTTCCAGTTCCCCAGGGAAGAAGGGAGGGAGGATACTTGCCACATCATGAAATGGGGGTTGTGTTTTAAAGAGCACTGTCTTTTAGAGCTGCCAATGGAAAATACTAACTAAAGATAGCTTCAGAGAGTCACAGTTCAAAAAAAAAAAAAAATCCCCCCTTCTGAAAAGCTGGGTTTGCAAGAAGGATATTCTACACTTGCAGAATATAAAGAGGCATCAAATCTACTTTGGAAGTAAACTGTTCAATTACAGAAATATAAGTGGCTCAAGGGCCGTTGTGAAGCAGGAACATGAACAAGAAGGGGCATGCCACTTTGCTGTGCTCCTTCATAAAATGGTCTTAGCAGTTTTATTACAGGTATACCTTAGCTACAAGGGCTTGAGACAAACAAACAGAAAGAAAATTCATAGTTATCTGGGCACCGCCAGAGTGGTTGTCTTTTTATTTTCAGTTTTAGTCATCTGGTACCAATAAATTCCACTGCCCTTGTGGTAGCTTCTCACATTAACATTGATATATTATGGGTGTTTTAAAACAGACAATAAAAATGTTTCGTCTACTAATTAAAGCAACTCATGTATTCAACCAGGCAATACCAGAAAGAGTTGTGGTTTCCTAATTGTTAGGTGCCTTGAGCAATATACCTGTTATAAATTCTTAATTGAACTTTGTGTTGTGGCCAGTGTGATTTGAAATATTCATAACTGTTTTGTTTTGGTTTGTTTGTTTGTTTTTTCCTCCAGCTCTTCATTGAGAAGTGTATCAACTGGTTCTTCGAGACCTTCCAAAGTGTGTTTGGTTTGTGGAGATGAGGCATCTGGATGTCATTATGGAGTAGTTACATGTGGCAGCTGTAAAGTTTTCTTCAAGAGAGCAGTAGAAGGTAAGAATACAAAATAAAAACCATCAGCAAAAAAGCCAAGGTAAGATGTGTGTAAATTTATACAGAAATATATATATATGCACACATGCATTTTTATGTGTTTTCTGCTGTTGATAAAGTTCAGTGTTAATCTGGAAAAAAAAATGTTGAATGGACTCCAATTACATGTGATATAATTTATGTAGAATATGCCAGGATATTTTCCTTTTTTGCACTTTTTTTTTTTTTTAAAGCATGCATTGTTTTACCTAATGCTACTGCTGTATTAGGCTTCAGCTCCTCCGAGTCTCCCAGTGGCTTCTTGTAATTTCTATTGGACATGAATACAATTGATGTAAGCATACTCCTGCTTCTTCTGTACTGGATGATGAGTAGGATTCTCTCATCATTTTGACATTCTTATAGGACAGTACAACTCAGATGAGTTGTCTACCTGTGGGTACCTTCAGGTCTTTGGACACAGTAGTGCATCATCTATTTCGTCTTTCAGCAAAAGGGAAGTGGCTTTACAGTACTGTGGTAGATTTGATAAGGGTGCACAAATTGATCATTGTGCATTTCTTAGACATTGCAATGCTCTTTTTCTTCATTAAGGGCTAGGACTTTCATGTGGTCTATGTTTTGAGAGCTTTGTCATCACAGGAGTGTTTAGCTGACATCTCCCTATTTTATGCTGCTTATGGTGTAGCTCGTCTTTCCTGGGCACCTTGACAGAAAGAAGTTAGTATTACTCAGTGCTGCAGGATCTCTGATAGGTGTTACCTTGCAGTGGCTTGGGTTGTTAGGGTATGTTTGATCTTTAAAGACTTTGTTGGTGATTGCTACAAGTGATAGAAATTAAGTTTTTAGTACCTGATTAAGACTTCATGGCATGCAAAGGACATAAATACTGTATAGGTTTTTTGAAATCATTACTGACAGTAGATGAACAAACTGGTTTTACTTACTGGTTTATTTTGATGAAGAAAAACCTAAAGGAAGGAAATAGACTCTTAATATGGTGTCCAACTTGTGCCCTGAGAAGAGTGAGGCAGCGTATTATGTGATTAATTTCTTCTGTGGTCCCTGAATCTGCTGCTGGTGGCCATAAGGATATAGCTCACTGTTAAGTTGACCTTGAGAGCTTGTGCATCATTGAAGTCAAGACCTCATGTAGTATCTCTCTATCAATCTATTTATCCGTCATCAAAAGGTGTCAATTTGATTGAAATAAACTTCCCAAAGTTATAAGGACACAGAAAAGATTTCACCCCTTCTGAAAGCATTTTCTCTTACTGTTGTGCAGTAGCTGAACTTGATGGCAACATTCCCTAACTTGCATGAGTTTTTAGTTCCTTAATGTAGCACTTGAACTGGAAAACTTGACGTAGTTTCACTGAATGATTTGCTCCATGTGCCTCCATGCCACATCATGGATGGATATTTGCATATCCAGGTCCAAGCTGGCCTTGTTTGTGAAATGTGAATCGTGAGGGCATTTTTTGTTGTGGTGGTGGTGTTTTTTTGGTATACGCACACACACCTATTGTGTGAAGTGGTAGCACCTTTTGTTATCTTCCTTCTTCCTTTCCTGCCTTCCAAGAAAGCTTCTTTCCCAGTCTTAAGTTACTTTAATTTCAAGGTACTGTGTATCTATATTTACCATACTTCTCATTTATGATGTCCTTTCTGATATAATTTGATGGATATCCCTATCCTATTTTACAGAAATTTATGAAAAAATATGGAGAATTCCCATTCGGAGTAAACAAAGCAGCAAGACTGCATTTTCAAGCCTAAGAATCCAAGATTATTAGGAAAGGATTGCTCTGTAATCAGACATAACTATATTTTTAAAATGTGTTTTTATCAGTAATTACTGAAAGTTTACCAGTTAAGCAAAAAAGCTCAAAAAACAAGACAGAACGACCACGTCTTCACTGAAGACTGGAGATGGGGTTTTAAATTAGTGTAAAATATATTTTTAGAACTATTATATTAACGTACGGGTTCTTACATGTGGTATCTGAACACTGTCTAGACTTCTGCTTGGTATGCACATAACCGTGAGCTCTTGATGCTACTAGTAACATCGTTATGCAAACACTGCAAGTTTGGCTCATACTTTCTATGTTTATATAAAAGTATGTTGTAGAGTATTAGCCAAAAAAGGTCATAGCAAAAACAGAATATACCTTTTAGTTGTAAACATCCTGAAACTATCAATGTGAATAAAAACTTATGCAGGTAGGTTTGTCACAAAACAAGTGTTTGGTAGAGTCGTCCTAAATTCTTCAGTTGGGTACACAACCAGTAAAACAACTCATCTTGAGGTTTCCTATTTTAATTGAAATATTTGTAATAATAACTGTGAAGTTATTATTAGTTATTATCAGAAGTTCATAAGGATGTTTTTAAAACTATGGTAATTCGATGCGTGGTATAAAGTAAAGTGGAAGCACTACCTTAAGTGTAGATCTTGTGCATACCTGTCTCAGCTCTGGGTTACAGCTGTATTCTTTACTTCAGTGCCTGCATCCTTGCTTCTATTACAAAGAAAACAGTAATACTTCCTCTGTGAACACAGAAACACTTTTCTGGGGATTTATAAATACTGTGGCTAATTTATTTGAGTAAAAATGGATTGTTCCTTCTCTAAAAGATTATAGTAAAAGAGTAGAAGAGATTCCTCAAGTTTCATTCATTTTCCTGTAATCATGTGTATTGATTCTTCAAAGATTTATGAATATTTTTCCAGTTATTTTACACATTTTATGTCCACACATAAAATCACAGAATATCCTGAGTTGGAAGGGACCCACAAGGATCATCGAGTCCAACTCCCGGCTCTGCTCAGGACCACCCAAAAATTAGACTCTAAGTCTGAGAGCATTGTTCAAACACTTCTTGAACTCCAGGAGGTTCAGTGCTGTGACCACTGCTCTGGGGAGCCTGTTCAGTGCCCCGACCACCCTCTCAGTGAAGATACGTGTGAAGATATCTTCACTATGTGCGCACACAGGCATGCATATTTATTACTTGGTCCAATAAACATTCTTCAGTAGAAAGTGGCATGAGAAATTATGTTCTTCCAGAAATGGCCTCCATCTCCAGTTCTTATTAAAAATGGTAGCTAAGGCTAGTGCCTTTCTCACAGAATCACGGAATGGTTGAGGTTGGAAGGGACCTCTGGAGGTCATCTGGTCCAACCCCCTTGCTCCAGCAGGGCCACCTACAGGTTGCCCAGGACCATGTCCGGGCAACTTTTGAAGATCTCTGAGGATGGAGGCTCCGCAACCTCTCTGGGCAACCTCTGCCAGTGCTCCATCACCCGCACATTAAAAAAGTTTCTTGACGTTCAGAAGCTGAACCTCCTCTATTTCGGTTTGTGCCCCCTTTGAACAGAGTAACTCTTCCCCTTGAAGGGGATAGTGGGATGCAAATCATGGGAGAGACCAACTGGTGTTCAGGTGGAAGGACAAGTGGAGAGACAAAAATGTGTCAAAAAGTATGGAAACAGAGAGGAGGAAGATTTGGAGAAAGGGAGTGTGAAGCACCATCCAGCTCTTCTGGTCTCAGCTGGAATCGCTTAAAGTGTTGCGAGCTCACCTTGAACAGCTTTTGAGTGCCAACTGCTTTATGCCCTTGGAAATACTATAAAACAGAGGTATTATAACAAAAAAAAAAAAAAAAAACTGTCTTGAAATTTAAAACAAGAAAGTCCACAACAACAAAGAGATTAAAGCTCACATTTCCAATTATAAGTCTGATAGTCATCTTCCCAGTAGATCTTATTTTTGAGGACTTGCAGGAAATGTACAAAGAATTTAAGAGAAGAAGAGCTGTAGACCAAAAAAATATTAGAATGGATTGATTGGTGAAGTTCTAAAGTAATTTCAGATGGAATTCATTACGGGGATGTGAATTACTGAAGAACAAAATTTTGGTATCACGTAGGCATGAACTTTTTGCTGACTAACTTGATGAACAGGAGTCTGGTATGAAGAAATATGATTGTGTTATTAAAATAAATTTGATCTGCCTTGCAAACACTAAAACATCTTAACCATAATAAAAATGTTGATAAATTGTGTTGCTGTAAAAGTTGAGACATTTGTATTTACGATACATTTTTATGCGGGATAACTATATTGTATGATTTTCTAAATTACAGCTATGACCAATCATAGAGTTATTTAAACTTGAATTTATGTTCATTAATGGACTCATATGCTGGATATATACTATACTGTGACGGTACCTAAAACACCTGGCCAGTCTTCTCTTCTAATTTTCCACTGAACCGGCTTTTCTCTAAGGAGAGTAAAAGGCTTGAAGTCAGAAATCACAGCTGTTCTTGCGTATGCTTTGCATTTTCAGTCTTCATTTGTTCAAGTTCCAGACAAGTATGAGGTAATCTGTCCTAAATCAAAATTATATCGCTTCTTAAATTGCTAAAGTTAATCTTTCATTCTTCTTTTGGCTTGAATGTAAGAAAAAAAGGAAGGCATTTTTCATCTCCAAATGGTGGTAAAGGCTACAGCAAAAAAGACTTTCATCTTCCAGTTATTTTGCATACTTGCTGGGAGACTTTTGGCTACTTAAAATGGAAGAATTAACAAATTATATTGTATTAGTTATAGAGAAGCTTGTCCTTACTTTTTTAAATAGAAAGATGTGATCTTCAGTCATTTTCAGATTTTGTTGTCCAGAGGGTTTGCTTTAGAGCTAGTTCACTATTTTAGGTCAGAACTGTAGGTCTCTTGCCACCTCTGAGGTATAAACATAGTTGCAGCAACAGAAGTTTCTAGGCTTCCATTTGTTTTTTCACCTGATGATTTATTATTTGTCTATTTAAAGTAGGGGGAAATTTGGCTGAAGGAAATTTTTCAAAGTCTAATCTGATACCGTCTTAAAAGCCTACTGACTACAGTGACTGTGCTGTGTACATCAGTGAGCAGCATAGCAGCAAAGAAGCCCTACCTCTGCTGTGTGTTTGAACAGCAGGTTAGCCAAGACTTTGCTTCCATAAAGGAAGGGATGAAATTTCATGTGCAGCGATCTGTAAAGACTCTGCACAGCTGTTGGAACTGAGATTGCCTCAAAGGTAGGGTTACAGAAAAAAAGTGACATTCTTCATCTCCCTTTGTGCCAGGCTGCTCTGAAAACAGAGGAACAAAACAACTAGGGCCACAGGATTGAGGGTCCAGCCCACTGGTCACCTGGGGTGGCTCTGAGTCTACAGTGCCATGCACCGAGGCTAGTCTTTCTGCCACAGCTGAAGTGATCCAACAGCCTGCCACAGACTCATCTTAGCATGAAGGATCGCAGATTGTTGCCAGCCTGAAAATTTAGCGGTAGATTCATTTTTTTGGCAAGCAAAGGCACTGTGCAACCATTTATGTGTAATATCCCAGAGATAGTCTCTTTTTTCTTTTTTTGGAAATACTCTGTAGTCTCTGTTTCCAGAAGGCCACACATGAGGGAAAGTGATAGGTTATGCGTAATATGTTTTTTTCAGAAACAGGTAATCTTTCTTGGCTCTCCCATGCACTGTACATGAAGGAACTTCCCAGAGCTCTACACCTCCAAGTTAGAAAATAAAGAGAAACTAAAGCGTCTGTGTGTGTCTCCTAAAATTTTTCATTGGAATTGAGTTGGAAAAAATATCAAGGTATGAGAATTTAAATGCTAGAATACGTAGCTCTTGAATAATTTGCTTAATTAGCATAACTTCAGGTTTTATAACATATTACTGCTGAACAGGAAAGGCTACCTTATTGATCGCTTAAAAAAGCAGTATTTTTATGCTGTAGGAGCTGAATTTGATACATTATAGAAAGGCGTTTTCCCCACCATTTTGCAGTGCACCCATGAATTTTGTAGGTCTGTGTCACTAGAATTAATTATACATACAGTTTTTCACTCTTCACTCTTCTGTTCATTCACTGTAATGGAGTCAGTGTTCTTCCATCACAGGCTGCAATTTTCCTTTTATCCACTTTCATAAGGTCAGTGACCTCTCTAAATTCAACATCACTCAGTATAGATGTCCATATGTTTTCATAGAAATTTCTAAGTGGGATTTGAAGTTGACTCTTGTTCCTGACCTGTTGCAAGAATCTGTTTTACAACCTATCAAACAGAAGTATTAGGTGAAGAGCAAGCAGATGGGTGATCTGCTGAGGGCAAGTGAGATGGTCAAATTCATGTAGCAGCTGCTACTCTACTTGATATGCTATGGTTAATAGATGTAAAATAAAATTTAAATAATTAAGTCATCATAGATTTGAAGCTGCCACCAGTCTTCCATGCTTTCATAGATATCAAAAGGACTGTTCCTATTTTTCACTCTGGCAGGCAGTATTGCTCAGTGAAGTGAAGTCTGATTTCCTGATCCTGCAATTGGCTTTAGTAACTAAGAGCTCAGAGTTTGGGAGGTAGGTAGGAGGGAAAGAGCTAGAAATGTTTGCATTGGGACCCCAAAAAGGGGAAAAAAAAGAAAGCAGCAAGAAGTGCGACACACAAAAAAAGAAAGGTTAATTAAGGATAGAGCATATGTTATAATTGAATATTTGAAAGCCAGGGAGAGGTGAAATGGGAGGAAAAGCTTTCCTTGTGACTCTTGGAGTATGTGGCCTGCATGACAAACTGTGATTGAAGCTGAAAATAAATGCTGGAGGTATGTTGAATGGGGAGTGTAACACCAATAGAGCAAGCGTATTCTGGTAGCATTTCAGAAAGGAGGGGACCGTCTAGGTGATACAGCGTCCTGGTTTAAAAACAAAGAATAAGGTTAGCAGCTGCAGTGCCATGAAGAACCACAAGATGGTTAATAGCTAGAAAAATGCTTTGAAAAAATATTTTACAGTGAGGACAGCTAAAAATTTGCATGCACTCTTTTCCAAAAAAACCTCTTTCCCTGTAGAGAGGGAGAGACAAGGACAAGGATGAGAATTTAAATACCGGCTGCTGTCTAGCATTGAGAAACACACAAAGCTAGGAGGTCTGAGTGCAACTTTTCTTCTCCTGCACTATTTCATTTGTCTTTTGTTCTTTGTTTTATGAATACTAATTTCTAGACTGTTTTGTCTATAAAATAATGTATTCAGTAGGTTGTAGCCAGCCTGCAGAAGCACAATCTGCAGTAAACAGAAAATATATGCAGTGGTAAGATTGGTTTATCTTAGGTAATGGCCTTTAATCACCTCAAATCCAAGCATCATGCGGTCTTTCAGGCACTTACTTCCTATTTCTTTATAAGAGAGGAGGAATTTTGGCATTCTGGTGATATAACAAACATCTAAGTTGCAGTAATTTTTTTTAGTTAGTTTTTTAACACATCACAGAGTAACATTATTGTAGATCAGAGTCTTCATAAGTGGGAGGTGGGATGGCCCTGTGAAGGCATGCTGATCTAAGGTAGCTAGAAATATTTTGGCTAACAAAAGATCAAATGTCACAGCTATTAGCTTAGTGCCTTCTTGAATACTTCAGCTTCCTTTTCTTTAAAAAGAAATAGATTTTTTCTGTATGTCATAAGGGGAAGGTAGATAGGGTGGTGCTTGGAAATTTTGTCTTTTAGGTAGTAGTCCCAAGATGGCTGAGCCATTTGTGTAGTGTATTTATACAAAATCTGTATTTTTGTAATATTCACACCATCATGGTACAAATGATGGAGTATTGTGTATGCTTCTGGTCACCAGTCTGTTAGTTTGATTCACAGTCAGATAAACACACTAGAGAGCTTCTGAAATGATCTGGGGAATAAAAATTTATCTTATGTCAGGTGACTAAATGCTTTTAGCTTTTTTTTAACTTACCGAAAAAGAGTCTGAGTTGGGGCATGATTGGTGTCTATAAATATTTCACAGTGGAGGAATAGACAACTGAGAGGGAGAAGAATTTATTTTGAACTAAGAACTGTATTGAAATAACAGCAAATGGGTAAAATTAACATTAGCTGGTTTGGTATTTTGAGAAGGCTGCAAACCATCAAAAAGAGGGACATTTAAGGACATTCTCCTGAAGGAGATGGTAGGATTTAAGTACCTGCTTTGAAATGGAGCGTAAGAGAAGTAACTTGTATAATATGATCTTTGGTAGTAAGGATGAGCCAAAGAGGTATCTTCTAGTTGCTAGTGAGTCCCAGTAAGGCTGGAGAGTTGATCTGACTGCAGAAATGAAGGAAATGAGAGTAGTAAAGGAAAGGGTGAACCAACTAATGTATTTTAGGATATTCCGCTTGGAATGATGATGTGTACCAACATCCTAACAGGGATACAGGACTCCTGTTTTTAAAAGTTGATGTAAAGTGCTCAGATCCTCTGTAAGGCAGAGTTGCTTTCTAGTTGTAGTAGCAGATGAACGTCTGTCTCCTGAGATGACTTTTCTTATTTTGAGTTCACAAACAATCTCACAGGAGTGAAGTCCTTTTGAGATAGTTCTGTGCTGTCCACCTAAGCCTCTGCAGGTACATGTAGACCTTGTCAGGTGGCCTCATGCTTGGTTATATTTGCTGGTAATTCCCTGAAGTGAGAGCCTGGCTATTGAGAAATGTTCTGTCGTTGAACTGTGATTGGTCTGACCTCTTTGACACTGTACTGCTGGTTCTTGCAACCCCAAGTACTATATGACTGTAAACGGGTAACAGAAAGCATGAACTACTATTCAAATTGGAATTTGCAGTAGGACGTAAATATATGTACAATATTCTTTATATCAAACAGCATAAAGCATATCAAATATCATAAAACAGTCAGATGTTTTAGCTCCTTACAGCTATGGTACTGCTTCTTAAGAGATACCACTTTATAAAATGCTGTTATCTACCTGCCTTGGCAGTCTATCGAAGCAATGTTATAATTCACATTTTTAGTAACAAATAGCACTTCTCTTCTGCAACCCTTGAGGTTCAGAAATTTTTTACAGCCTGAAAAGGCTTTTCCAGTCTCAGGTTAAGTAGTTAAGAGCCAAAAGGGGATAGTCCTGCAAAGTACCTTCAGTAAACGATGTTAAAAATAAGGAATTTGGCAATGTTGTGGCTGAAAGAAATTTAAACAAATAAAATGTCAGAATAAATATATAAATACATAAAAACAGAAACAGAACGTCTTTCTGTACCTCCTAATCCCATTTTAAATAAGAGGGTAGGGAAACAATTTCCAGACAAAAAAAAAAAAGTGAAATAAAACGTACATACAGATCTGTCTGGTATAGACGGAGAGAACAAGGCATCTGCTAGCATCTTGGATATAAATAGAGTGGGAAAAGGTAATGGCAAATCTCCCATTGCCTTAAAAGAAGCCAGTATTTCAGCCTTTTTTTTTTTTTTTTAATAGCACAGTTTTAGGCTGTTGAAGGTTGGGAGTGCCTCTGTTAGGTTTCAAGTGTAGACCTAAGATGAGGCAGTTTTGTCAGTTTTTTAGAAACGATAATGGCGCGTGATCAGCTTTGAAGACCACAGTGGTTTATTGTTTAAGGAGGCACAATTCTGTCACACAGAATTATTACCTGTTTTTAACCTATACAGTCGTTTGGTTCTGTGTCTCATGGCTGTGTTGCCAAACCCAGGGGCCTAAGAAAGAGAACATGGGTCAGTCAGGCCATTCCCACCTGTCTCAAGGGCGGTGATGATGTGGGGCTTTTGCATGCACCTCGTCCCCACTAGAAGAGCAAGCATAAACAAGGAGACTTGCATTCAGTCTCCTCAAATGTCAGGTGAAGGGATGCCAGGAGCTGCCGACACTGTAACAGGGAGCTCCAGACTGACTGCAGAGTTGATGCAGAGGTTTGGACAACCACTGAACCAGCCGGTATGTGAACTATCACTCGCAATTGTGCTTCTGTCTGCAAAGGAGGTATAGCTGAAGCCTAAAGTCTGTTTTACAAAGAGGGAAAATAAGTAGAATTTATAAGTAATATCAGACCAGCAGCCTGTGTGTATTCTCTTCCAGTTGTGGTGTGTGCGTTAATAAACATCACACATGCTGGGTTACTGCAGGTGTAACTGGTGGGGCTGCTTTGTATGCACAGGGTCGAGGAGGAGTTGCTGCTCTTTGGTTGCTGAGTCAGGCGAGGCTGGGAGCTGAGGGCAGACCCTCTCTCCTCCTGTTTCAGAGTTGGGAGTGCAAGGGCTCCAGGAGGGTAGTTCTGTCCTCTACCACCTCTTTCTGCTGCTCTATATGGGTTTCTATATGAGGTCTAATGCTGGGTTTCTCAGTTTCTGAGCTGCTTGGGTTGGTTTTTTTTTTTTTTTTTCCCAGTTTGCTTTTTAAAAATATGTTGAAAAAAAAAAAGGTTGCAAAATCACAACTAAATGTGAGAGTAATGAATACTAGTGGCCTGTGTGGTCTTTGTTCATCTGCACCACATGTAATGCTTTCTAATTCAGTCTTAATGACATGATCACATACAACTCTTTCCACGAGACCTCTGCCTTGCTTATTGAACAGATTGGATAACATTCAATTAATGAGCAGCTTTTCAATATTTTGTATTCTTCTCATTGCTCAATGTATGGTCCTGTGCCTTCACTGCTGATTGCTATTCATCCCTTGCTCAGAAGACTTAATAGCTCATTTCTTACAGAGTTTTTCTATGGTGCTCATCACTATAATGTCCCAGTGCTTCACAAATATTGTTTAATTTGTCCTCGCAATACCAGATAAGATGAGTGGTTATTACCCCTGTTTTACAGTTGAGGAGTTAAGACACAGATTAAGCCCAGACATATCCACTGATCTGGGGTTCCTGATTTATGATACCTAGGTCCACAGGGGGCAGAAGTACTTGGCATTTTATAGCACTTAATATGTCCAAAGTGCAATTACCATTGATTTTAGTTGCAGCTATGATTACTTAAACTACTGCAGATCAGACTCTGGATCTCAAGTTGGATATTCAGGAAACAGAAATGATATAATTAATGATTTTCATGCTTATTATTACAAATAAATCCACAGCAAAGAAGGAGATGCAATCCAGTTCTCCAGGGCACCATTCAACTGCCTCAGACATTGACTTTCTCTCATCTCTCTTTACCTCTTCTTTAAATCTCTGTAATCTTTATATACTTTGCTTTTGGTAGCAAATGAAGATGGATTCCAAGGACAGGAGCCTTTTGACGTAGTGGTCCTGATTCATCCTAAATCGTCGTTCACGTTGTCCACAGGATAAGCTAGAGGTCTGGTTAGGGAGGGAAACTTGATGGTATAGGTGTAAGACATAATGTAGTTAGAGACTTCTGTTAATCCGTTGTGGTGATCAAAACTCAAGTTTTGCAGCATTCAGAAGTCTGGGACTTCTTACCTGTTCAGCAACTGCAACCTGAGTGAGGTTCTTACATGGTGGTCTTGCGCAAGAAGTTATCAATGATGGTGGTTCTTCCTGAGGAAAGCTACTTGCAGCTAGATATGTGGCAGGTTGCCTCAAGGTGTTAGGAACTGTGCTAAACTCTTTAAGGAAGTGAATTTGGAAAGATATAATCCGGTTTCCCTAGTACATACTGATACTTGCATTAGAGGGAGTTTATGTTAGGGTTCCTCGGATTAATCCTTCCTTATCTTCTTTGTTCATACAGTACGTCCATACATGTTTAATATTTCGGTTTAGTCTTTACACTGTATAAGTTGCTTGCATGGGTGCTGAAACACATTAGTATGATGTGGTTAACTTAAGGTCTTTTCTGAATATGTTGCAGACTTTTCACAGTATAATTTTTTTCTTAGAAGCTGTACTGACTGTCTTGTTGTTTTGTTTCAAGCTTACTTGTGTAGCACTTCATTTAATGTTGGGTATAGCATTTCTTTGATATGGAAGGTGTGCGTGAATCACTTTGTGCCTTCAGGACTATCAGAGGCTGTGCTAATGTGCATAGGTTTATGAAAAGAGCACCATTTTGCGTGGATTAATTTTGTCCAGATTAGAAAGCATTACCATATAATCATAGAATCACTGAGGTTGGATGGGACCTCTGGAGATTATCGAGTCCAACCCTCCTGTTTAGAGCAGGTTGCTTAGCTTTGTGTCCAGCTTGGTTTTGAGTATCTCCAAGGACAGATACTCCGCAGCCCTTCTGGGCAACCTGTCCCAGTGTTTGACCAACCTTATCATAAATAAAGGAACTGTAGAAGACAGAAGTAACGGTTACATCCTTCCAGTCCTTGGAAGCATCACTTGATTGCCATGACCTGTCAAAGATAATCAAGAGTCGTACCTCAATGAGATCAAGCAGTTCCCTTGATGCTTGTGGGTGCAGCCTGTGATGTCCTGATTGTTTAGTTGTTCCCTAGGCTGATCCTACTCCTCACAGGGCAGGTCTGCCTTGCTCCAGACTTTCCCTCTGCTATTGCTTTTAAAAGCAAGTGGATCTGCTTTGGAATTAGTTGATTCTCATTTAGAAAATGTCCCTGACTCTGAAAGTTTTTAGCTCTATCAAATTGCTTTGCTTTCTCTTGATGGGCTTTGCAGTCTGTTAGTGGAAAGGTAAATAGCTCAGTCCAAAGGAAGTGAGTGCAGGAGAACAGCCAAGAGTTACCCTGGTTAACTGTAAGAGGATCTCGGGGTTCGGCATGGACCTAATGAACTGACTCATGCAGCTAGTTAATATATGGTTGCAAAACAGAGAAAAAGACTAAAAGCTCTGTCAAATTTAAATGATATTCTGCCTCTCAAGAGTGACTCCTGTGTCCCCTAACAGATTATTCTTTTCTGATTTAAAAAAGAAATATATATGTCTACAGATTTTCTTCAATGGTACATCAGGTGACCAGTAATAAGAGCAGAAAGCTGTAATGAAATTACTGTTTTAGGCAGTAGGTTTTTATGTTTATTGAAACTGTTCAATGACTCTTGCCTGGAAAAGAATATCTGAAGAAACTCTGTACTAAATAAATGCCTCAGAAAATAAACGTGGGAAGGTTATATTTTATAAATTTATTTTACAAGTTTAGAATGTAGGCTGACTTTAAAGTCACAGGGGGAGAAAAAGTACCAAAATGGAAATACCCACTGCAATATAAAGGCAGATGCGTTGTTTTAAAATATAACCTGATGCCCACAAAGCAGAAGAACAGTATAACATTGGGTTAGAAGAAAATTTGGGTTCTTTGAAACAGTTGGTACTGTTCTTGCAAGATGCTAACAAAAGTCGTTGTTTGTGTTACTGACTATTCTGAGAAACAGAATATTATGAATTCTTATAATTTAATGTTTCATACCTTTTCCTAAAAAAGATGTAATTAGTATCAGCATTAATGCACTTGAATCAGATTTCTGCATAGTTTCATTTGCCTGTAATTCTTTCTGATTCTTGCTGAAATCCATATCCACTCATTTCCAGTCATTTGCAGTCATTCTGACCATTACCATGAGTAAGAACTAGAGTGCTGTTTTCTCATTTGTATCCAGCTATTCATTTTACTTCATCTGGAAATTGGTTTTTGTTGCATTTTAATAAAGAAAAGAGCTAGACTTTGTGTTTTGTACTGAAGTGTTGCAAAGCTCACTCCCTCATTTCTTTGCATGTAACAAATAACACAGCTCATGTATTGGGGTAGAAAGCTGCGCTGGAAGTAGACATATGGCAAACAGTTCTTGCAACGTCAGAACAGTGCTGCTTATTACAGAGCAGGGTAATAGATGATATTAAAAAAGGTAATGTTACTTTCTTAGGGAGAGACTGTATGATACTGTGTGTGGGAACAGATCAGAACAGAGCTGTAACTTCTAACAGGAACAATTTAAACTGCAGTTTGAAGGTTTATAAACCTTTTGCATGCTCTGCACAAGTGCTCTGCTATGCCTTTTCTTCATTGGGCTGGGACAAGAGTTCTAATTTAAAGCTAATGCCTGTGGGGATGAATTGCAATGGTCCTGTACTTTCAAAACTCAGGCTTTTATGTAAGTTTTCTATAAACATTTTAGGAACCTAACTATATTATTTCATTTCTGAAAGGGCATTTTTTGTCTATGGTATTTAGCTGTAGATGAGTATTATTATATGTATTTTCACAGACTTGTGCTCTATTTTTTTTTCTTAAAGTAATTATATATTTGGAGCTAAGCATTCAATTATTTATTCATCCACTTTACCACGTGGACTTTAGTAAATGGACTTGTGTTAGCCTATACACCATATCATGCATGCAAATTCCACTCTTAACAATACTGCTTGAAATTATGTAAGTGATAGGTGCTAATTTTCTCTGATAAAACAGAATGATAATGATGGACTATTGGGAAAAATAAATAATAAGTACTTCTTATGTTGTGTGCACTAGCATACGAAACTATTTATAAAATTGAAAAAAAAGGGGAATGAAAGACACTAACCTATTTAATAATAATGTCTTTTACTTGCGGTCTTTTTAGTAATAACGGTAAGACTATTCCTGCAATGATGGCATCATATTCGTGAATGAAATTATCCATCAGGTTATACACTGATTTGTCATGGGGGGGAGGACAATTGTTAATAACTTTATATACGAGGTGCACACCGTCAGGATATTCAAGTGTTTTATAGAGTTTTTTAGAGGGAACTAGAAGTGATATTTCATATTTTCATGCTTTTGCAGTGTCATCATGCAGGTACTCTGTGTTGAATGTAGGGCAGCAGGCAATCTGTCAGATACAGTAGATATGTGTAGTACATACAATTATGTGACTATTCTAATACTGCAGCATTGCTCTGGGCTTTGTAATACAAACTACAAACTAGGGTGCTGGAAAACAGTGCAAGCACTTGGATACAATGGTCACTCTGAGCTGCATCTTTCCTTCTTGCACTTCTGTTTTGTGAAGGAATCCACTCCCATATAAGAAGTCTAGGAAGAATACATAGCAATTATTCCATATTAATTATTCATTCACAAGCAGGAAGAGGAAATACGACAAGGAGGAGATCTTGACTGTTTAATAATAAAAGATCATTTGTGGAAAGCTTATGAAAAAGTGAAGGAAATAAAAGCACAAGCAAAATATATGTATTACTACATGCTTGAAGAGTTTTGTGATGAGACAGAACAGGGTTTTTGAACAGTATCTGGAGATATTTGCTTACTTTAGCATCCCCTTTTCCACAGGGTTAAAAAATATTGCAGAAAGAGAGAACTGAAGGACAGCATCATATATCTGACTTTCATTTCAGCTCTTCCTATTGCTGTTCTCACACTTATTGTATTGCCATTCTGCTAAGAATTGGTGGAACTACTTGCTGCTGTCACTGTTATTTCTGTCCTTGAAGTCTTTAGTAACAAATGCACCATGCAAGAACAATAAGCCACCAAGAAAAAAAGTGGGAAATGCTGTGTGTGCTTCTTCAAGCAAAAGTGCCTACTTAGATTCAGCAGGTAAAGACTGATCTGAAGTATTGCTTTACAATGCAGGTAGGGGTATTAAATCCATAACCAAAAATCAGTATGCATGTGAATTTCTTGGAGACTTCATTTGAAATGAAGATTGTCTGTCAACTGAAGAAGCGAGGGATATGCTTAGAATTAAACTGTTTCTACCCAGATGTGGGACAAATTAAGATTTCAGCTGAAACCAGAAAGAGGGGAGATTGGTCTCTGGCATCCAGAAATGGGCACAGAGTAGGCAACAAGAAGATGCTTCTTCCATCTCCCATGTTTCTCTGGCTGGAGGTGTCTTCTTAAAGTGAGACTTGACAAGACCATTTCAGGAAGATTAGATTTAAAGTAAGAGGAGGATACTTGTTCAGAAAAACACGTGGTGTTCAGGCCCATCACAGAAGGTGCTGGCATGTGCTTGTGTGTGTGTTTTGCTTGTGTTTTTCTCATGTGCTTTTACCATTTGCTATGCATGTTTCCTCAGCTTCCTGGCTTGAAGGGTCTGGTAAGAGAAGGGTTTACAAATAGCAAACCCATCTGAGAATGTGAGGAATACGTGTGATAAGCCAGGCGCTGCCAAAATTCAGTCTAAGGGACATAGGAGCCATGTGGCTGGATCTGCAAAGGGGTAAAAATAGCAAACCTGTCTCCAGAGGAGGGCAGTCAGAAAGGCATTGGGCTAACAGGGGTCTAAACAGGGTAATCTGCAGCAGTGCAACTGCTATTTTGTAGCACATTTTAGTAGACTGCTCATAAACTTGGTGACAACTGAAGTCAATCTGTTGCTTCCCTTTCTTTAAGATGTGAACTTTTCTCTCTTAATATATGCACTGCAGATATTGTGTTTATTCACTGTTCGATAAGATTTATCATATGTGTCCATTTTCATTAATCAGCCTGTCAGGTTTTTTCTTCATTTTCTTCTTTTTCTCTCCTTCTTTGCTTTTTTCATGGTGCATAAGCATACTCTACCTTTTGTTTGCTGGGACCCTCAACAAAATCACAGCTTCTCAGTGCTTGATTAGCTGGGTTAATTTCATTTAGCACAACTGTAACTAATGGCCATTTACAAGTGCCAGAAGCCCGCCGCTGTGGGTTTCTCCTTGTGCCTGACTGTATTTGTGAGCAGCGCATTAATCACCACTCCCTGTCACGCTTTATTGCTCAATGAGGGTGAACTGACCACTTCCTACTAACGAGGAAAAGCAGAGGTCAGCAATCATAGGCCGAGCAGAGAGAGCCTCTCTTGTCACTTGTCTCAAACCCACCACCCACACAGAAACACTTGTCTGCCCCCTCGTCCTCTGGCAGTGACACGTGTCCTCTCTACCACCTCACATGAAGGCTTATCTTCAGAGTTCATCTTAATTGTAGATCAATCCATGTCACAGGTTTACCCAGTCGAAACAACTGAAACCACTGAGCCAGTCAGCTAATTAAAGCCAACGTAGTCGTATGTGCGGGAAGACATTGATGGGTTTAGCACAGCCTGCTTTAGGAGTGTGTAGTTACAGCCGTAAGGTAGCTGTGACGTGTGGCTGCCATGGTGGAGCTCCCTGGACAAAACATTTTTGTGACAATTTGGTAATCCCTATTCCTTCTGAGTGTCGTAAGCTCCCGTACGTGGGAAATCATGCTAGCGGCCGCCCTGGTGGCCTGGGCTGCCCCCTGCCCAAGCAGGCCGGGCAGCGACTCCCTACCAGCTGCAGGGCGTGTGTCCCACCGCCCCCTGGCTGGAGGTGCGGAGGCCCTGGTGGGGGGGGATCAGGGGAGTGGGAACATGGAGCGTGCTTGGGACCTGGAAGCCCCCTTTCCTCCTGCAAAGCTTTAGTGAGGTAGAGAATGTAAGTGAAAAGTCAGTGCTGTCTTCATTTTCTGAGGTAAATACTTAATTGAGCTCCTGAGGAAGAACTGCAGGTTATGAGGGAGCGTGCCAGGTGCTGTGGAGCTGCTGAGGTGTCTTCTGCTCTCCCTCCCTGGAGCACACTGGCCGAAGGAGGAGAGGTGAAACGGTGCATGTGAGACCTCCCTCTCTCGGTGTGGTACTTGACTGATCACTGTCAGGTGATATGGCCATCTGGTAAAAGTAACCTGGCGGCCAAACAGTGTATGTTGGGGGGTCTTCCTTGCTTCCGTCAGCCTCTGTGGCTGCCACCAGCCATTTTCCCCCTGCCTGCAGAGAGCAGCAGAGGTGGCACCAGGCCTGCTTCGTGTTCACCTCGAGACAGCCTCAGCAAACGAGGTCCCAGGTGCCATGACAGCTCGTGGGCAGAGCTGTGACAGGTCAGGCTTAACGCATTAGTAGAGGCTGTTAATATTTTTGGCCTTATTCTCTTTTGGCTTCAGTTTCCAAGTACAGATGGCTGTGCCATCTTCTAGGGGGATTAAGTCTTAGGTTTCCTGGGTTCAACCTTAACAGTATAGAGAGAGGTATTCTCTTGACTTTCTGCCCCCAAGTGGTTTTCTTCTCACCTGCTTCTGCTTATCTGGTTACCAGCCATCTGCATCCCCTGGCTCTTCTGCTTCTGGCCAGCACTTGCCTCCATACGCTTTTTTCCCCTTCAGATTTGTCCTCTTCTAGTCATCGGCTCCCTCACTGTCAGACTCTCTTGGCCGTTCTGTTGTCCCGCTGCCTCCACCTCCTTCTTCCGTCTGCTGGCTTCGCTTTTTGGGAGGCCTTTCTCCTTCCAAGTCTACTACCTCTCCAAACTCCTTTCCTCATGCCTCATTAAGCTCCTGGTGGCTCTCTTTGCTATTGCAACCTGTGCCTTGTTCCCCTTCCCTCCGAGCTCTTCCTTTGCCATGTATACTGAGAGCATGATGGAGATTTTCTGTGTGGAGTCCCTGTGCCAAGGCATTGCCTGGCACCTGGTAGAGATGGCTGGAGCACAAGCTCTGCTCAGACCTTGCACCCTGGTTCATGCTCTTTGCAGAAGGAAACATTGGAGGTTGGCAGCCAGGCTTCACCAAAACCTTTGCAAATCATATCACGTACAAACTGCAACTTTTCAGTGTTTTATACTGTGATCCGTTATAATTTTAAGTGATAATGTATGAGATGGCAAAAGGCACATCTGTGGTATCAGAGCAGTGATGCTTCAAAGGGCCTGTCTTAAAGTGTGAAGGCTCTTGAGCTTCTCAAATATGTCTGCGAAAAATGTAACATGGGGGAAAACCAACATGTTTCTCCCTACCCTTATTCACAAACTTACTTTGCACTAAGCTTAGTACTTTTAGCTGATACTTTCTTACACTCACAAAATAAAATTCAGCCTGAGGCAGATATCCAGCATGGAAAATTTCAGCCCTAACTGCTACTGTGTGGTAAAGTTACAGGCAATAGAAAACGAGGTCTTTAAATGAAAAGTGTCAGGCAACCTTAACTATATGTAGTCCTACAAGACCCACTGATGATAATCTGTTTTTTGACAGATTTCATCCAATTTGCAGATTCATTTTGACATATACTATACAAAGAAAAGGGAAAAAAAAGGTCCTGGGAGTAGGACTCTCAGTTATGTATACCACCTTACAAGTAGTGAAAGCAATATTCAACCATGCAGTCATTTTACCTGATGCCAAACCTTTAAAACTGTACATAGTTTAAAAAGTCCGTAGAAAAATAGAAATATAAAATCAAGGCACTGATATACTGAAGCTGAGAGCTGTTGACTTCATGCCAGTTCTTATCTCATTCTCATAAATCTAAATGTAGGTTCCAGGTAAATGTTGAATTATAAAAATATTGCAGAAATTGTAATATAAAGCTTGCATAAACAAAAGCCTAGGATAGCATGCCATTCAGATTTGCATATCTAACAGTTTTAGTGATAAATAGGGACTTTCTAGTAAACACTACAGACTTCTGTCTTGTTCCAGGTCTCCCTCTCCCATAGTTTTTCTCCTGTTTATGAGCTAAAAATCTGTCCAGGGTATTTCTCCTGACTGGAACTCTAAAATTTCCTTATTTGGAATGCCAACAAGAAATAATTTTAAGCTCAAGCTGGGTGAAGGGGTCTGGGGTTGGGGGGGCACATGGCTACCCTTAAGATCACGTTTGTGGGAGGCCTCACCTGTTGGTACAGGGGCTCGGGAATCCTACCTGCCCAAGCATGGCTATTGGTCTAGTACTTCATTTGGGGACTAGATAGCAAGCTGCATCCAAGCAGAGCTTGTTTGCGGGCTGCCTGCAGCTGCAGCTTGGGGTTTTTTTGTTGAGATTACATGCAAAACCTGTGTGGATGGTAATCACCTGTTCCCTCGATCAGCCTCTGACAGTGTCTACATGACTTTTAAAGTGTCTTTCAGTAGAGCCCCGCTGACAGCTCAACAGTTATATAAAATGCTGCCTTTCTAAAAATCATTTCCCAGCAATGTCAGTGTGTGAGGAGCTAGGAGAATCCAGTTACTTTCCTGCTGGGATATCATTCTTCCTTTTAAGAACTGTTCTACCCGGTTTACACAGTCCAGGGAAAAAAGGTTTGCTTCGTTAAGTCCCTTTACCTTGAGAGGAACACTTGGTGCTATACGACTGTGACAAAGACTGCTAAGACTTACATACATGAATATCGCCGTTCATTTTGAGTAGTCCTGTTGTCTCACAGAAAAATAAACTTTGGACATGTGAATAGGTCTTTCCATTATCAGCAATAAAAGGTAAAATCGCAAGCAATACAACCTCCTTCTTTTATGGTAGTTGTTAGGCATAATTCATTCCTGGGAGGATTTCACTGGTATGTAACCTCTTTTTTTCCTTACTTAATCTTATTCTCTACATCAGGTCAAAATCCTCATGTACTCTTTATTTTTAAAACTAGGCACATGCTTAAGTGCCCCAGGCATAAGTGCTTAAGGCACATGACTGAATCGAAGACTTGAACTAGGCTGTTATCATTTCCCGTCTTTAATTATCAGAGAAGTTACAAACAGATAAAGGACTACTTTAAATTTTCTTGGTAAATCACTCCCTCCGGCTTCTAATCATTTCCGTTCCACTTCTCTGGACTTCCTCCAGTTTGTTTATATCTTCCAGTAATGAAGTGCCTGAACTGCATACAATATTCCAGGTGTGGCTACAGAAGAAATGCATAAAGAGAGCACTGCTGTGCCAACCTACTCTGTTGTGTAATGCTCCTACAGAAGGAACCAGAGATGTTACTGGTGTTTAGTTCTCCTCTGCTGCGTTACTTCTTACATCTAAATTGTCCTGTTATCTAGGTGTCTCTCAACGTTACTGCTTTCCAAATTTTGCTTTATTGTTCACTCTTTGTTTTGAATTACTCCCTTGGTACATGCAGTAGCATTTTTCCAACTGCAATTTTATTACTTGTTTCCCATCTTTGCTTCTAATTTCTCTACATCCTTATTTCTCTGTCCACACTTATGTTGACGACTCCTCCTCCTTTCTTCCTACTGCCAATGAAAAGATCAAAATAAGCAGTAGTCCCTCTGATACTCCATAGTATATCTTCCCAGTGTGATAAACTGTCAGCATTTGGCGGTGTCTTATCCTCAGTAGGAACTGGCTGTAGAAATTTTTAATGGCGGAACTGGTATTGGGTCTTGTCACCAAGTAAGTCTTGCCAAGTAATAACAATTAATAGAATTATAGATTTCTTGCTTAATGTATAAACAGTTTTTTTCAGGTGAGGAATTAGAGTTTAGTGGATGAGAAATGTAGTGGATAAAATGAACTAGGCATTGTGCATCAGTGAATAAATAAAATACATTTCTTGCATGAGTGCATCTCCAACAGTATTTCCATGTCTGTGTATTTCACCCTCTAAAGTAAGCGTTCCTGATCTGTTGGCTGGCTCAACATCTTCAGGGACTATTACCTTGGAAATAACAGGGGTGCCAATGCTCCTAGAAGCAGAAAGAGGATGCTGTGCCCAGAGGGAACTGCCAACCAGCGCTATTTTTTCTGCAAAGAAATAGTGGATTTTTTATACTTGTGGCCTGATTTTCCCTTTTTACTTTGTGTAGACAATTGCACTTGGGCAAAGTAGAGGTAAAGCACTGTCATTCCTATCCTGCAGAGCCTTGTGCTTGCTTCGTACAGGTATAAATGGCCTTGCACTCTTGGGCTAGTTTCATTACCAAAAAGTGTACCGCAGGAGAAAGTGCAGACCTTCAAGTAGGCCCATGGGGCTGACCGGAGAAGCATTGTGCAGGCATCATCTAGTTGTACGCTCTCCTGACCATGACCTACATGCTCCACTTTCCAGCTTTTCTGTGTCCTCCTTGAACTCATGCTTTCCATGCTTTTAAAACACTACAAATTTTATTCTCCCACCGTGTTTGCTGGGTTATGTGGCTGGTGATGTAAACTCAAGGCCAGGGCATAGGTGCTGTCTAGAAAAAACAGTTTCCCCTGGTACCATTCGCTCTGGTGTAGAGGGGTCTTCTGTACCAGCTTCTCCAGACTTAGAGGGGCTGTAATGGCAGGGTAAGTTGAGCTTGAGTTATCTTTTTGTAGCGTCTATTCTGTTTCAGAAAGTAGTTCACTTCTGCACTTCATCTTTTATTAGAACTGCTTTAACTCTGGTCTTCTGCTAACTGAAAGTCCATCTACCTCTTGGAAAACCCCAAAACCTGACAATGACCAATCTTTCCACGTAATTTCTTAATTATTGCTGCATGTGAGTTTTGGCAGTGCTCCAACTTTCAAAATCATTATGCTGCTTTGGAGTGCAGATAAGTGGGACTGGATTAATAAATTGTATGAAACATGGTGCCACACTTCATTATAATCCACTTATCAAAGTGGAAGAACCTTTTAGTACATGAAGCGCATCTGCTTTTAATTTTCATTTTGATCTTTTGTTTGTGTGTTTTCATACACAAGTGTACCTTTTCAGGGAGGCTTTTAATATTGCTGCCTGTCAGTTTCAAAGTTACTTCTGAAGATGGCAAAATGGAGCTTCGAAACTCAGGATGTGTTAAGAAAAGCAGAGGACTGGGCTATTCTCTTATAATAAGAAATTGGGGTGCACTACATCACACTGAAATCTGGCATGAGTAGAAAGCAGATCAGATTTTTGATGATAGTGACCTTTTCAAAATTTCCAATTTTTTTTTTTTAATTCAAGTTTTTTCACCTTTACTTTCAATGCATGCTCCAGACAAGTGGAATTTTGCTTTTATTCGTTATCACACAACTGCTTTTGATGCTGGTCATGAAACCTAGCATGTACTGCATATAAAAATACATTGTTGGGCAAGTGAAACTGAGGTAAGCTTGTACAATGGCTTTGTACTAATTGATCGCCACACTCAATCATCCATTTGCTTTGTTGACCTCACTTACGGTTATTGCCAAAGAGACTGGGCTTTGGCAAAGACTAACCTTTATCTCATTGTAATAAGAAAATTGCTGTATTTTATTAAGGTTAACCAAAGGATTTTCGTGCCATTCATTACTCTTCTTGTAAGCAATGACATTTCAGTTCACAGGAGTTTTTATTAAATAGCTACTTGCAAGAAACTAAAATTAATTCAGTCTGCTTAATACTACCAGAATTTTAATTATGGAAATTGAATTAGAACTGTAAAAATCTGTGTTCAAACATGCCCCCTGTGAGGTTAAATGTGAATAGACTGAGGAGTTTTTTGTTTTATTTTTCTTAAATGCAAAGGGTGAGGATATATACCATGAAGGAGCAGCTACCCTAATTCAGGGGTGAATTCTGGGTATAAATTAAATCCTAATCGTTCTTTAGTTTTTACTGAGCAAAACAAATTTTGCAACAGCAATTATGTCAATTAGGCAGAATGATCTTTGAAAGTAGAATGGAATAATTCAGTTTATGCCTTGGTGATGCTGTAATTATGCCCTTAAATGACTTTTTCCCTGTTGTTCTAGGTCTCTTTTTTCAGTTTTGTTTTCAGTGTCCACTGTCCTTTGGGCTGAAATTGCCATACTCGTTTTTACCTAAATATCCATTTTCTTATAGTAAAGGAAAGGCTTGATCCCTTTTAAGATCTCACTCTGGCATGCAAATTGTTTGTCTGAAAAATTTGGTATGCTTTAATAGATTTTTTTTTTCTTTAAACACTCAGTGATGACTTTATAGGCATTGAAAATGACACAGCATGTGAATTGAGGTATCCATGGTTTTAGTTGTTCAAGTCCTGGGATGATTCCCGTGTAAAACATCACCAGTGGGTGACACCAATGCTTTCTGCTTCAGCACAGAAAATGCATTTTCCCTGTAGCTTTCCCCTAGCTTGCTGATGCTGGTGCCGTGGTTGGATCCAGCATGCCCAGCTGAATAGGACCACAGGAGCATCACCAGCAAGATGAGAAAAGCTGTGCTAAAATTCAGGATAACTGTGCGAATCAAAGCTTTGTCTGTGTTTTTGCTGGTGAATGATTCTCACTCAGGCTGGGGTGAATAAGTAGAGGGTGAAGTAGCAGTTTCCAGGGGCACGGGAGGGTTGCCATGCTCCATTCAGAAGCTGCTTTTCAGGGGGCTGTGAATGATGACTGTAGACAGGGCTACCCGGCAAGCTTGACCTAAATTCAGGGGAGAGGGGCCTTGGACCCGTGGCTCTCCAGTACAGCAGCCTGGAAATTCTGCACTGGCTTCAAGGGTTGCTTGCAGAGACCCAGTTATCTCCTTAAAGATGAAAATAGGTATCGTGATCAGAGCAATATCCTTTTTTGCTACTTCATTTAACTTTTGTTTTATGTTTTAACAGTAAATGTGCTGGAAAATTTCATTAGAATTGTAAAATCTTCTGATACCCCCTCATCCTATTTCTTCTGTTTCTTCAGATTTACCTGGAAGAACACAGAGCTGAGGTTCCTGTTAAAGATAAATAAACACATAGATAAATGAAGAAAATAAATAGGCATACATTTACTTATTTCAAAGAGGTAAAATGGACTCCTTTTTTTAAACAAACAAACCCAGAAAACTGTTAAGTTTACTTCAGTGAGCATCTAATATTGCTTTGGTCAACATTTCTTTGTCTGGGATCTCAAGAGATTCTGCTAAAAGCCTCTGTTGTGATTGTATTGCTTGCGGCCTTTACAGAGAATTATTAGTGACCAGGGTTCCAGAGGAAAAGATCTGTCAACGTATGTGCAGACCATATTTTAAATTGTTGCTATTATTCATAATAACATTCGTTTTTATAGATTTAGCATATTTCCAGTCTGATCTGTAGTAAACCGTACATGAAAAATAGAAGAGAAAAATATGCTTTCAAGATAATGTGTCATTCACACAGAATAAAATTTATAATCTGCTGAACATGCTGAATGCAAGAACATAGCAGACTTGAACTTCAAATTGTTTGGAAAAAACAATGGGTAGTTACTTAAAAAAAAAAAAAGTAGGCAACATTTTCACTGAGATCAAGAGTTGGGAAAAGTTTTACTGTGTGAAACAAGTTACCTGTTTTTCTATACCTTATATAAATACCATGAATCTCGTTGAAGGGGTCCTCCCAGAATTGCAGATTCCAAAACGGAGTTGACAAACCCAGGATTAGCACTGTGTGCCTTGATTTTCCCTGTCTGTCCTGTGAGAATAGAAGTTCTTTCTCAGTTTGCCCATTTCAAATGATTACTACAGAGACGGTTTGATACATGCCTGAGTGTATCAGCAGGATGGTGGGGCAGACTGAGTGGTTTGAAGTAGAATCTCTCCGTTCATCTAACAGGCTTCA
This sequence comes from Chauna torquata, assembly GCA_013399475.1. Taxonomy (NCBI): domain Eukaryota; kingdom Metazoa; phylum Chordata; class Aves; order Anseriformes; family Anhimidae; genus Chauna; species Chauna torquata. Next base: position 412,050 of record VXAL01012970.1, on the reverse strand, counting down.
GCCCTGTATACACTTAAATATTCTTACGGAGGTGAATACTTAGAGTATTCACCTTAGGGAGTCATTCCGTCAGCTACACACCCTTATGTTACCAGGTAGTGCTCCATGTTCCAGAATAAAGCCCCCACTCTCTCAAACCTTCCCTTAAATGAACTTCATATTTCACACAGATCTTATTTCACAGGGTGTGCTTCCTAAAATCTGGTTGTAACAGTGAAGCATAGCGAGCTAACTGTAGAGCAAGACACGACATCATGTGTGTGAATGCAGCAGAATAGTTGACTGCTTTTATCAGCAAAAGTGGAATGACATTTCAGTTGCAGTTTAAGATTTTCAAATAAGCATCATACAAAAAGTATTTGCAGTCCTTCTAGACCATGTCTTGTACATTGAAGTTTTCAGTTAAAGTGCATTAAAATTTGTAGTATGTCAAGAATGCCTTATCAGATTTTTAGCATGGGAAAGCAGAAGTAGGCATCATGCGTGCAACATGATCTCTTGTAAATCTATCATACATACTGTTCTGCAGATAACAGAATGTAGAGACTTCAAAATTAGTCTTCATTTAAAATTTAAACCAAAATGAAAAATTGGAAACTTGCTGCAGAAGAAAATGCTATAAAATATTAGATATATGAGTTTGTCAAAACAACATCATCTGAAGCTTTAATTCTGACTCTTATTGTATCCAGTGTAATCTAAAATCAAAAGCAATTGAACAGAAAACTAACTTCAAAACCGAAACAAAATGATTTAGCTCTATAACAGGATATTTTGGTGTCTGTAGATACTTTTCCTTGGTTTTCCTCCTAATCAGATTTCCAATGCAGTGTGATTTCACTGGATCTGAAAAGCTTTGCAAAAATCAGACATTTTTCCTATGAAATATATTTTTTCCTATTCCCTTTCTGTGCTATTTAATATGATTCAACATTTCTTTGACTGCATGAAAGGAGAATTATCGCATAGTCAAGCTCCTTTTGCACAGTGCCCGCCCTGCTGTGTGGTCAGGTCTAAACTTCCAGCCTACCAAACCAAGAGCTTCGTTGGCTGGTCTGGGTTTCCGGAGGCCCCAGCTGTCCTCCCTGACTGACTGTTGGCATGGCTGCTGGGTGCAAACTCTGCCTCCATCGTGGAGATGAAAGCGGGACCCCACAGCCTGGCTCTCAGAGGCTTGTGGGTCAGCCGGAGCCCCGGTGATGGAGCTATCAGACCAGGTTTTCTCCAGGTTCCAGCTTGGGGCACATGTTGTGCTGGTGGTTCAGTCCCTGTGTATAACAGGACAGCTGGAGCCCCCAGGCAAAGACTTTGAGAAGCTTTTCAAAATCGTGCAGCATGTTTTTTTAAGCATGACAGAAGAAAATGCGTGTGTCTCAAATATGAGATATTTACGTGTATTTTCTTTCTCACTTGCCTCACTGTTGTTAATAGATTTCATCCCTGCTGGATGGTTTCTCCTGCAGAACACAGTAGCCTCTTTTAGGCTACATCCCCTGCTGCCTTGCCAAATTTCCTCTCTCTCCTTGATCCCTCTCATCGGTGCCCTTTCAGTCTGCTTAAAATAGTGAGTGAGAATGATTTTTATAACTTCTCATCTCCTTTGCCAGGATCACCAGACATACCAATTGTTTTTGTTAACCTGGTCTCAGCCCAGTGTGAAAGCAAGTTCCCTGGGAGGGTGAAGCAGCAGCAGACGGTCTCCATATTGAAATTGCCAGACCACTGAAATCTGCACTCTTCGATGTGCGTAGGGAGAGCACAGTAGTGTGGCAACTTGAAAACTTTCACGTATCGTATTTCCCAAGTTGTTGTGTTGGGTATTGACTGGTGGCTGATCTTGGGGAAAGAATATTCCCTATTTTGAGTGCTGAGATTTAAAGTAGACATTTGCATGTAGTTACTAATGACAGGCAGCTGTGATGCTGTGAAGGCACTAGAGGGGACACAGCACTTCCAGAAAGGGAATCGATAGTCACCATTGGTGGAAGCACTGGTACTTCATCTTCGCTTTCAAACTTTAGCTTTCTGGAGGAAACGTGTAGTAGTCCATGCACAGAGTATTTGATCATAATGTAATCCTCATCTAAGAACAACCTGCAGCTCTTTCTCCAGGATACTTGGGAAGAATTGGTAGCATGTATTTCAATTGGTAGTGTGTATAACATGTTAGTGAGAAACAGTAGTTAAACACAAGGCTTAAAGTGTATAGAAAATTTGAAAAAGTACTGTGTTGTGGAAGTTCATAGACTGTCCTCACTGTTTGAGCATCAAGTAACGGATGTGCCTGTACTTTTAAAAGCGCCCTAGCTGGGTTCTGTAGACCCCACAGAAAACGGTGGTGTTGAGGCTGTGCTTTTATCCATACCCCAGCTGGTTTTATAATACTTATACTTTCCTTGGGTCTATGAAATGAGCTGTAACCTTTGACTGCAGTGTGAAAGTGCCCTATAGCCAGTTACAGGTTGAATGGAGGAAATGATGATGCATTTTGAAGGAAATGAAAAAAATGAAGAAAGAGTCGTGGAACAGGAGAGGGGTAGAGCACTGAAGATGAAAGTAGTTACAGTAGATAAGGAAGAAGGCCAGGTTAGAAAATAAATTTTACTGAAGGAAAGAAAAAAGGGTGGAGGGAAGTAGAAAGTAAGGAGACTTACAAAAGTATAACAAAAAATTGTAGACAAATTAATCCACTAATACAAAAGGCTAAAAAAAAAAAAATCGAAAGGTGTCTTGGGACCTAGAACCAGTAGGAGAATGAGAAGCAAGCAGGAAATATCCCAAATGAGATGAATATTTTTCCAAAATCAAAACAAATTTCTATTAAGTCTTTAACTTAATGGAGGGAAAGCTCTAAATCCTTGCTTCGGAGAAGGACGTAGACTATACCTATGCAGTAAGCACAATCTGTAATAATTATAATAATGTATCGATATTGTTGTCTTGAGCAATTGACAGATACAGCGTTTGTCTGAGCTGAAAAGCATGTGGTCTGAGAGTGGTACGCCAGATGAGTAGAGCTGTGGAGTAATAATGGAGATAGATCCTGAAGTGGGACTGAACTTTGGGAATCCCTTAGATTTGGTATCTAAAATATAAACCTTGAGCATTCACTATATAAAATGAAGGGGCAATATTCATATCTAAGTTCTGTACCTTGTCTGTGGCATTTATAAGCTTATTCTGCATTACTCATAAATCTTAGCGTGAGGAACCGAGTTTATTAGTTCACCATGGTCAGACTGGACTGGTTTAAGCAGAGCTGAGAAAGTTAATTACGGAATGCTTCAGGTAGGTCTAGCAATAAGTAACCAGCTGCGGAGAGGGACCTGCTGTGGCTGCAGCCCCAGGAGCTGCAGCAGGGAGGAGGGGGCTGCGGTTCTGCTGGGACTGCAGCTTGGGAGGGACTGCCCTAATCTGTTTCCCAGGTTGTTCGAACCAGTTCAAGAGCAGTAAAACAAGGTTATGTAATTGACATGTGATGTAGCCTAAAATAGTGACTGCAAACATAGGCTGCTGTTGCTGGGCAGTTGTCAACTGCTAAAAAAAAAAAAAAAAAAAAAAAACACCACAACCTCTCAACTGTGTAACAAATGGACCTTTTAAATGAAAATGCGGTTCTCATTTCCATTGAATAGCAGGTGTTTTACCTTTTTTTTTTTTAATTGCAAGGAATAGAGGCTGTGTGAAAACTGAAATTTTGAAAGAGATTCATCTTATTGTACTTACGCTGATTTATTTGAGAATACCTGTGGCAGATCGTGAAATAAAAACCTCAGGTATATGCAGTTTGTTTCTTGGAAGTGTGATATAACTCCTGTGAAACAGAAAATCCTTTTTTGCATATGGGAAATTATTGTGACAAGTTTTAGCAGTAATTTTATTTATATTCTGGTCTATAAAAAGATAGAAATAGTTTAGTTTTATTAATTGCAAGAGCTTATGTGGATTATAGTGGTAACATCAGTTTCACAAAACATGTGAAGGTCTCAGAGCTGGGTGAAAGGACCACATCACGTAGCTCAGAGAGCACGGACAAGAGGCTGGGATGCGCAGAATATGTGTTGCAGGAGGCAACCCCATTCGTTAGGGCTATACCAGCAGCAGGAAATCCCGGCGCTAAGTTCTGTTTGCTGACCTCAGATACCGCTGAGGTGAGAGGCATCCCTTTCTCCCGATGATTTTCTGCAGCCGGTTTTCTTTGTTTCCTTCAGCAGGGAATATCTGTAGCCCCCATCAGAGTGGCTGCAGGGACCAGGCTTGTGTCATCGGAGGGACTGGTGGGTAAAGGAAAGGGACGGAGATGAGCAGTAAATGTGTATGAAATTGAGGACTCAGTGTAGAAGTATGGCCATTGAACCCAGATTTCATTCTCCCCTCTCTTTCACTAGCATAATGGGTAAGATGTGTGGTTATGCTAGCAAACACTGATAGGAGCAGCAGGAGGGTCTTCAGATGACTTCCCTGTGCTACGGAGGCCAGGTAACAGCGTGAACACCTCTGCATACCTGCTGGAGCAGGTGCTGGCCAGCACTCAAAGCCCTAAGACTTTTACATGTATCATTGTCATCGTGGAGATAATCTTCCCACTTCGGGAATATGGGGAAATCCAAGGCCTGGTGCTAGTCCAGAGGCTCCAAAGAGATCGTAGCTCTGATGTTCAGCTCTGGGCTTGGGGCCAGAGGTGAATTCCGGATCCTTCAACCCCAGGCTGGCATCTCTTGGGAGAAGGCAACTTAACCTGTATTTTTATCAGTTAACGTATTAATTCCCTTTGTGGAGGGAGAAGGAAAGTTTGTGAATTTCACATATGTTTTGATATGCTTCAGTGAGGTGCTGTTTTAAAAGTCGAGGTTTTTTAAAGCTTGTTCTGCTTTATTTGCTCTTTAGCTGCCGCTCCTATTTTCTCACTTTCCCCTTCTTTTGCGAGGCTTCCTCAATCACGGCTTTGTTTTGGGACCCAAAGCTCACTGCTGTTTCAGAGGCTGACATGGCTTTCGGACTTTTCCCTTGCCTTTCCCAGGGGATGCTGCAGTGGGTGCCTGGCCCCAGCCAAGGAAGGAGAGCGTCGGCTCCCTGGGTAAAGGCGGGCGCTGCCTCCGGCACAAAGCGGGGAACGAGGCGCCGAAGGCAGCAGGGCTGCAGGAAAGGAGCTGGGCGTTGGAGCAGGGCGCAAGCGAGCATGAGTCAACAACACGATGCAATTGCCAAAAGACAAGTCTGCTGCAGGATTGTATTAGCAGAGTGTTGTGTGGAAGGTGCAGGAAGTAACCATTTTATTGTGCTTAGCGATGGTGAAACTCAGCGAGAGAAATGTGTCCAGTTTTGGGCGCTACGTTTTATGAAAGAAACCAGAGAAGAATAAGAGGAGTGATGACAGATATAGGAAACATGACCTGTGAGGAAAGATTGAGAGAGCTGGATTTGTTTAGTCTAGCAAAGAGAAGGGAAGCATACATTTCTCGATAAGCATGAGATAGTTGTAAAGAAGGTGACAGTCTTTTACTCTATGTCTTGGCGGGAGTGCTAGCATCTCTTTCTGTTGCAGAATATTCCTGTTTGGGTTAAACGCAAAGGGAAAAAATACAGCCTAAAGACTAGCTAATTGCTGGCCTAATCACATGGTTTATAGGGAAGTTGCAGAAAACCTTTCCTCAGAAGGTTTGTAGGCAAATTTAGAGGGGTGAAAAAAAATCTGCCTGAACTGTGAAGCTAGTCTTATCTTGCTTCCATGAGTGGGCTTGAATTAAACAGTCTTCGGATCCTCTTCCAGCACTATGCTTTTTTTTTTTTTATTACAACATTTAACACTTGATCATAGTAGTTGCTATTTTAACAAGAGAGCAGAAATGTAGAGGACTTAGTAATGATTTGCAGTTCCTGACTTAGACTTTGAAAAACTTTAAGGAAAAAAAATAGGCAGAAGAGAGAACATGTGGAATATTTCACAAACTTCTGTAATTTTCTAATTTTGCCTTAGACAGTAACAGAATTATTACTGGCAAGAAATATTTAGACCCCATTCCTATTGCAGACTTACATATATTGACGTATCATGAAGAGTGCAGCAGGGTTCTGTCTGCGTATATGAGCTCATCTGAGCAAGGCAGTTTTTGGGACTGGTAGTTCAGTCATTATGCCAGAATTTTAAAATGGCAAGAATCACAACTGATGCTGCAGGTTTCTGCTGCAGCCTTATTTGGGCAGTAATTCACAGGCAAGATAAGAACTGCTTTTTTTCCTTCCCTCTTCTACTGCTGAATTTTGCTTGCTCAAGAAAATGTAATACGAGGAAAGACTCGATTTCATAAGTACTTCCTTTTTGTTTTCTTTCATAATCCTATAAAAGTAGGGAATTAAAGATTTTTTAAGTGTTTTTCAGTTCTCTCACCTGTGAAATATTTTTGTGCAACAGTAACTGAAAAGTGCAAACTCATATATTCTTCTAGCTTTACCATGAATATGACAGGCCTTTATTTCTTCTTAATATGTTACATTGTAGTACCTATTAATTATTGATTTTGAACAGTAAATTTTCCTCGCATCTTTTGTATCTATGTGTTTTAGATGGAATAGGAATTACCTTGTATAAATGCACTTAATGAGGGCATATATAAAAATTACTTTCATCTTACTGCATTAGCACATGGGAGATTAGAATTTGATATCTGCTCTGTCACTTTCCAGCCCACTTGTGGGTGATTAAGCTGGATAAAAAAGAATAACTTGGTTAAGCTAAGCACAAACTACACAGGAAGGTTGGTATCCTTTTTGAAAGGGTTAGAGATCTAGCCACCATAAAAGCCTCCTTGCAGGATGATCTCCATCACCTTACTGACATCCTGAAGAGAGTTGCATCAGTCTCAGATGGGTAGGGTTTTGTTTTGAAGTTTAGGGGCATGACTGAGGATCATGCTACACAAATGGAAGATTCTGATTCATTATGAGAGTCTTTGCTTTACTAACTTACTTTACAGAATCAGTTTTATTTCAAAAATGCCATATTTTGATGGCATGGAAATCTGAAGCCATTTTTTTCATAATAGATGATAAAATAAATTTCTAACTGAAAATTTGTTCTTTAGTATTTGATAGCTGTACTATACATAGAGGATTTGCCTAAATGCTGATCTCTTCTGTTTTTTAAGGGTTTTCAAGATGTTTTCATTAATGTAAGTTTTAAGATGGCCATGGTTATTTAATTTTTTTTTTAGAAGATATTTGCTTACTAGAAAAAACTACTTACAGATTTTGTACCATATGTTAGTATTCAGAGATACATGATTCAAAAACTGATGAGCCTTTGCTAAATTATGTTTTCTGAAATTATTTAGCCTAGAATTGATAGGCTAGAAAGTAATAATAATAGGCTACCTAAACCATTCGAAGGGTGACTTACGGAAGTACTCTGCTATAGTGGGAGGATTTCTTATGAAGTCACCATGTGACAGAGATCGAGTCAAATAAACGTTTCTACAATATTTAAGAATGTGACCCAAGTAATTATGCTGGAGTACATAAATGTTAACCTCTTTTTATTAAACTCATTAGCTTTTGAAAGCACTAATGAAAAATGTTGACTTAACAGGTATACAATTTCGTAGAACAAACTGCCTTCAGGGAGATTCTGCAATGGGGTTCATTTTGCAGCATTAGAGCTGACTTGTCATATTAATAGCCTGCACCCGCCTGTGAAAGCCTAAAAATGGTATTGCAGTACTCTGTGATGTACAGAGGACATTGTATGAGCACTGAACAATCGTACTTGCATTCCTCACAGAAAATAACCATTTTTCGCTTCTCTCCACAAAAACAGTATAAAAATCCAGGTACCAGTGTTTGTAGAGGTATATAAACCATCTTTATACTGTATATCATTATTTTAAACACTTCTGTTTTCCACTTTAATTTCACTTTCATGCTGCTGCTTCTACAGGAGATGTGTTCAGTACAGAGCAAAAATGCAAATAGGAATTAAGTACGTTCTTGTGTATCCGGTTTTTGTACATATCACTTCATACAATAAACATTACGCGATAAGCAGGTTTTCATTCTGTGATTAGCTGAGAATTTTATCTTTTTATTATTTTAGCAGGCCAACTTAAAGATCAGCTGATGGATATTGATGCTGTCACTATATTAGTGTTCATCTTGAACTTGTCTGGCATAACTTCATGAACTTCAATTCACAAGTTATCTTGCCCAAGTTTTATTGTTTTTCAGCAGTGTCACAGTGCTAGGTAAAGTCCCTTAATAAAAATTCTGATTTGCCAATCTGCTTAGTGGTTAGGCATCTAAAGCATTATCTGAATGACAATACCTTTGTGGTATTACAGTAACCCTTCGCTTACTCAAGTAAGATTGAACCAATCTTTGTGTGAGATGCTCAGTGAAGAGATGCAAGAAATAACCCAAACTTCAGTTCACTGTCTAAATAGGTAACGTTGGCAAAGGGTGAAAGGAAGTCAGGTATCGAGATAGAAAATGACTTATCTGAAGTTTTAAGGTAAATTCCTGAAATAACCTAAGGTAGAAGCCAGGTCTCCTGTGTCCCATGAATATTCTGTTTGACTTTCCCCAAGGAGGCATTTGTGTATTTTGGAAAATATCGTGGCAAAAATATCTTAGACTTCTTGTTCTGCAGCGTCTCTGTCCCCTCATCGAGCCTTTGTCTTTGCTCCCACTTCCCTGTATGTGCCAGCCTCCCGAGCGTCGCCATACAGCTCTGCTTCTGAGCCCTGCCCGGGCTTTTCCTCCCCTACCAACCTCTGTCGCTTGCTTCAGTTGTTGGCATCAACGTTAACGTTGTTTGTCCAGTTCTTGGTTTTCTTCACATCTCATCTTCGTTTGCGACCAGCTTAGGAGTCTCTCTGCTTAGTTGGCCATTGGTGTTACTGCAGTTGCAATCTTGATTTTTTCCTCTATCTTGCATTTCTGATATCTTTGTTACTAACTTGTGTTTAGTACGGAGTAGTGAGTTTCCTACCTTCTTTCTAAAATGACTCTACCAGAGGCTACAGTGCCAGCTACGTAAGCCTGCAGCACACTATTACATTTTACACTAGACTGTTTTCTCGAATTTTGGATGCCAGAAAATCCTGCAACGCTGTACTTCTGTGAGCTGTGTCCTTTCCTTTCATCCTTCTGGAAAGAAACCCTTTATATCGCTTTTTGTCACATCTGCTGCAGGCTGTTTGTTGTGGCCTCCCAATGTCCTGGTGTGCCACTTCTGGATTCAGGCGGCTCAAATAATCTTCCTCTTTGTTTTCTTGTCATGCTACACTAAGCCCCTTGTGGCTTCTGTTCTTCCACATCCAATTCAAGCACCTTATTTTGAGAAGTCCACATGGTAGTGCCCTTGTCTGACACACTGCATCTGTTTGCTCTACCTACATTCCTCCCACAAAGCAAAACTCCATTTGAGTCTTCAAGTTGTTAAATGCCAGCCTATTTTCCTTCTTGCCATGTATTTCCCTTCTGCTAACTGTTGTGTATTAAATACCTGCTGTCTCTTCATGAGTGATTCTGTGGGGCTTTACAGAACTGAAGTAATACGTTGTAATTTAAGCCTGTTTTCGTAAACCCTTCAGAAATCTGCTGTATAGAAGGTATTAAATCAGAAATCAAGCACTCAATGAACTGGTTAAAGAGACTGGAATGTATTTGGAATGTCAACCTCTACTTTGCATTTCTGCTTTAGGTTGTGAACTTCTTTAGCATGAGACTGACACTTGATTTCGTACCAAAACTAAGAGTTGCTAGGCTGCTTTTTGATACTGCACATGTAAGGGTATTTGAAAAAGCCCAAATCAATCATCTGTTGTATGAAAAAAAAAAAAAAAAAAAAGTGAAGTCCTGCTTAGAAGAAAAAACTCTTTCCCAAATTAAACAGAAGAGAAGCTCATAGTAAGGCCTGTGACAAGTTACCAAGGTTATTGCGAAGGCTGAAGAATGGGATTGAGAATTTCTGCATTAGTAAGAAACCCAAAATGACTGCAAAACGAGAGGAAAAGAAATTGGAATTATTTAAATACATACTCTAATAAAGCATTTTGGTTTTGGTTCATTCAGGACAGCACAATTATCTGTGTGCGGGAAGGAACGACTGCATAATTGATAAGATTCGGAGGAAGAACTGCCCAGCCTGTCGATTACAGAAATGTCTGCAAGCTGGAATGAATCTAGGAGGTAAGTAGAATATTAATAGTTTGGTCTCTTAATTTGATTAGGCAAAAATATTGAAAATGTGCAGCCTTTTTATAGTTCTGGCAGCTGCATAATCTCAAAAGTTTAAGGTGGAATTATCCTGAAGAAGTGCTTAATAGCTAATAAACTCTATTGTCATTCTAAATCAGCTTTTGGAGATATGTATTTTATGGCTCAGAAAAAAGAAAAGTGGGTGTTTTATGATGACAGTAATTTTACTGGAATCTCATATAGCTAAAAGTGTTAGGGCTTCAAGGCTTGCATAATTTTTTTTGGTGATGAGCGTTCTCTAGAATACTGAAAAACATTTTATAGCATCATGAAAAGCAAATGCACACACAGTGAAACCTCTCAACTTTTTTGTTGTTGCTTATTCAACATTTATATTGATTTATTTCTGCAACTGTTTGTACGTGCAATTATTTTGATGATGTTACTCCATCATTCATATACCAATAGCAAAAGGCAAAAACTTTTCTTAATAATTATCAAAAGTATTTTGAAAACTGTATTTTAACAAAACTTATAATAGTTTTTTCCATTGTTTTAATTCTTCAATTACAACGTCTACACAATTCTGGCTGTGCTTCAGTAGGCATCTTGTTACGAGTCATCTCCCTGAGCAAATTGTTTTATAAATCACTTTTTCCCCCAACTCTCAGATTTATTATAGTGCCTGTGATTGGTGTTTTGGGTACTGCTACAAGTCCTTTCCCTTAGGCACAGAGTGACCCTTTCCTTACAATGTTTTCACTGCTCCAGAAAATTATAACATGGTCACATAATTCCTCCAAATTCTTTCCTCTCCCTCCATTTGTTTTTTTATCCACCTGGACATATTCTGCTAGTAGTTTAGTTTAGTTCTATAAACAGATTTAGCTGCTTGTCTTTCATGGGTTCTGTGCAAAATCCAGGCTCCTGCCTGCTGCCTGATACCTTTTCTACATCCCCATCTTCTTTTTCTGCCTTATCTTCTGGCAGAAATGTTCAAGCAAGCTGTTCCTCACTTTTTTGGGAGAGTAGCCCCACTTTTTTCCCCAATTAGGACCTCTTTCACCTCCTCTCCCAGTTTTGAGATGCTGCATTGCCCCCTAGGCCCGTTGTTTCTGCTTCCTAAAGGAGAACAGTGCCAAATTGCAGCGTCTTGGGGGCTGACAGCTCCCTTGAATTTGGTCTACTCTGTTGAATCTAGCAAGGGAAGGTGAACGTCAGTTTTGTTTGAAGAATCAGGGGCTCCATGGCAGAAGCTTCTTGTTCCCCAAAGAAGGGAGCTCCTAGGCTGAAAATGTGAATAGAGAAGTGAGTGCAGATCTCTGGATTGCTGAAAATTTTGCTGCAGTCCACGAGCCACTCATGAGCTCTTCCATTGCCGCATCCTGCACAATGCCAACAGAGCTCCTGCAAGCATGCCTTCCTGGAGCCCAGCGTATGTGCTTAGCATTCTAGCAAAATATAGGGCTGCTATCCTACTTGATAACCTGTTGAAGTAGCAGCATGTGACACTTTGTCTCCAATGTCATGAGTTCATCACTGACATTTCTTGGTATGTTTCAAAGGATGTATTCAAACAAAGTCGTCTACAAAAAAACAAGGTTGGGGTAAGCTTAGCTTGATGGGGTTGCTTTTTCCACTCACCAGAGTGCTGTAAATGAGGAATGCATTGAAAAATCTTCCATTGTGTTGGATCTTGGTAGTCTGCTAGAATTTGTTTGCAAGTGGTGATCTTCCTTTAATGACCTAGAAGGCAGAGCCTATCTCTACAATGCAGTTGTAGAGGCATGCAGTTGAGCTTTGTGGTTTATCTGTTTTGGTGATTTTCTTCATGTAGAGAAAGTAAGATGAAATTCTCATTCCTGATTCAATCCCTTTGTGCCACATGAATGAATCAAAATGGCATAAAACAGTTGTTCCATCATTAGTAGGGAGACAGTAGGGACACAGCTGTGGATGTAGATGCAATATGGTGCCTTGTGCACGGTCCAGTAGAGAAAGGCCAAGTTGGAGGCAGTGGGGAGGACTGTAAAAGAGAGGTAAGGTGCCTGCAGCCCAGAGACAGTATTTACTATTTAGATGGTCCCAAGGGCTCCCAAATTACGGTGACAAACCTGTCAGTCTTTGAGCTGGCCCAGGTCTGTAGAAAATGTTGATAGCTTAAAGCCATTAGCTGTTTAGGCCTTGCCCAGTGGTGAACTTTTCATTGAGTGTCTTTGGAGGAGCAACACAGCATCTCAGACTTAATTTTGGGAACTTCTGTGTGCTGTTGCAGGGGTTTCTGATGTGATGGAGATCATCATGAAAAAGGTGGAAATGGCAAGAAGATATATTAATGCATATTTGAAAACAGTAATTTTCTTTTCATAGAAATTTCCAAGGTTTGGTACTAAGAAACAATTTTTCATAATTGAGTGTGCAGAGTATGTTCGTATTATTATGAAGATACATCATAGCTTGTAGTTTCGTGTGTGGTCAGCCTGGTTTTGACAAGAATATACATTACTCTGATAAAAATTGACTTTTACCTGTTTCTAGTTTGGAGCAAAATGTGCAAGTATTTTGTTAGGCATTGTGAGCAGTAAAGAGCTGGAGGAAAATGAATTTATAAATGCAATTTAGTTTAAATCCTATTTGCAGCATAGTACTCTCTATAGCTAAGTCACGCTGCACAGTGCTGTGCTCTTTGTGCAGTAGATCTAATTTAAGCTCTCACCCTCCAAATGGAAGCAAAGGTAAACACAAAAAACAAACGGAATTGAAGGTGCCTATGTGTTTGGTTCATGGGAAAAATAGCAAGATGGTATGCGAAAGGGTCATAAGCATAGCTCAGGGCTGAAGAGCGGGCAAGCTGTTGAAGCCATGGACACTTCTACTTGTACATAATTATAATGATTTATCCCCTCATTTGTGGAGGAGAAAAAAAAAAAAAGCAGTTGATGTAGAAGAAATGTTGCTGTAGAGAACAAGCTCCTGTCTCGCATGGGCTGGAAAAGAACTTAACTCTCTTTTGCATCCCTCCCCATCTACAGGGAGGCTGCACCCCAGGCTGCCACCCAGCTCCCAGTTACTGCAGTAGGGTGTTTTAGAAAGCAAAGAGAAAACATTTTGTAATGTGAAAATTTCTGATTGTCTGCTGATTCTTCTGTTACTGAGTACCTTCATCTCTGTAGTGGAAAACTGGAAATCAGGAAGAGATTTTCCGCATTTCCTGCAACACATTTTTGCTCAATCTATGATTAATCTACGATCTTTGTTGTTGGTTTTTTTTTTAGTTACATTCTTTCTCAATTTTTTAAATATACTTTCTTTTGTTTACTGTGTCAAAGAGTTGCAGGTTTGTTTTGATCAGATATCTTTGACTTCCCAGCATGCTAACGATTTTTTCTGAAAAAAATAAAATAAAATAAAATATTTTGATGTGTGGCAGCATGCCATGTTTTAAGCACCTTTTACAAAAATACATGTAATTCAGTGCTACAAACTACACCTTTTCATGAATGCTCAACCAATTTAATGTAGTAGTTTTATTTTTACCTCCTCCTTTTGTTTGTTGGAAAATTGTAGAGTTCTCCACGCTCTTATCCTCTAATAGTCTTTAGAGAATTATTCATCAAGTCAGCAAATAGTTTACCTAATTATGTTTTTCTCAATTTTTGTTTTGATTTTATAAGAAGCATCTGCAACCTGTAATTTCTGCAAAGCTGAAGTTGCCAAATATCGAATTAATTCATCCTCCTCGTTTCTAGAAAGTGTGCCTGTGCACTGCAGACAGACATATCTCTGCAGCAAGCAGGACTCTAAAACTTTTTTGGGAATCATAGTTTGTTTGTTGTGTTGTTTTTTTTAAAAAGAAACTCCAGTGCCATATGCTAGACTTAATTATTGGAAGAGATTCAGAGTGAGCAACTGCACTATGAAGGTATGCTGGCCCATTTTTCGTTTATGCTCTTTTCAAGATTCTGTAATTAATTTTCAGTTAATTATGGACCAGAATGACTTCATGAGTTGTGAAGTTTCTTCCAGCATACGCTGTGATCAGATTTGTCGAGTCTCTCACTTCCGCACGAGACATTTTCGTTCGACTCCCACCTCGCGCTGCTGTTCCTTAGTCGCACCCGTCCCCACGGCAGCACCGGGGGGGTCATACTCGGACCCCTCAGCCCCATATGGGTGCTCAGCGTGGCTTCTCGTACACCACCAGCTGTGTCCAGCAAGGCAGCCGGTGGCTCACAGCAGCGCCTGGGATGCTGCATTGCAGCCAGGGTGGCCCAGAGCCTCCTGGTTTCAGTCTTGCTGCACGCTGCGCTCTGTGCCGAAACCTGGAGAAGGGAAGTGTTTTGTATACTGTGGCTTGAGGGGACCCCCACCCACCCCCACCCCCTTTCATTGGCAGGTTAGTCCTCACCCCTCTGGTGTGACCTAGCGACCACGCATCCCTCCTTCTTCTGCTGTGTGAGCATTAAAGGTCCCTCTTCTGCTGTCTGATGTGTCCCGTACCCTTATGGGACAAAAACGTGTTTAGAGGGCTGTGTGGCGCAGGACTGCGATCCTTTCCTGCCTCAGCTGCCGTATAAAGCAGTTCTGAGACTTACCAGCTCTGCTCTCCCACAACAGTAAGCAGCAGCTTGCTGAAGTACCCTTCAGATATTGAAGGGAAATAAAGTAGATTTCACCTTGCAAATTACATAGTTCATCGCTCTGTCTGCAGAGACTGCCTGTGAAATTTGAATCTTGATTTTGCATACATTTACATATGTAAGACACTTTATGCACAAGATGCTGTGTGTGATTTGTAGTCTTTGCTTGCACATCTCCTTATTTTTTATACATTAAAATATTTCAATAATCTGAAAAATAGATTAAATGAGAGAATCAGTAATAAGATACAGTATTTCACCTTTTTGCCCAACTTTCCATTTTCTGTGTGATAACTCATACTAGTAGGGGTTTAAAACTGTGGTATGATTTTCAATTACTGCAGCTTATGTGTTTACGTTATAATTTTATACATCTTTTTGAGAAAAAGAAAGCAGGAGAAAAGAAAAGGAAGAGAAAAAACGTGAGTATAAAAAAAACCTGAAAACTAAGAAAAATATAGCACCTCTTGGTCTACTGACTTATTACTAACCAAGGTTTCATAAATTTGAAAGGAAAAAAAAGACCCTCTGTGTAAGAAACTGTAAAGCAATTTTGGGTACATGTATGGTTAACTTTTATTTTTCATTTAAACTTTAACTGCAAAGCATTTTGAAAAGCCAGTTAACTTTAACTGCATTTTTATTTGTGTTTATTATGTAGCATTTTCTTCTTAGGAAATCAAGTCAATTTTTTTTTCACTTGAAAATACAGCTGGGTTTGTGTCATTTCTTCTGAGAGACTTTTACCAATATACAGCAGTTTAATAAAGTTGTGTTTTTTGTAAAGCAAAACCTCATGTTGTCAATTTTTCTTGGATTTTAAGTGGACAACCTAGTTGTGGTACCTACCATTGTTTTGGCTATCATTAGTATTGTTTCAAAGAATATTCTTATTTTTCTAGGTGTTACAATTTAAGAAAACATTTGTGTTAGAAATCCATCAGGTTATGAGATTGTGTTAAAATCTGTGCTTTCTCCTAGCAGAGAATAGTGCCACTGATTTACCTACTTCTATTTGCAATGTACAGTATATTGAGCCCAAGTCAGTAATAGAACTGTAGGAGGTTGTAACCTGCAACCGTGCTGGCTTGTGCTGTGATTTTGTTAGGTCTCATAAATTTTCACCTGCCTGTACTCATAAAATGGATCGATGGGGAAATCCATCTTGCTGCACAGAGTCCATGTTGGTGAATCTTCAGAAGAGTCCTCCTTCTTCCTGAGTGAGGGCTGGTTGTGTTAAAGCAGTGCTGTTGCTGCACCACCTCCCCACCCTGCACTTGGTGAAGGTTTGGCAATGAACTTTTCCTACTTTAGTGTGTGTTTTATCCATGTTATGAGACACTGCTCTTGCCCTGCTCCTGATGTGAACCACTAACGTTTCATCTGAACCATCCTCAAGAATAGTTTAGATAACTGTTTGAACACTCACTTGAAAAAGCTGTGAAGAAACTCCTTGGGAATGATGAAAAAATGCAGAATTTTGAAGAGGGCTGGTTATCTCTCAGGCATTGGTCAAAAGACTGGTATTGAAAGTCTGTTCTTGTGCTTTGCATTTTGCTGACAATTTTGTTTCATGCATGATGTCAGCTCAAGAAGGTGCACTGCAGCAGTCCAAAAGCACACAGCTCACATGCAGCAATCTGTAATCAAACTCATAATCAGGTTCCTGTTCTCAGTCCCTCTTTGTTTTTTCACGTTTTGCTAGTTTCAGCTCTGCCTTCTGACTCGCATCCAGCTGCCAGCTCCGTTTGTCTTTCCTCCAGGAACAGCCTTTCAGGCTTTTGGCAAGGGCCTGCGGAGCTCCAGACTTCCCTGTTTCATCTGCTGGACGCTCCATCACACCATTCATGGTGTAAAACCCTCGGCTGCCAGCTTTGCAAAGGAGTTGCAACTTTTCAAGCCTCCTGCTGGGAGTACGTGCCCCAGCCTGCCTAGCATCATGCAGCGGCCCGCTGCGTGCAGGCTCTCTGAGGTTTTGTCTGATTCCAGCTGTATACGGCTCTCACTGCATGGGCTCAGGGGGTGCTCTGTCCTGAGCTGGCCATGCTGTATACTTAGTATTTCACTTTGGTTAGAAACAAAAGACTAAGAGAGGCGATCAGAGCCTTCACAGAGGAAGGTTTAGGTCCTCCTAGGAAAGGTGTTAAAAAAAAAAAAAAAAAACCTCCAACCTTTGTGCAGTTGTTATGTGATACAGCTGAAGCAAAGCAGTGGCGCTTGCTCTGGTGCCTTCTGCCAGGCATTGGCTGGCTGTCTTATGTGGATATGTGGATCCCCTCTGCAGTGCCCATGAGCTCTTAAACTTTTCTGTGTGTTATTAGGGCTTCACCTCCAGGACCGCTCCCAGGATAGATGACATTTGTGGCTTCTCAGCTCCCTAGGACCAAAGTTGAAACCTGTGCCCTGGTACAGCACTTCTCTGCCTTGTAGGGAATTTAAATTTAACAACTTGCTGTCCTGCGGATCCTGAAATGAATTGCCGTTTATCTTTGTTGCTCGTAAAGATGCATAAAAGTAAGCAAGCCCATTACACCTCTGTTTATTGCTTTGTCTCATCTGCTGAAGCAGACCAGAATCCCTGGGTGTTTCCAAAATTCTCTTCGCTCAGCTCTTGATGTTTTGTTTTTTCCTGAATCACCAAATTACTGTGTTTCCTTCCGCGGTGTTCTGAGTGCATTTCCTTTTCGCTCTTCCCCACAGTAAAACAGTAGTCCCTGCTATGAAAGTATGCCTGTGTCTCCCGTTCCTCTTTCCAGAGCTGCTGGTTATCACCAGAGCCCTTCTGAAACCTTGCCCTGTGGTCTGTGGTGGTGCGTTTCCATTTCTCACTTCCCCTTCACTGCAGAAAGATGTAGAAGCAAGAGGAACTTGTCCTTTTAGCTTCAGCTGAGCCATTGCTTCAGAGAGTTTCCACCTGAGTAAGAAGATGTGAAGGTTTGACTTGCCATTTCTGACACTACCTTGGGCAAATTATAGTAGGCTCACTGTGCTGAGTAGCAGTTTTTGTTGAAACCCTCATTAGTTGCCTACAGGCATGCTGTGGGCCAATTTGGAAGAGCCTAAAGTAAAGCAATGAGAGTGATCAGCAGTCTTAAAAACTTGACTGGTGGAGACAGGTTGAATTAGTTGGTATTGTTTAGTCCAAAAAAAGACTGGAGGGAAAGTTGAAGAGAAGGGAGATACAGGTGTCTTCAAAAACATGAAGTGTTGCTGAAGAGGAGGAGCAGATGATCTGCTTTCTGTGTCTCTGAAAGGCAGGACAAGAAATAATGAGCAGCAAGGAAGATTGAAGTGAGGAAATAGAAAACTTGAATAGTCTGAGGAAGACATGAGGTCTGTCACCGGGCGTCTTAAGGATCAGTTAAGACAAACATTTGTCAGAAGTGATGAGGATGCAGTTGGTTCTGGTCTGAGAAAGAGGATGTATTGTACAACTCTTCCAGGTCTCTTCCAGACTATGATTAATATTAGGGAAGTGGACTTAAGTTAGCCAACTTGTGGGCAAATCAAAGAAATATGAAAATGTTACTTCCATGTGACAAAAAGACATTTAAGATTTTGATATCAGTGATCTTAATTGAATGAGTGATTCTGCATTTCTGTCCTCTGTGTGACAGTATGTTTAGAAGAAGCAATGATGGTAAAACTCTGCAAATCGTGTGCTCTTTCTTCTGACATTTTGTTGCTTTTTTGATTGTCTGCTACTTTGGCACTTCATAGGTTTTAACTTGACTCTAGAGCCATGGTTTACTCCGGTAATGTCACAAGGAAAATTATTCAATCACAGACTGTGCTATAGCACGTGATATTGTCGTTCTTTCTCCTTGTTCTCACATATGTAATTTGCTTCAGCATTACATTAGTAACTTATATCTTGCTTTGAATCTTTTCTTTTTTTCCACCGATTCTCAAGTGCATGTCTTTCCATTTTTATTATCTGTGTTTTGCTAAAATAAGTGTGAGAAGTGGCAAGGATACTTGGCTCAAAAAGCAGACTTTGGAGTTAGATGTTAGTAGAAAGAACAATCCATAGCGGGTTTCGAAGGAAATGTAGAGTAAATTTAAGACTGTAGAAGTACACAAGAGGCAAGAAGGTGGTGCTTAACAAAGAGGAAGACAAAGTAAAGGCACCAGTCAGCGCATTTGTGAGCCACCCAGTACCACACAGCTTCCTGCAAATTGATGTGGGTGATTTGCGTGCTCTGGGTGTAAACTTGGGTACCTCTTTGCTATCAGTTCTCCCCCTTTCTCCAATGCCACAATGTTTTAGTAATGGAAATCTTCTTCACTGAGTAACATCTCTGCAGAAGGTGCAAGTGAAGAAAGACATGGTGGAACATGAGCTCACAAGACCAGTCCATCACCGGTAAGGGGATTTGTCAGTAGGGAGCAGAGGAGATACTGTTGTGGGATGATTCTCATGCCTTTAAAGCCGTGCAGTTGTTGTACTGGAAGGAAAGCAAGCTGAGGAAACTTGTGTGTGACTTCTGGGTCTGCAGGTGGCCCAAGCACATTCAGGCATGTCATTTACATATCTCCTCAAAGAGGCATGTGTCAGTTTTAGTCATTATTAGCATCTCATGAGCAACTACTTCAGCTTCAAGAAAATTCAGAGATGTGCCACACTGTCAGTTGCAAAGAGGTACTCGGGTCTCATGATTCAGATCATACGTGTGGGTAATATTGCAGAGTTTCGTCTTCTCTGGAAAGACAGTATCACAAGGTAATACATATAGTGTTTTACCAGTGTTCAGGGTGATTTATTAAAGCAGGAGATTAGCATGGTTATATTCTTTTTTATGACTAATCATGAACTGGATGATGAAAAATATGGTTGATATGACTGCAGCAGATAAACAGCCAGCTTGTATTTCACAGATAGTGTTGCTGTTCTGGTAAGCAGGGCAGATGATTTCCAGAAGATGAAGGACAAACCAGCAGCAGTAGAATGTATAAGAAATAAGGTCATTTGAGAGAAATCATTTGAGACTTGGTGAAGACAGAGGCTATGGAAATCATGCAGGTGAGGAGATGTGTCTCAAAAAGTTTTGTTACTTGGGAAAAATACCAGTGGTGGTGTGCTTAATAAAGTAACAAGAAAGACCACAAAGGTCTTTCTAAGTTGAGTTCTAGTAATAGGAGTGAAAGAACAAAAATGAAGAATTTAAAGCATGGCACACTCTTTAGCATGAAGTGGAAGCGTGAGCACTTGAGATATGGAATGAGAGGTGCTGCGAAAGTGTTTGCTTATCAATGATTTTGAAAAACTCTGAAAATGTTGTGAAGTAGCCATGTCTCCAATGTAGGTACAAAGAGGGTATTTGACACACAGTAAATGTCTATATGACTGTATAAGGAGCAATCAAGATGGCTTAGTGTTATGATCAGAATGAAGGGCACATAAATCACAGAATAGGCTTAGTACTGGGTATCAACCCAAATAAAATCAGGAGAGAGGACTTGGACGAGGAATGCCTGCAGAAGGTTGGATGAGAATGGGTGTCTTGGGAGGGAGGTTGTCACTTGGCACAAGGCAGAAACCAGTGATCATAGCCAAGAGCATTCAGTCTGGTACAGTGGAAGATTTCAAAATCTGTTTTCCAAAGTTTCCCTAACTTTGTTTTTAACCAAATTATTATCAATGCCAATAGCTCAAGCTGCTATTGTATCTTTGCTGCAGGTATTTTAGAGTTGTAGGTGACAAGTGCTGAAATTCCAGGTGACCTATTCTTTGCATTCTTTGTTGTTGTTTTATTACCAGTCTTTAAAGCTATTTGATGAATAGTCAAAACTAGTGATGCATTTAGTAGACAACACTTAGCTCAAAAATCATTGAATTTGCCATCCATTTGAAGAATGAATAAATAATCAGTAAAATATGAGTTATGGGAGCATCTGAAAAGGACTGATTAAGATTAGCTTTCATCAAAATTATAATTTTCTTTTCTAAGGCTTTGTTTATTGGACGATTTAAATATTTAGTAAATACATTTCTTTTGAAGTTAATGAAGAAGCACAAAAGGGAGTTTTATGTACCAAAAATGTTAGTTGTGAGACTGTATTATGTCAGTTTGGGATTTTATATGAAATATATGTGGGGGAAATTTTCATACTTTAGACATTCTCATTAAAAATCTTTATCAAAAACAGCTTGATTTGATTTTAACAGGAAACCACTAATTGGCATTTGGTAAAAGTTGTTCCCACACAGGGAGGAGTACCCCTATGAAACTGTTATTTTTCAATTAATTATCACTTTGAGGATTGCTGAGAAACAAGCAAATGTGTTAGACATTTTCCCTGACAACCTAAATATTCCTGTAAAATGCACTTTGGAACTCAGCTTTCTTTTGTCACTTTTGTCCGTTATCTTTTCATAAATGCATAGCCCGAAGCTCAGCATGCCTTAAAAAGGGATTAATTCCTCCTGTCTCTTCCTAAACCTTCCCCAGTGCCTTCTATTTTTGATTGCTGGGGACAACATCACTGTCGCACTCATCAGACAAGTACATAACCTGAGCTTCATCATTGAGTCAGACCTTCGAAATAAGCAAGATTTGATTGGGGCTTTCACTTTAATTTTTCTAAGAGGCAACTATGATAGCTTCTGTGCTGTCTTTGCAAGGCTGCTTCTTTTATCAGTGCTCCAAAGGCCATCCCTGTGAGCACAACTCCATGGCTACAGATCCACAGTCCTCAATCCTGCATGGAAAAGCCAGTGAGCCACAGAGGATCTTGTGTCTGTTCCGTAAGATGTGTGCAAGCGCTGCTACGAAGTGCCACCTCCCTGTAGGTGTTTGTATTTCACTTCTCAATTTCTCTAGCCATGATTATAATAAGGAGGAAATGCAGAATTATTGTCAAAATTTGAGAAGAATTCTCACTAAACAGGTGCATAATTATTTGAAATAGCATTCTCTGAAAGTAGCTGTGAATGATTTACTGTCACGCTGGAAGAGTGTCTGAAGTAAGGTCCTGTTGAGGGTCGGTTCTGGGTCTACAATTTCACTAATTACCTGGATAACAAAATGCAGAGTAAATATGTAACTCTACAGATTTGGAAGTTCTCTGTGAACAGAGTCAGAATTCAAAAGTATTTTCAGTTCTAGTCTCTGAAACCAACACGATGGCATTTTCAGTAAAGTGCAGAGGGTTACACTGAGAAAGGAGATTTCAGGCGTGCAACTATGATATACTTGTTTTGAGAACTGCCAAGAAGAAAGAGCTGTGGTTGCATAACATTTAGTGAGTCAATAATGTAAAATTGCTGCAAAAAGAGGCAAATCTAATTTGATACAAAGGTATTATTCCATTGTCGTCAGAGATGGCAAGTGTGGGCCTGATGACTGTGGTTACCAGTACTGCTGGTCAGGGTGGTGGTGCTGGGACAACCTCATGAATTTGTCACTTTCATTCCTGTGCCAGTTGGTAGGATTAGTGGTACCTGTGTCCTTCCTGATGGGCATGTCTCATCTCTTTTTAAGATTTCTGGTGTAGAAATTTCTGCTGTTTCCCTTGATAATCTGTTCCGGTTTTTCATAGACTTTTACATTTAAATGGTTTCCTTAACATCTAAACTGATTCTTCCTTCCTGAAATTTAGAATTGTAGAATTGTAGAATATCCCTAGTTGGAAGAGACCCACAAGGATCATCGAGTCCAACTCCTGGCTCTGCACAGGACCACCCAAAAATCAGACCTTATGTCTGAGAGCGTTGTCCAAACGCTTCTTGAACTCCATCAGGCTCGGTGCCGTGACTACTTCCCTGGGGAGCCTGTTCCAGTGCCCAGCCACCCTCTCAGTGAAGAACCTTTCCCTAACACCCAGCCTGAACCTCCCCTGTCACAGCTCCACGCCGTTCCCTGGGGTCCTGTCACTGTCACCAGAGGGAAGAGATCAGCGCCTGCCCCTCCGCTCCCCTCGTGAGGAAGCTGCAGGCCGCCATGAGGCCTCCCCTCATCTCCTCTTCTCCAGGCTGAACAAACCAAGTTACCTCAGCCGCTCCTCATACGTCTTCCCCTCTAGACCCTTCATCATCTTTCTAGCCCTCCTCTGGACACTCTCTAATAGTTTCATGTCCTCTGATATTGTGGCACCCAAACTTGCACATAGTGCTTGAGGTGAGGCCGCACCAGCGCAGAGCAGAGCAGGACAATCCCTTCCCTCGACCAGCTACCCATGCTGTGCCTGATGCACCCCAGGGTACAGTTGGCCCTTTTGGCTGCCAGGGCACAGTGCTAACTCACGTTCAACTTGCCATCGACTAGAACCACCAGATCCCTTTCCATGGGGCTCCTCTCCAGCCTCATGTTCCCCAGTCTGTGTTTATATCCAGGACTGCACTGTCCCAGGTGCAGCAGCCAGCACTTAGCTCTTGTTAAATTTCATGCAGTTGGTGATCGCCCAGCCCTCTTGTCTGTCAGGATCTCTCTGCAAGGCCTCTCCATCCTTGAGGGAGTCAACAGCTTCTCCTAACTCAGTATCATCTGCAAACTTGCTTAGTACTCATTCGAGTCCTGCATCCAGATCATTTATAAAAACATTAAAGAGAACTGGCCCTAAAATGGAGCCCTGGGGAACTGCACTAGTGACTGGCCACCAGCCTGATGTAACCTCATTTACTAGAACCCTTTGAGCCCAACCCATCAGCCAGTTGTTCGTAAAATTTCATATCTTGTGACTGGAGAAAGGTGTATAAAGACTAGAGACAGCTCAAGGAATAAGAAGCTTAGAAAAAAATTAATCTGTAAGGAAGAGTTGAAGAAACTCGATTTATTTTAGTGTAGAAGAAAGAAGCATATTAAGAAGGACGTGATACCAGTCTTTCAATTCAAAAGGTGGTATAAAAGAGGGGACAGGTAAGATAAGTTGTTCTTTATGGCCACTGGGGGAATGATGAAGAGAAATCAACTTTACTGCAGAAAAAATGATTTGATATAAGAGATGTTGGGGAAAAACTGAGTAGTTAAATGTTGGAGAAAGATGGAGGATATTGTGGAATTCCCTTTGCTGGAGATTAATAGCATAGTGGGTTGGGCAAAGTATAGTTGATCCTGCTCAAAGCAAGAGGATAAACTGCTTCACGTGCATTGTCTCTGTGCTCTACAATGCTGTAGTGGAGCAGCATTACACTGTGCTGTATATTGGAATCTGTTCCAAACAAAGCAAAATGCAAACATTTCTGAAATTGTCATAAAAGCAAGCAAAGTAAGAAGGTAAATATTTATTTAGTTACAGTCATTCGTATTACTAGTTTAAATCAAACTGGAATAAAGAGCCAAAATATGTTTAAATGAACACAATGAAAAAAGTTTACAGTTACGTATATTAAAACGTACTTTAGGAGCTTTTCCTTTCACCTGTACTATACCTCCCTTTTAGGTGCAATGAATGTGAACTAAGAGCAAGACTAGCATCTATGGATGTGCTTGAATGTTTGCAGGGTCTGACCAAAGGCAAATAAAATGTGACATACCCATAGATCAGACTTCATGCATGTTTATTCCTTGTCTTTAAGCTATCCAATCCTGTCAGATTAAAGTGTTACTTCTTAATTAGTAAGCAGTTGTGAATGATTTTGGCAATGCCAAATTATATCATTATTTTCATTTTGACTACCATTTCATTCTGCTGAGTTCAGTCATTGGCTCTGATCTTATTCTCCATGAAAAGCTTGCTTCTGGTGGTGGAGGATAAGAAATTAGGAAATTTTCATTGCTTTGTTACTTAAATTAAAAATTCTACCTATATGCTGATTCCTTAGGCTCACAGCAAGTGATACAGTTTTCTATCACTTTTTATCTCCTCAGGGACAGAGCTGTCAGAAACAGCTTTTAAAATTTATTTTGCTCTGTAAAGGCAGGACCTTTATTTTCTTTCTCACCAGCTCCAGTCTTCCTTTCCTTAGATAAACTTTCATTAGATATTTAGATAAACTGCCTGGTTTGTTCAGTGTATCTCAAATGCCATTGCAGAAACCACCCTTGAAGGGCCACTGCTTTGCAAGTGCAATGTCCTTTTGGTACTGTCATACATGAGAAATTCAAGTAATTTTGTACTCTTCTTTTAAGTCCCTGTACAACTTGTCCCCTGACACTGTTGTTGTTTTCCCTTTGCTTTCTCCCCTTCGTCCGTCCAGGCAAACTGGTGACTCATCCACTTGGGCATACGTGTCTACAAGGTTTGTACCCAGGTACAAATCCTCTTACGTGCATGTCAACGCTCAGGTTCACGCTTAGAGGTTCTTCATCAACCACAGCTCTACCTAAAAAGCAGTAGTTTACTTCCCAAAGTGGGTAATCAGTTTAAGGAAGCTTTAAGATCCAAAGATCCTGTCTTTGTTGTTCGCTTCTTCATTTCCTGAAGAATAAAAGGTGCATGTGCTTTGTAGGACTAATGCTGTAAGATCTTGTTTGCAATATTGCTTTTCACTTTATTCTATGTGTATATATATATAAAGCGTCTGTAATATTATCTAGAAATTTCTCAGCAAAATCTCATACCCATTGTGCTAGACACTTAAGTGAAAAAAAAGTCTGTACCAAGATAGCTCAAAATTTTCATATATGTCAAGATACAGCAGACTGGGGGAAGGGACACACTATTTGTGGTAGCAGTAAAATAGCTAATGAGAACAGATGTCAGCTCACTGAAGCAAGTGAGGCAAAGGCACCAGGCAAACATGATGGAAAGGTTCAAAGGAGGAAGAAGTGGCATTTTGTTGGAGCATTTATCTGTGCAAGGGTGGAAGCAGGCGAGAAAAGTGCATACACTTGGTGAGGGCTCAGGAAAGTCTATCCAAGGCTGATGCGGCTGAGTCAAGGGGAGACTCAGCAGCTTGATCCTTTGGTGACTGGTACAGTGCGGTGCCCTAGGTTGCGTTCGGAGGGGAGAAGCAGGCGGCAGGGGTGGGGCATGTGGGAAAGCTCTGAGGCATTTGGTGTGGGGTCGAAGGGACAAAGTGGGACGGCTGTTGAGGCTGGGAAGGAGGCAGTGGTTGCAGCTGACGTGCAGAGCTTGAGCAGTGAAGCTGGGACCTGGATGGAGGAGTTCAGGTATGTGCAATGCAGGTGCTGCTGGCAGGGCGTACGGAGCAGGCTCAGTCAAAGGCAGTCATTGATGATAGGCTTGAGTGACGAGGAGGATTTTGATGGTATTCCAAGTGTGTTTCTACTGCAGCATCTTTTCTGTCCTCAGACTGCCTAGATCACTGGTAGTACTTATTCAAGTGGTACTACTTTGAAATAATCCCAAACTGAACCAGGGAAAAAAAAGGACCTCTTACATTGTTTGAAGTGCATATAATATATATAATGTGTTTTTTCCATTTGTCTTTTACATCTATTTACTAAAATTGCTGGGTTTTCTTTCTCTGTGCTGTGTCTTTTCATGTCCTTTTTGGTTTCCCATTTCTTTCTGCTGATGTTCTCTGCTTTCCACCAGAGGTACCATATGTTCTTATAACGTGCTCTTGATATCACTTACTAACTCAAATGTCTTGCAACATGGATGAAATTAAGATCTGTTGGGTCAGGATCGGTTTGGTCCTGGCTCTGGCAGAGCTTTACAAATGATAAATAAAGCTCTGGCTTATTTGTCTGTACCACAACTTCAGCTATGCAAATAATAATTGTTTTTTGATAGGCAACAGGCAGGATCTGAGTATCGCATTCTAAAGAAAAAAGTCTGATTCCAGGGAATTATCAGTTGCAGGCATTCACATATACCTGCACAGAACTATAGATAATTTTATAAACTTCTAATTTTGCTTTAGAGCACTGGATGCCAGTTTGAATTTAAGGATCATTTTAGATTGTTTGTTTGCTAAGTTTAAACACTAATATGATTCTGCAAACAAGATATTATTCTGTTGTAAAACTGCTGAGTTAAGTCATAATATTTTTGTGTTCTTTTATCTACTTTTGATAGCATTTTGTTCTTTGGCATTTTTGGATCCCATTTCTTTAACAATAATGCTGATGAAAATTACCAATTTTGAGCCTATGAAAAGTAGTTACCAGATCTGGGCCTGTGTGGAGTCCATAACTTAATTCATGTTTACTCCCTGGGGATAAAAGGAATATAGATTAGCTCCCTCTAGACCCAACTTGTATAGCATGTGTAAGTTTACTATGGCATCTTTAAAAAGAGCATGTAGTAGCTTGTAACTACCCTAAAACCTAAAAAAAATGCTGTGAATTTGTAGCTGATGTTCACATCAATTTGTATTCAGAAAATAATTTGCTGTAGGTTCATATCCAGTTAATCTGCTGTTATTTGATAGGCAGCTGCATGAACTGCTGCAGATGGCCAGCAGACTGCTGAATGTTTTACAGGTCACGTGAAAACTCACGATCGTAAAATCATAGGACTCCCAGCTTTGACTTTCTGACAGCAGTCTAACAAATGAAGGGTCAATGCTCAGGACCCAGTTGTCCAAATCTGAATTCACCCTGGTCTTCCAGACAATAGCTGTTTTCGAATGATTAAACCCAGTCTTTTTGCTAGATCGTAAGGCTGAGACAGTAGTAAGGGGGAAAGATATTAACCTACCTTACAGTCTTAACAGTGCTTAAGCCTGCATTACACTGATTTTTGTGCAGCATCTGTCTTCCTCAGTGCCTCTGCAGGAATACCATTGGCCTTTTCTAGGCAGGTGGAGCTGACGTGAGAATGATGAACAACCGTGCTTGTGGGTGAGGGTTGCTCTCACTGAGGTTTCCAAGCACATGGAACAACATGTGGCTTTGCAGAATTTGAAGGCTTTTCTTTGAACTTGCTGGGCAAAGGCCTGCTCATATGAAATCCAGGTAGACGTTTTCCTGTCCCTTCCAGGGGAACAGAGACTGCTATTTTTAGTCAAACCAGTTGCTTATTTATTTCTCTGTTATACTACAGTTTATTGTTAGAGCTACAGGGCAGGTCTGTTGGACATGCTTGTTCAAAATGCAACTTCATGCGACCTTTCAGCTGCTTCACCTTATTTCAATATTTGTTTTATTGTGATGTGCAAGACCTCCTAAAATACTCAACAGAAATCGTGTCGGATGTTTAAGGTGTTGACCTCAGGTGTATCTGCAGTGTGTTTTTCACTGTTGTTTGTTTTTCTTCAACTGTTACTCTGTCTCAGATATTTAAAAACACAGGGATTATATGGCTGCAATAATACTGGACAGGAGGGGCAAGAAGTCACGGGCAGGGCTGCCATCTCAGTGAAGGTCTTGTCCTAACTCCAAGTACTTGACAGGCTTCATCTCTGCAGTGTGAAATGCCCCGTGCTTGCCCCATGCCCTGGTCTGCCTGGAGACCCTGTGACTTCTCAGACATTTCCACACGGGAGTCCTGACGAGCATGGCTTTTCCCTGCTGATTCAGAGGTGGCTTTGTCGGTTTTGTAGTTGGTATTCCAATTAGAGAGCAAATGTGAAAAACACTTTCAAAAGACAGGCTCAGAGTACGTACTTCGCTGCGCTTGTATTTAATCTTTAGTTGTTGGTTTCTGTGGGAGTTACCAAACCAGTTGAGCTAGAGTGCTGGCGTGAAGCCAAATGAAAAATACAGTTTTCTTCACTGTAAACATGACTGTCAAGCAGTAATGTTTTTCTCAGCTTCATTTTAAAGGCATTATAATGGAAGAAAATGAAACTAAAACACATTTTTATGCCAGTATTATACATAGAAGAACGCTATTTCTTTTTTCTTTTAATGAAAAATTCTTAGAGAATAGAACATACAAAATTATGTTTTAATAAATATGTAATCAGTGATCTGTGTTGCTCGATACTTGATAAAGTTGTTAAACCAATGCATTTCTTATTCTGGTATAGTTATGGCGAGAATGCATTTTTTGCCTCTGCAAACATGAAAGATATGTAAAGTTCTTTATTTTTAGTCCTGTTTTGATAACAGGAAAAAAAATAGTGCCTGATAAAATTTAATGAATAACAACAGCAAACATTAATCTCTATCCACTCCTTCAGGCTTATTTTTAAACTCTCTTTTCAGTGGCCAATAGCTCTGGTAACTCATTGTCAAGTGTTCTGCTGAACTTGGCCATCCTTGCTTTGCTTTGGGGATTTTTTTTTTTAAATGTGGAAGTTCAGCTTTGCCTTTCTAAGATAAATGTGAACTATATTTAGTACTCACAGTGATTTCACCAGTACGTCACCCTGTAGGTGCAACTGCACCAAATGGGGAACAACAGCATTTTCACTTACTTTTCAGAATTAAATTTAACAGAGTTGTCTGCATTGCCTTTCTGTAACTCCCTCCGTTTTATTTTGCAGAGTGAGGAAAAAGCCCTTTTAACAAAATGTCTGATCAGCTGCAGCTTTGTAAAATGGCTTTTGGGTACTAAGAACGGAAATTGCATCTTGAAGAATAGATGTCAGCATCCATGTAACTTGATGCACCAGAGGATGAAAAATCCTTCAGTCGTGCTTCATTGTTTGAATGAGCTTTTTTAAGAGCTTAGTAATAGAAAAGTAAGAAATAGGATTGGAAGGGAGGTTGAAGGGTCTTCTCTGTCCTGTCTCTTGAGACAGAATCAGTCGCAGTGAAACCTCTGCTGACAGACATTTGTCTCACCTCTTCCTTATAACCTCCAATGATAGCAACTCCAGTGTTTCTCTATGTAATCTGTGCTAATACTTCAGATGATTAGGAAGTTTTTGTAAAGTATATGTGCATAGTGGAACGACAGAATTTTAAATTAAATTTTATTAGCACCAGCACATTTTTATTTGCATATCTAATCCTTTTATTAAAAAATTCAACCCACACCAGTTGGTCTGGATATTTGCAGGCATAGAGAAATTAAGAAATTATTGAAAACAGAAATACATGCTGTAGATGAGTTAATGAAATGGTGTTCAACTCTCTGAAGGAGAACTTACGAAAGTTACACAAAGATCTCTGATGTTCTCTGCAGATCTCCTGGCTATGTCGATGCTGAAATCAGCCAGGAGAAGCCTTCTTTCATTGTGTGATGGAAATGACACCAAACTGATGTTCAGATTTTGCACTTCCTGCTGGGTTCAATACGTGCTGCAGTAGCAATGGATTGTATTCAGGTTTTGAAGAAGACAGTCAGAGAGCATCTGTTTGACTGGGCACCTTCAAGATCTTATGTATGAGTGGTAACACTGCTATTTTATGTAGCAGTCTCTTGGGTTTTCCCTAACAAACTAGCTTTTCTTTTGGATCTTGGGATGAGCCAGCTCCTCAGAGTTCAAGGTACCGTGCCGGTAAGGAAGTGTTGGAAACAACAGGCTATTGTTGCGCTTGGGTGTGCATTGTCCTGAGCACTGGGCGTCTGTATCCTGCCTCACAGCACGATGAGCTCAGGCGCAGCCAGTGGGTCTGGGAATTTCAAGGAAACAGTCAAACACTAATAGCCCCCATCACCAGCAGTAGTCTCAGGACAACAGAAGTGATGCTGTTCAGGAGGTTTGTCTTAAATTCTGGGTTTTAAAGAGTTTGTGAAAGAGTGCTGAGGCAGTTCTGTGGGTTTTTGTGGGGTATTTTCGGCACTGTGGGAAGCAGCAGGGAGCGCTTGCTTCGAATGCTTACCAGGAGGGAGCAGCATGGAGTACTGAGCTGGAGTGGAAGTGAACATTTCGGTAATGGAGCGGAGAGGTGAGGCAAGGAGGAGGTTGGCCAGGAAGGGTCTCGAGACTGCAGAAAAGGCGCTATATTGAAGGGAAGAAGGAGAGGAATTGATGATGGGGCGGGGCAGGGGGTGACAGGACGATGACTGGAGAAGATGAACTTGGGACAGGGGATGAACTAAGAAGGGTGTTTTAAATAGGACTGAGATAAACTTGTATTTACTGATGCCAGTAAAAGGGATGTTGTAATAGTTAAGACAGAGGGATTTAATAGTCCAGACGAGTTTTAGCTGTGTACAGATAGATAAGAAAGAATATATTTGAGAGAACTTACTCTGAAAGAGCTGCAAGCGTGTATATTTAATTCATTATTTATTGACTTTAAAGATTATTTTACTTAACGTTTTCCAGTCATTGCCCCGCGTTCAGTCCATCTGAATGTTGAGCCAAATACAGGGAAAGCTTTCAGCTGTCTGGTGCCTTACATAGGGTTTTAAGTATGAGGCTGTTATTTTGTCTCTACTTTGCACTGTGTTTAACGTGGAACTGATGTATATGACCTGTGCTGGTTTCGAGGCAAATCACACAATCACGGTGATCCCATCTGGCCCTGAGACCCCAAGCTGTGCTGTCGGGCTGGGCACCATCTCTCTCTTCTCCTAGTCGATGCTGGCAGCAGAGGTAAAAGGAGCAACCCTGTTGGGAGGTTCTTCTTCCTCAACGTATATCCCTGCTGCCAGTTTTTGTTTCTCCAGATGTGAGCTCTGGGCACAGAAAACTAGCCAGAGTAAAAAAGGGGTTTTGTTCCAGTGTCATGTAATGCTACTAAGGTGAGCTTAGACCCTGGGGTTGACACTGATTGCTGGTAGAAACCGTGATACTGGAGGAGTAAATGGAACAGGGTAGATAACATGAAGCAAGCCTGCACTGCCTCTTCTGGATATATTGTACAATGAGCGGGAGAGAAGCATTGTGCTGAAATGCATTTTTATTTAGACAAAAATTTAACCTAAAAATTAAGTTTGGAACATAAAATGAATAAATATTTTATGTCTCTATCTATAGAAATCAGTGGGAAATACTACTTAGACTTCAAAAATTAAGAATAGTCAATGAGCTATTGGAAGAAGGGTGTGATGGGCTTTTTTTTTCCCTGTTTTTTTTTTTTTTTACTTAATTTTCTTGCTTTTTATTTCCCATTCTTTCCTCACACTGCAGTATAATTTTGCTGGGGTGGTAGCAGGACTTTCTGCCTACTTACATGTCTGTGCTTCAGGTGGCAATGTTGGGAAGGCAACCCACAGAGCATGGCTGGCATCTCTGCCAGGAGTGGAAGCACGCTAGCGTTGTTGTCTTCCAAGAATACTTAGTAAAGAAAAGTAGGGAAGATAATATAAAAGTAAAAACAGGAAGGCTAATCATTAAGAGAAATGTTGATAGCAGTGAGAAGTGTTATATGAGGCTCAGTGTTTTTTGTCTAACTGGATACATATTCATAGCGTTATTTCAGAACTAGCCAAGAGAAAGGACAAGGCACTTAAGGAAGTATCAAAGCAGCAAAACCAAAGGGATTTGGCTAGATTAGGCTGTTCAAAATGGATTGACTGTATTTCAAGTTGAGGTGCAGCCAGGGTGTGTACAAGGACTCAAAAGCTTAGGAGGGCTCCAGGTCTGCTAATTTTAGGCATTGACAGGGAGGTTTCTTTTGATTAGCAAATCCAATGAAGAACATGAATTGCAAACCTGTAGGTGATAAGTGATTCATCTAAGCTATAATACAAATAAACTTCTGAAATGTTTAATCAACACCTACTGCAGTAACTAGGCTGTTTTATGCATGCCTGTATAGAGACAGACAGAAATGCAGATTACCGGACACTCCGTCACTTGTAGATGCACACTAAAGCAACAAAAAATGAACTTAAATGTTTCTTTTGTTTCTTTTTCCAGCATAACAATGCTGCAGGCAGTGAGGTATTTCTTGAGGTCCTGGTGATTTCTGCACCCATTTCACTTGCAAACTTTTGAGATACTACTTCTGCTTTGATTTTCTGTAACACCAGGCTTATGCCAGCTTTTCACAGTTTCTATAATGACATGTTTTTTTGTGCTGCTTATCTTCACAGCACGAAAGTCCAAAAAGCTGGGCAAATTGAAAGGGATGCACGAGGAACAGCCACAGCAGCGGCAGCAGCCACCACCCCAGAGCCCCGAGGAAGGGACGACGTACATCGCTCCAGTAACTGAGCCCTCTGTAAACACAGCACTTGTCCCCCACATGTCTGCTATCTCACCAGCACTTACTCCCTCTCCTGCTAAGATCCTTGAAAGCATTGAACCGGAGATTGTGTATGCAGGATACGACAGTTCAAAACCAGACACAGCAGAGTACCTGCTTTCCACCTTAAACCGCCTGGCTGGCAAGCAGATGATTCAGGTGGTAAAGTGGGCAAAGATACTTCCAGGTAGGACCATGAGGCATTTGGTGAAATTTATGTTCAGTCTTCGAGACTAATGAACTATTTGCCTGACAAATTGCATCTTTAGTCTGTGGGCTGGGTTGAAGACCCTCACAGGGGGAGTGAGATGAACATCAGAGACAAGATTGTTTTTTTGTTTTATGTAATGTTTGTTTCATATGTTTGTGATCGATATTTAAAAAGCTTTCATTTTGAATAACAGCCTCTTAAGAAGAAAACATGTTTTGTCACTGGTATGAAAAATTACAGTTTTGGTTTTTCAGAAATGCACTTTGTGGGAGTGTTGCTCTTGTTCTTGACTTTAATACTAGAAAAATAATGAGTGATATATTCAGTGCTGATATCGCCAACTCTTGTAAAGCACGACATAGTTCATGGGTATTTTCTGGTTTGATCTCTAGGATTTAGAAACTTGCCTCTTGAGGACCAAATTACTTTAATTCAGTATTCGTGGATGTGTCTGTCATCGTTTGCCTTGAGTTGGAGATCATACAAACATACAAACAGCCAATTCCTCTACTTTGCTCCAGACCTGATCTTTGATGAGTAAGTATTCCTTAATGGTCCTTTTCAATGCAAGCTGGAGGGATTACCCTGTCTTTATTTGGTTTTCAGTCTAAGAAAATTTCAGCTAACCCCAGTTTAAGAAGCAGTTAAAAAAAATTTTTCAGTGACTCTGTTTTCAATTGGCGAAGCTTTGTTACCACCATCCACTTTTCCTTACGTATGTGGATGTGTTCACAAACTGAGAACAAGTTGTTGGCTTGAAATATGACTGATACACAACCAAGATTTATAGAAAAGACATTTTTTGGTATCCACTGGAGCTTGGAAAAATATCTAGCTTCTAGGAAATGTGAATGTTTAAATTGCCAGTTTTTTTCAGAGCAGTCATATAATAGTGCTTTTGTTAAGAATATACAGCTGTTCAATGAGTTTTCTTGACAGTCTTAATTACCCTTTTTTGCAATCATGAAAGAAGCCAAAATGTTTTTTCAGTAATGAAACATAACTTCTTTTATGATGCATTCAGAGAAAAAGAAGGATCAACCAAGGAACCATTCCTTCTGAGTATGTGTGTTCCTTCATATTTTAAGTTTGTATTTTAGTGCTTTGCCTTTGAGTATAATTTAATTTCTGTTCCATTCGCCTAGTGTTTATTCCAAGACAGTAAAGTCAAAACGTAAATGAATACACAGGCAGTCAAACTGCAGTCACGTCATGTGCACATCCCAGAAGTTATTTCTTTCTAGAGGTAAAAATGAGACATAATCAATAATATATGGATGCTCTTGAAGGAAAAACAAAACAAAACAAAAAAACAGGAAAAGAATGAACAAAAAAAACTAACTTATCACCCAATCTTCTGAAACATTTTGAATTTTTTTTTTCTTGGAGAAGATGCTTTGTCACTGTCCATCTTTAATATTTTTTCTTCAATTTAAGAATTCCTAAATAATTAGTGCATATGAGATCTGGTCCCAAAGCAGTGAGCAATATCAAAAGAGGATCATTTGTGTTTTTTTGGTTTTGTTTTTGTTTGTTTGGTTGGTTTTTGTTTGTTTTTGTTGTTTGGTCTCCCCACCCCAAGAGAAGGAACTGGTGATTCACTGCATGTGGTTGAAAGTGTACTGTCAGCCGTTTTCCGTGTTGAAAGCGTCTCCACTATGACTTGGGACATTAAAGAATTACCACAGAAAAAGTATCTGTAGCTAAAGCTAACTGAAAATGTGAACATAAAGAGTTTAATTCTCTTGGGAAAACGCAGACCTAAAAGTTTGAACACAGAAGCAGCTTTCCCTCATCTGAAGAAAGTCAGTCAGGGCGGTCAAAATTTATTGGACAAGGAAGTCAGTGCCACTTGGAAATAAAAAGTATATGTGCATTGGTAGCAGTCTTGGTACTGTAGCTGGAAGCAGCTTCCAGAGTCGAGACCAATTGGGAGTTTTATGCTGCAAGTCTTGAAGTAGGTACCTGCAGAATTATACTGAGGCTGAGATTGGATCTAGTCAGGAAAAGTACTGCAGGAAAGAAATTTCATAATGAAATGGTGAGATAGCAGAGCGGATGCCCACAGAGACTCTGGAGTCTTCATCTTTGGAGATGTCCAAACCTTGACTGGGCAAAGTCCTGAGCTGCAAGCTCCACCTTTGGCATTAGCCCTGCTGCAAGCAGGAGGTTGACTTGAGGCCTCCAGAGGACCCTTCCAACGTAAGTTGTTTTGTGATTCTAAGTTCAATGAAAGCAACTCCTTCCCAATTTTGATATAAGGTCAGAGGAGAATTACTGGAATTGTACAAGTCAACCAATACAGTTCAGTGTAGAAAACATTCAAGTAAGCACAAAACATAATAAACAGTTTTGAAAGATTGACGATAGAGAACAAAAGTGCCATGTGGTATTAATATATGTATATTCTTATATGGAAATCAAGGTCATTTTGACTGGTTAATCTCTCAGGTGAGAAAAATGAGACTGAATCTAGCAAACTGTAAAACATGAGCAAGTCTAAGAACAGTTTTTTCAAACAAGCAGGGCAAGAAACATTAAGTAGTCAATGACATTGTTCCAGTACAATTCTAGTACAAGTGATTTTTCAGTGTCCATGTTTCATTTAGTTTTGTTTCACCTTCAATACCACTACTTCAGGAAGTAGGTTGCCTTTTTTTTTTCATAGCATTTAGCTGGTGTGTCTGTAGTAGGGTTTAACCTTACTACTTCATTTTACATCTATTCTTGTTTGTGAAAATATACTGGTTTGAAGCTTTGCTCTGGAATTGTTGAAGGCTGGTCCTACGTTTCTTTTTTGAGTAGTGCGAACTTGGAAATATAGTATGTAATTATGAACGCAGGCCTTCATTTCTGTGCCACAAGGTTTATCAGAACTCCCTCAGGTTCACTTGATGCGACTTTTTGAGTATTTTATTCCCCTTGATGTTTTAGGACATATGTTAGTCAATGCAGAATGAAAGGGAGATGTTTGAAAATGACTTTTGCTTCTGCTGGCTTGAGAGAGTCATGTTCCTGTTAACACCAGGCCAAGATTTTCTTGGTATTTCTTCATATTGTGTCTGGAGAGGTCATTTCCCGTCCCTGGGCAAGAAGTAATTAGGAGGGTCCCTTGCCAGTATGCTACCCAGAGGGTTCAGCCTTTTTATTCAATGAACAGTTAAGAAAGAGTGAAAGTAGAGGTTGGCATTAGCAGAATTATGTTGCTTTGTTTTGCATGAAATGAATTTTCCGTGTACTCCTAACTACCGCGAATAAGAGGAAGTTGTAATGTTTCTGGAAGGCCATGATACATGATACTGTTTTCTTTCTTATTCTGAAGGCCTGTAAACAAGACGAGTAACAAATGAGAACCTCTGTTGCTAATAGCCATTAAATGCACCTCTGATTGTGTAAATACAGAGCAAAACGCCTCCCTAATAAATACACAGTTTGACTTCCTGTTAGGCATATGCAAGGCTGGAAATATTTGACCACCTTCATTTAGTCATTTTATATATCTAATTAAGTGTACTGTTTGTCTTCATGGATCATGCATATGTTCCATTGCTTTAATTGGGCTTAAGTAAACGCCAAGATGTGAACTGAGGGATAAGAAAATGGCCACGCAACCACTCGGCATGTTGCAGAAATGCCAAAAAACAGCCTGAAGAGGGGTATACAATAAACCAATGTATTTTATGTTGTGTGTATGTAAGTTACATGTGTATGTAAGTATGTGGTTTTTTAATCCATTTCTTTCGTAGCGTAGTACTCGTAATCAAAACTAGTACTCTATAGTTATAGCTTTAGTTATAATTCATTGTAAATCTTTAAAGCAGTGTCATATATGTGACGCCCTGTAATTCCTGTTACAGGTAAACACTTATAGGATGAATGTTGCATATGTAATAACACTTAAAAGATGCTGCAATGATGTTCTTCAGGTTGAAAACTCAAATCCTAGAAGCTGCAAAATTCTAAAATTAACGTGGTCTGTGTGAAATCGTAATTTGAGCCCTTTGGGTCTATGCTTTAAAGACAGTATCTGTAACCAAACCTTTAAGTTCTGTTATCCCATATTTGTCCCAAGTGACTCCTTCCTTTTGTATTGATCAGGTTGGATGGGTTTTAGGGATGATAGAGGATTATGTGGTGAGAGACTTGGATTTTTGCTTCGCTTGTTGCAGTCAAAGAAGGGATCTAGGGATTCAGGAGAACAGAGAGAGATTAATTGGGAAGATTTTCTTAAGACATGGTAAAAGATTCCCTGATTCAAGATCTAAGTTCTGAGACGTTTCAGGTTCCTACTGCACAGTAACAGAAATCCCACTGAAAAAAAACTACTAATGTTTATTTAACTCGAGGGGGGAAAAATTCTCTCAAGACTTAACCAAAGACTTTTAGTTGAAATTTTCTGATCTAATTCATCCTGAGGCAGGCATATGCATTTAAGTCCAGAACATTGAATTGGTAAAATTATACACAACTGAAAGCAGGAAACTGAAAGAGTGCTGCTTGAAATGGATGCAATAGCAAAGGAAGAGGTGAAGCTATATCTATATATATATATATTTTAACACTAAAATGAACAGTTTCCTACAGGGAACAGCCTAAAACATGATTTTTAGGACATGGTCCTGGAAGGTGGGAAAGTTAGTTTCAAATTCCCTTGGTCTCTCCTTTACTGAATGCATTAATCACTGAACTAATAGTTAAAAGAGCGTTTCTCTGGCTGCTTCCTTTTGAAGAAGTCCCCAACACTTTGGAAAAGAGATGGCATGAGAGTATAGGTTCTAGAAGAAATCTGATGAACTGAACCCTGAAATAGTTGGAGTTTGTCTGTTTGCAGCGCAGAAGTCAGATGCCTAAATCCCAGGGAAAAGCAAGGGATGCTCCTTTTTGTGACCATTTCTGTGATGGGCTCAGGCAGTTTCTCTTCACCCATACATTAAGTTAGGGCAACCTTTCAGAGGCTTGCTCAGTAAGGAGAAATAGCACTTACAGGTGCAGCACTGCCAACAGAAGCCCGGTATGAGTTCAGCCATCGTGCGGCGAGGATCCTCCCTCCCCCTAATGTGGGAAACCATTGGCAGTGATGGGATGGAAGCTGCCTTTGGGGCCACAGCTCGTGCTGCCAACATGTCCCAGACACCAGAAACAGCATCGTTCATGGCAAGCTTATCCACCTCTTCCCTTAAGGAGGGGGGACGGTGGCATTTCATCTCTGTATATGGCAAAAAAAACCCTTGCTGATGGCATTGCTGACGAATATTGAAGATCAGGCCATTCATCCTCGTTGGCACACCGTGCTGCAACTTCTTAGTGTCTGCTGGTGTAAAGAAACCAGACCTGCTGTGTGATGCTGAAGTTCCGCTGCAGTTCTTCATTTTTCTTTTGATTTGAGCTTTTGCACAGTCTCTTTGTAGACTTCTAAGTTCTTGAGGTCTTTTGAAGAAGAGACCCAAGCTCCAAAATCTTTTTCTATTTTTAAGAAATTTACCCAAATGGACATGTTTACCATTCCAGCCTTATCTAGCTGTAAAATGGCAATGATGTAGAATACTGTGAAAAGGTTCAGTAACACTGAGACATCATGATGAGACATTTTAGTATGTTGAAGAAAAGTATGGCATCAATTTTTCAGCAGTATTTTGCAAATGCACTGAATGACTAATGTTCTGTGTGTTTTCTTACTCCTTTGATTTTTCTTAGTTTGTCATCTGCAGCACCAAGAATAAGTCATAGGTGCATAAGTGTGCAGGTTCTGAATTTTCTGCCCATTTTACTTTGTTCTGTTTTCAGATTTTTACAGTGCATTTTACATTTCTCAAGGACTTGAGTCCTTGCCTGATTAAAAATAACACTAAGCACTGCACGAAGTACCCAAAATTATTAAAATGAACTTGAAAAACCAAGTCTAAAAACTGAGGACAGTTTTTATGAACATCGATCAGCTGTGTCTTTCCCCCCAGCCCCATCTCTGAAATTATTGTGTTGTATCATATGCATTTCAATCCCTTAGAATAAAAAGTTTTCAGTAGAGGCAGCGGTTTGTCGAATGTTGTGTACGAAACTTGAAGAGCAGAATATACTGATGGTGGTGTTGGCTGGTGGTTTTAACTGGTAAGAAGGGGCTGTCATTCCTTTTATTATTGCCATTTTTTGGCAATTGTGACACTACTGGCTACTTTTCTAGGTTGTAGTGCAGTATCAAAGGCATTTTCATTGTAAAATTAAAACATCTCCTCCAGATATTTTTAAATAACTCTGTGTATGTAATATATGTAACCCAGCCCTATGTATGTAATGTGGTTTAACAAACTAGCAAAGGTTATTACAAAAGAACATAAATCCTTCCTTTAAAGCACAAAATTTTACTTTCAATAAAAAATATGATTTTGCAAAGATCTTTCATGCTATGCCTTCGGTAATTCCTCCAACTGTGAAGTTTAAAAATTTAAAAGCAGAGAGAGGTTGATACTAGCAGTAGAGGAAAAGTAGAGAATATATTTTTCAAATGAGAAAGTTGAAGTATAGCAAATGAGGTAGAGAGAGGCAGGAAAACAGCTTCAGGATGTGGGGATTTCTGTGAAGATTCCGTACTGAGGTTGCCTTGGGATGTGGATGGACAGAGGATTTTGTGATGTTGAGGGAAGTCATAAAATTAAATTAAGAAGTAAGATGTAGCTTGGCTGAATAGCTAAGATTTTATTTAAAATCTGCATTTATTAATTATGTATATTTTATTAGTAAATAGCATGTTCATTGTCTTTTCATTACATCCTAATATACTCTCATAATATACTTGTGGAAGCTGAGACCATTAGGATTCAGTGTTGTGTAACACTGTGCAAGGATACAGCTGCCTCTTTGTGACCTATCGGTGCCAAAGTCCGGAAGTCTTTCAGGTATTCTGATTTCTATAGTGACACCAGGAAGATAAATGTAATAAAATAAGCTGAATATTTAAGAACAACAGTTTGGTTTTTTTAACCTTATATGCCTCCAGGGGGATGATTCTTTAGATCATCTGTGCATGGTGATAAAGCCAATAAGTAACTTCTTTTATTGTGTAAAAGATTACTTTTTCCCATTTCCATTTTGCAGGAAGATGGCTGTTAACCCTAGTGGTACTGATTTTGGTCTCTTTTGCAATCTGTTAATCCTGTCTCAATTTAGGTAGATTTTTGTAATCTTTTCAATCTAGCAGTCTCCAAATCCCTGATTTTTAGTTAGTATTGCTGCAATGACTGTCGGTATGAGTTGTCAGTATTTATTCTTTGCTAATAAAGTGTGTATGATTGCTGATCTTGTTAGAAGGTCAACAAGCACTCCCTGATATTCTTCTCTGTAAGTTTTTTGCTTGCATGGATTATTTTGAAGAGGAGTACTGCATTCATACAATCTAAACTGTCAGCACAGTGAGATGTGGATATCTTTATCAGTATTATTTATATATACACTGCCATTTTTACTTTCTTGTAAAGTGCAGCTGAGTTTCCATCCAGAGGTGTATATCAGAGGATTTGGTTCTGTACACATCCTAAAGTGGTGCAGACACAGACAGAAATCTGAAGAACTAATGTCATACCCGTACCTGATAGATGTAACATGCTTTAGCTAGTTTTTTTCAAGTTTCATTTTGCTTTTTCCCTGTAAACAGGTCAATGGTTGAGCAAAGCAGTAAATGCAGCCTCATTGTATAACTTTATAAAAGCTTTGCCTTTAATGCCATTACCTAATCAATTCTTAAATTTTTAGCGTGCTTAGACATCAGTGGATGAGAACCTTCTGATTTTAGTTAAAACCGTTAAACTGTAAAAGAAAACAGGAGATAAGGCGGTTTTAAGGAGATCTCTAACAATTAAAAAAACTGGCAGAAGACAGATCCTTCTAGCACAGTTTCTCATCCTCTAAAACAGCCAGTTGCAAAGAAAGTGCGAGATCAGGACAAGGACAAAATGATACTTCTTCATTTGCCTGTTCCAGCAGTCAGCAATTTCGGTACTTTCTGAATGGGAGATTGCATTCGGACAGTTGTGCTTAATAAGCCTTCTGTATCTTACTTCTATGAATTTGCTTAATACCTTTTTGAATACATTTATAATCCTGACATCTACAATGTTCTGCGGCAATCACTTCCGCAATTTAATTATGCATATTTGTTTGTTGGAGATGTTTCTAAAGCAGATACCTGATAATTTAACGGAGTACCACTTCATTCTTGTGTTTGTAGAAGTAGTGGATGTATTCCTTTTCATCCTGTGTATGCGATTTATCATTTATGGATCTCTGTCAAGTCCTGTCATTTCTTCTATGAGCTGAACAATCAGCTAGTCAATTTAATCTCCCCGTATGTATCAGTTGTTTGCTACCCCTGGCCATCCTCGTCTTCTCCCTCAGTACTTTTGCTAGCCCACTGTATTAATTTTGGAAACAGACCGGAAGGGCACATTGTATTCAGAATGCAGTGGCGAGATTATGATTTCTGTCTTGCTCTCAGTTTTTCTTCTCTCAGCCTTTGCTTTTTTTTTTTTTTGACCACTAATAAACACAGAGTAAGCATTTTCAAAGGACAGAAACCCAAAAAACCTGTTCCAAATTATACCTAGATCTCTTTATTGTGTGATGTTTGTTAATTTAGAGTCAATTATTCTGTGTGTATGGTGAGGGATGATTATACTGTCTGCATTGTCTTAAAATTAGTGATTTTCACCTTCCCTTTTGTCAGACAGCCACAAAGTTTTGCAAGATTTTTCTGCATTTCTTCACAGGCAGCTCTCAATTTCATTGTGTGGAGTCATCAGCAAACTCTGTCACTTCCATAGGTCTGATTTTTTTCAGATGATGTATGAGTACAGTTGTCAGCACAGGCCGCGGTGCAGAGCTCTGTGAGACTTGCCTGGTAGTCTCCATTACTTGTGAGAAATGTCCATTTATTATTACCCTTTGTCTCCTGTTTTTAAGCTGCTAATAATCCACAAAGAGCCCTCCCCCTTATCTCTAAGCTCTTTTTAAGAGCTTTCGGGAGATCCTTAGAACATAGCTTTAAAGTCCAACTCTGCCATGACTGCATCCCCACCTACCTCCTGCTGCAAAGTGCAGTGTGCAGGAGATCCTGGACCGGTCATTACCCATGTCGGCACACCGACAGACGTACTGCAGCCCATGCCCAAGCTGCATGCCCCAGTTTCCTTTGTGTGGAAACCAGGGCGGAGAAGAGGAGGAGCAGAGGGCTGGTGTTTGCTTAGGTCTCACCCCATACGGACGTGGGATGCAGCTAGACCTGGCATGTGTGAAGCATTCCCATCAAGCAGGCGTTGCCTGCATCAACAAGAGCATCCTTGTGCTATTGTCAGAGATTAGTGAGACGTGACCTCTCTTCGCCAAGGCTGCACTGACTTTCCATTACAGCATATTTATTTACCTACTAGTGCTCCTCCTTCAATCATTTTGCCAGATAAAGGAATGACAATTCCTAGCCTCTGGTCTCTTGAGTGCTCCCTCCCTGCTCCGAGGCCCATTTTAAGAAATCAGTCACATTTGTCACCTTGCACGCCTTTTATAAGGGCAATTTAAGGAATAAGCTGCACATCACAGTTAGTAGCTCAGCAATTCTGTATTTAAGTAACTTTACAGCTTGTGGATGGATGCCATCTGGTCGTGGTGATTTATTGCTATTCATTTTACTGTATTTTTTTTTTCTAAGTCCTGTTCTACTCATGCTTCAATTTGAAACTAGTTCTCATGCTTGCTGAAAAGGGAGACTGGTGCAGAGCCTTCCTGGACTCCTTTATGGAGAGCATCGATGCAAAGGTTTTATTTAACTTTTTTTTTGCTGTGGCCTGATCTTTCTCAAACGCTTCTTTTTCATCTGATCATCTGTTGGCCCAGTGGATGCTCTGGCAGGTGTCCAGCTTGTGATGTGTTTGAAGGGGTTTGATTATTAGTTTTTATGACTTTAGCATGAAGACTTGCCCAGTGATTTTACATTTAACTTGGCATAATTATGCTCTCTCACAGTCTTGTCTCAGCATGACTTCAGGATGTCCACAGGGCTTTGGGGAAGGTGTCTCTTCACTTCCCTCAAGGTCCTTGGCACAAAGGGTTAGGAATAGAGAAGAGGTTTGTCCCTTTCAAGTCTCTGTTTGAACGTGATGCTGCTTTAACCTTTCTGCAAGTTGGTGAGTTGTTTGGTGGCATCTCTAAATGCTTTTCATATTCATAGTGCTTCCCTTCATCACTTTTCCAGTAGAGTTAAATATTTATCTTCCAGATAAAAAGGCAAATTAGGAAGTA
Source organism: Chauna torquata (assembly GCA_013399475.1). Lineage (NCBI taxonomy): Eukaryota > Metazoa > Chordata > Aves > Anseriformes > Anhimidae > Chauna > Chauna torquata. The sequence goes on along the minus strand of VXAL01012970.1, from coordinate 368,839 downwards.
GTTTCTGTAAACTGGTATGAGAGAAAGGCATGCCTCAGCTGACTTCTAGAAAACACCAGGCTTTGCATGACAGCTTGAGCAAAGTCTTGATTTCTGAGAAATTGTTGGGACAAGAAGAGAACTGCTGCTGCATGTGGAATATAGCAGTATTTTTGCTGACAAACCACTGCAAGTGACAATAAGCCCTTGCATAATGAATGTATAAAATGATACCAATGGGTACCATTTCTAGCTAACTATAACTTTCTCTGATGAACTTTAAAAGAATATTTATTGTCATGTGTACATTACCATCACTTATTATTGAATGTGGCTTTGAAAAAGCATTTTGGTAAAGGCATACTTATGTATTTTCTCATTTAAACAATGATTTGTCTCTTTCAGAACACAAATGTAAACCAAAAGAGTGTATTTGGTATCAGTGTTCTGTTAAGTGCATAATTAACTGTTAATTGCAGCAGATACTTGGTGCTTTTTTTGCTGTTAATGTGCTTGGAATTGTAGGATTACATAACTGGGTGATTATTAGGTTGGATTTTATCACAAGTTTTCTGTTACTGATAGGGAGCTGAAGCTCTCCCTTTGCAATAATTACCCACTAAGCTGTTGCCAGTTCCTTTGCTGATAGGCATATAGCAGGGGAACACTTAGCCGAAAACTTTAAAGCAACTCTGAACTCCTTAGTATCAGTTACCTGGGGTTATGTTCTCCAGGAGCACCAGGAGGAGTTTCTCAGCAGAAAAGTTTAGTTTTCAGAATTGGCTTCGTTAAGTTCAGTGTAAAAACTGACAAGTTTGTGTGTCTGGCTGGCTATGTCCGTAGAGCTGTTTCAGTGTCAAGTGACCTTCCTTGTCCACCGGTGTTCAGCGTTGGTCCTCCTCAGGTAGGACATGGCAGAGGGATCTGGGGGCAGCAGGAGGGGCTGAGATGACATTTGGTGGCAGGTCTTGCAGCTTTGCTTTAAGACATGACTGCCGGGCCCCTGCCTGCCTCTGTACGAAGGAGCGTGTACATGAGGCAGTTCAGTGGTGTCAGCTGAAGTACCTGGGAAAGTGAGAGCGTGCTGAAAACCCAGAATGTCACTGGGGGCTGAGGCAATGGCACTTTTTTTTCTTTTCTTTCCATCTCTTTCCTGGGCCTGGTACAAGGACCGTGGTTTCCAGCAGCACAACAGCGCCAGCAGCCAGGGGCTGTGATGTAACCTGGCCAAGACGCACCGCAGCTTAAGGTGGTGTGGTGCTCGGCTAAGGCACTCACCAATATGCTGCCTCTAGGCTAGCGCTTCCCTGATAAACCACCTAATTCCCAGCCTGCGTTTATCCATGGCCAGTTTAGCCAACTGCAGGGTAAAAGCTGAATTCTCCATCCCTTACAGCTTAGGGAGAGCATCGGCTGCCTTATTGGTAGGAGGAGGGGGTCCCTGGTGGTGCCGAAGACGGGGGGTTTTGTCTTTGTTGGCTCACTGACAAGTTAAAGGAAAAATGGACATGACCCAAATTTCTGTGCAGTGAAACTGATGGCAAAACTGCCATTAATTTCAACAAGATTGGGTGCCTGCTTCTGCCGTTGGTGCAAGGTAACATATTTTTTCCTTCCTGGAAGTAGGTGGCTCTAAAGCTTTAAGAGTTGAAGGCAGGATGTTGAAGAGAGTATGTTTTCATCTCTTTCTGCTGTGGCTTGCAGAGTGAGCAGAGGCTAGAAAGTGCTGAATAAGAAGTAAGTGCTGAATGAAAAGTCATGATTGAATTTTGTCTGAATTCTGCATGTATTTTGACTTGGATTTTGATCAGTGCAATAACTTAATGATGCTGCTCCAACACTGCTGACTTTAGTTGCATTTATAATGTCTTCAAGATGGGAAACAGGTGTCTGGGCACAGTCCATTGAGCAGAGTGATGCACAGTGTGTTTCCCAGTGTTACCACACACAAAGCAGTACAGTGATTGCCCCTTTGCATGGAAGAACAGGTTCAGTTTTGTGCTAGGTAGTGTCATTTTGTTTCCACTGTTTCTCATGATGCAGTTGTTGAAGGAAAACAGTCCATCAAGAAAGAGTAAATTGCTGTTTTAATAATGTTTCTTTTTTCTCTTGCCCCAAGAATCTCAAAACTTTTTCCAGACAAGTGAACCCCTCCTAAAACAGGTAAGATAATTCAGGCCAAGCTCTTTTCTAATGAGATGGCTTGAGCAGCTGAACAAGGGACTCTGTGATACCATGTCCCTGGTCTTTTTCCCATTTTTCTGCAGTTTGCCCACCTTGCCAGAAGGATGTCTGATGTTTCAGTCCTCCCTCTGCCAAGTTCAAACTGACCCCTTCTGGCATGGTAGAAAGCATGCCTTTCTTTCTGATGTTTCCAAACTTGTTTCGACCTTCAGGCCTTCTGCAGGTTTTCTTTTGTTTTCTTTTGTTTGTTTGCTTGCTTTTGTTACAGTATAATGTGCTGTCTGAATTTTCCTGAAACTGTTTTAGATGATGGACAAATTTCAAATGAGTAGATTTTAGTCTAGCAAAGGAAAAGCTCTTGATGATAGAACTGGAAACAGTTTTTACAGGGAAAAATTGTAAAATCAGGAAGCACAAAGTGATCTTTGACATCAAGCTTTTGCTACAAGTGTTACTAGGTCTTTTCCTAAGTCTTCTGTGAGCTGCAGAGGCCCAGAGACTAGCTCAGCCTGCATGTTTCTTCTTTTGAGATGCTGTGAACGGGGATGCCTTTGTCCAGTTTTTCCTCGGCATTATCAGCATGCCACTTGAGTACTGATGAATCTTCAAAACACCCACTACAGCTTTCCCTTTCTTCGCTTCCCTGACTGGGAAAGATGTACAGTGGTTTCGAATAGTATCTATGAGAAAGTAAATAAAATATGGTTTGGTTTAGGGCTGAGTTTTGCTTTTGAGTGAATACTCCTTGGTATGTGGGTTCCTCTATTTGGTTACAGTCAGCGGAGTTACAGTTTTCATCCTCAATGAGATTTACAATACTCAACTTTATGATGACTTAATAAATCGTAAGTTATTTATTCATAACAAGTTCTATCTGTACTGCGTGCCTGTAGTTTCACAGGTCTTAGTGTTGCTGTTGGGTTTCCGTGACGGTCACATAAAGATATTAATGAGATATATGGCTGGTTTGGTATTTAGGGTGCCCTGAATATGCCATTTGCTCCTCTGTCCCAGCATGACTGCTCAAAGCCTGTGTATCCATTGTAGTTGGGTGGCTCAACCTGAGGCAATATTGGGCATCAGTCCTGTTTGTGCCGGCTGCTCAAGCCATTCGTTTGCCCCTGTGCAAAAGTGCATCTGCTCACACGGAGCAGGGCAACAGAAGGAGCTGCTGGGTTGGTTTGCTATGTTCTCGTTCATGTGTTCAGCTCTCTGTGGGTAGATGTTGAGGGTGAAATGGGCTTAGCTGTTGGCGTGGTACCGTGGGAGTTGTTCCCCGCGCAGCCTGCCTGCAGCAGGAGGGTAGGAGATCTGGAGTCAATGTGGGATGGAGAGCCGCCGATCTGGGAGAAGAGGGGATGTCCAGATGGCATGGGGTTAGGAAGAGATCCCAGATGAAGTGGATAGGGAGAAGACAAACTCTTTAACAGAAAGGAAAAATAGCATGGCGGAAGTACCTGGGACTTCCTTGCTTAGGAACATTTGCGGCAGTTCAGTGAGAGAAACCCAAGAACAGCAACAACCCCCCTCTTCCTGCCAGGCGTTCACTGTGCCGTGGAGGGCTTCTGCAGCCGAGGCACCTGCCTCGTCTTCCTCCGGTGGAAAGGAGGGAAAAGAAGCTGCCCTCCAGTTCCAGCGGGGATGTGGTGAGCCGTTTTGTGACCAGTTAATACTGGATATTCATGGCTGAAGAGGCTCTGCACGAGCAGATTGAAATTGGGCAAAGTGGTAGATGAGGGGAGTTGTGGTTGTGTGTGGCTGCTCTCACTGCCCCAGCGTGGAGGCCACGGGGGAGGTCAGGCAGGATGTGATCCGAGTGTTACATTAAGCCTGTAAGGAGATGCTCCGGGAACTTAAGATGGATTAACTCAAGGTGTAAAGTTCAAATCATATTATTATGAAGGAGGATTAAGCTAAACTAGGAGGATTGAGCTAATGACACCACTTTTGAATGAGTATCCACGGAGTTGATTCAGAGCTTTGGCTCCATGCCTTTTATTACTTAAATGTACTTACCTTCTTAAATGTCCCCATAAAGATACATGCCCTTATATTCCAGATCTTCACATTCTCCATTTTCTATGTCAAGGAGTGTGCTGTGTCAGAGGTAGATACGATTTTTTTCTTAAGTAAATAAATATGTATTTTTTAAAAAATGGGGCAACGTAGAATTCCACTTCACTTTCTCCCTGTGGCTGTAATGGCATTTGCGATGACTTGGTGGTATTTATTCTTAGATAAGGCATTCAGTAAGGAAGAACTAACTTTGCTCATGTTATGTCAACATGCCCCGATTTCTCCATGCCCCATCTCTCTTAATATATGAGCTGTTTCTATGGCTTTATTTTGTTGTTAGTCTCATGGTATTGAGATATCTGAAATTAGCATCTGATTTTCCCAGAAGCTCTGCACCCTCTTATTTTACACCATGTGGATTAAAATCTAATGCAAAGTTGAATACGGTAAACTCCCACAAAATGCTTACCTTACATTAAACAGTCATAAACTGACATAATTTGTAGTTAGTAATAATTTATAAATAAGTAATAAATCAACTAAATTGATTTTCAGGAAGGAAACTGATTTGAAATTACAGTTTTGATGTATGCTAAATAAACTACTTAGTAACTAGTTCTGTGTATAATTCTATCCCTCTACAAAAAATACCATCAGGTCTTCCTTGAGGGTAGACTAGAGAGATCAGTATTTGCAAGTAGGTAAAGGACTAAATATTTAAAAGACAAACAAAAAAGTACCCAAACAAATACAATCTGACTTTTACTAAAATTCTTCTATTTAGGCAGTAATCATCCATAAAAGCAAAACAAATGCAAAGCAAAACATCAGCAATCAAATGTAAAATGTCACAGAACATGCAATGCAGGGGAAAGAAAAAGGTTTTGAGTCAGGAGACTTCTAGGTTAGCTCTCACAGAGGGTGTTTTGCCTCACTGTTTAGTGAAAGCATAAGAAACCTGAGATAAAACCTCAAAATGTTTCATTTTATTTGCTGTGTGGCTTGTGGTATCAGATGAAAGCTCTGGCGCTTCCTGTGTTTGTGGAGGTCAAACTCAGGCAGAGATGGTGGTAGCTGCTTGATGTTCTGGGGCTGGAGAAACTCTCTTCCGTGCCCTGGGAAAGTAATAGTGGGTATAATACACTGGTCTTGTTTTGAGTCCTGCTAGTCCTTAGGCTTCTGAGGTGTAAATCCAGCCGTATTTATAGAATACAACTGTCCCTTTGGCATTTGCCTTTCAGCCTCACTGTGTATGCCTTGGAGCCTCGTGGGAGAGGTCAGTAGCAACCCGTATCTGTGTCCTAGAGCTGGATTTGGTTGTTCTGAGCAGGAGGGGAGCAGAAGGAGGGAGATTGCTCTCTGGGGTCTTTCAGGGTCTCACGGCGTGTTAATAGCACGCAACGGGCATTAAGAGTGCAAGTGGCATCTGTAAGTCCTCTGCAGCAGCGACCGGGGCTTTTCTCCTCCCAGTGCTCAGTGGAGCCAGCAGCAGATGCTGCTCTTCTGCAACAGAGGGCCAAGTGGCATTTCAGTCAACATTCAAAGGTTATTTTCTTCGATTTGTTTTCTTCCCTGCAGTCCACGGTGCATAATAAAAATAAATAAACATGGCATTTACTACTACTATTAAAAAAAAAAAAAAAAAGCTCGAAGTTCTTAGTCCCAAGACGAGGGTGGAGCGGGGGAAAAGTGTAGAGCCCATATAACAATGGGGAGTCCGTTTTATTAGTATTGAGGAGGAAAATAAAATCTGCTCTGGCAGTAGTGAAATAAAACACCAGGAAGATTACGTAAGTCTTTGTTTGCACACAGTATGATTCTTCTCTTTCACCAGCCAATTTGTATATTTGAAAAGCCAGTTGCTTGGTTAAAATAATTAGCTGAACTTCATCCAGTTCCTCAATTATGTGAAAAAATGTTTGAAGAAATACAGACAATTGTTGTTGAGCAATTAAAATAATAATAAAAAAAAGTAGTGGTCACTGAGCAATTATGGCACCTCATCTAAATACCCACATGTATATCTTACTTTCAGAATGAGACAGGCAATCCCAGTGACTCTTTGCTTTAACTTTTGCGGTTTGGGGTAGCATATTTAAAACTAACAATTTCTGCCTGAAAGTTGTGTTGGATAGGTTAGCTTGAGGCTGCCTATAAGAAGAGGGTTAGGATCTGAAGCTAAATGTATCAAAGTACATTGAAAGAAAGAAAGAAAAAAAAAAAGTAAACTGATTACAAGTTGTGCATCCTCATTATTTTACAATGTGACATGCAAAAATCTGTATGAATGAACAAGATCCTCTTATTATATACTCCTTCATTCCAAACTATCTCAGATGATTATTTTGGAAAAATCATGCAGCATTTTAAATACATTTTGGTGTTTGAATATGAGACTATTGCAACAATTTGTCTAATAGTTCCCTCTAGGAGGTCCAGTGTAGCACATTAACAAGACTTTCGGTGGCTGGAAAATAGTTTCTCCATGTTGTTCCTACATGTTAGTCCTCAGAGCTAGACCTTGTGTATTTTCAGGGAAAACAGTAATCAGAGATTTTGAAATGGAGGTTACTCGGGAAGGATTGTGTGACTGCTGCTGGTGATGCACTGGTCATCCCGATAGTTTTTTGACTTCAAAGTCCTCAGTGGACATGAAGGCAGTAATGTGAAGCCATGCATCGTGCTTTGCTTTTGCTAAAACACTTCCCCATTTTCCAGACCTGCCAGCCGTATCTCTGTGGGACTGTAGCATTCAGGCTGATGAGAGTCGCGATGTTCGCTGGCACGGTGGAGATCCCTGGTCACCGGGCTCCGCTGGCTCGCGGACCAGACGCACGCGGTGGCCAGCGGAGCCCTTTGCCGCGGGCTCTCAGCCCAGGTTTCCGCATTTCCTGCAGCTGGCGGCAGCGCTGGAGGCTGGGGGCCGGGGCCGTGCATGAGGCTGTCAGCCCTCCTCCGCCACCCTCCTCCCGCAGCTCGTCTCCCCACCAGACACTTCCAACACCTGTTTCCACCTGCATGTGGACTGATCTGAGGTGTATCATCTAAAATGTGCGGGCAGTGAGCACAGGTTCCCCTGTTGCATCGGTTCTGACCCCGCTAGCAGGCTCGTTCCCACACGCCTGGGCGGAGTTGAGCAAACGCTGGCAATTGGAACGCATTTTAGCCGCATGCGGTGGCTGCTTCTGCCAGTGTGGGCGCAGGTGGCTCCCCGGGGCTGGCGGGACATCAGCTGCGTCCCCAGCTCCCTTACCCGACCTGAACTTGGCTGCTGCGGAGTGTCTTGCTGACCTCCGTGACCAGTGCTTGGTTTCCAGGTCGCGTCTCGCTTTCCTAATGCTCGGGCTGCTACATGCCCTTTGTGTCCTCACGTGTTTATCCTGGATTTTATTTCTTTTCTCTCTGCAGGGAGCGGATGCGCCAGTCTGCTATGTTTGAACTGTGCCAGGGGATGCACCAAATCAGTCTGCAGTTTGTTCGCTTGCAGCTCAGCTTCGAGGAATACACCATAATGAAAGTTTTGCTGCTGCTGAGCACAGGTAAGTTAGATTCATAGTTACACGGGAATACTTGAAAATACTCCAACTCACAAAGAGGTGCAGTGGTTTTAAATGGTATAACAAAAGAGCCAAACTGTTTCCAGCAGTGCTGCAGGAGAAACCTCTTTATATGTTGTAGGATTTATCAGCAGACCTTGCTCTCCATTAGCATGAAAAATGTCTGTGTACTTTGAATGTCTCGTGTGGATTGGAAGTGCAGGAGTGGCAGCGCTAGGGGCTTTGGTCCCCCTCTCTGTATGGGAGCAGCTCAAGTCAGCCAGGCATACCAAGAAAGTGCAACAGCTGCGTTGTCTTGCGCTCTGGGGATTTGGGATAAACCCTGACGTGACACTCAAAGCCACCAGTTTGGGTGACTTAACAGCACCTTCAAGATCAAAAGATGTACTGAATCGAGAGTGGTAAGCCCTTTCGCAGTGCTCTGAAAGTTTAATAAATGACAGTGCACGCTTTATTTTTCTCTCGGGTGTGATGCTTTGAGGTTTTTTAAGATAGGAAATTATATCTCGGTGCTCATTACAGCACTGTGTAGTAATTAGCAGATCATTTGATCTTCTCTTGCTAAAAATATTGAGAAAATTCCAGTCCCAGTACGATTGTATAAGTACACAGGCAGTTTGTATATTACTTTTCCATCAGGCTTGATGAAAAAGCCAATTACCTGTAAACAAACTTTCTTCTGTATGATCACGCTCTTTTTTGTGGGATTCACTTAGTGACATCATCACGAGATAACGTGTCAGTCTGATTGATGGGCATTCGTGATGTCACTTTGGTGAACTCACCGGGCAAGAATTCCCCTGGCAGAATGAGGCCGGATGTGGCCTTGAGCGGGGAGAGGAGGAGCAGGAGATCAAAGGGGCTGCTGCTCTTATTCTTGCTTTCACTTGCAAGCTATCAGCAGCAGAAAGCAAGCCCAAGGGTGCCATCAGTGGAGCCAGGGGCTGCCCAGGCTGCTGCTGCACAGAGCGGCTCCTCATGTGGTGGTGAGTGGAGCCCAGCACACCCTCTGAGGTCTTGCTGCCTTCTCCCACCGGGTTGTCACCCCATCATCTGCCCCAGCAAGCTGACAGAAGAAGCAAATCGCAGGCAACAGATGCTAGTGACGTTGGAGGGTGCGCTGCTGGAAGGCGCTCACTGCCAAAACCACAAAAGGACTCAAGAGTGGGCTGATGCAGCAGCTGATTTAGACACCCAGGAGTCTCCTGAATCCCCAGCAGTGGCCTGGGCACGTAGGCTGCAGGTAGAGTCAGGTGCCTGTGAAGGCATTTGTAGCATCCAGCCAAGCCGTGTGGCAACCCCTCCAGGTGAGGTGGGGGGACGGGCACTTTCTCCCTGTCTGCGGTGCCTTTCCTTCAGACCTCACCTGTCCCGCCCAGCCGGTAGCGCTGTGGTTAAAGTGCTTGCCTTTGAAGGAGGACGTGAAGCTACAGTTCCCGTCTCGGCTGGAGGGGATTTGGATCCACTAACAGAAACCTCCTGGGGCTGTAAGTTTTTTGGGCTCGGCTGTCTCGCTCCCTCCCTCCTGCTGAAGCCATTCCAGCTCCCCAGGAATGGGGCAGTGACAGCAGGGGAGAGACGGCGCCGGACAGGAGCCCTGCAGGGTCTGACCTCACGTCCCCCTGAGGGGTCGAGGGGACGGTCTGTTGGTGAAACTGGGACCCCTGGGACCTGACGGTCTTTCAGGAAGCAGCTAGCCGTGCTTAACGTTGATGTGCTCGGGGGATTTAGCTCCCAAAATGTTCTTGAGAGCATGTCTGGATTGGCGATGTGGCCCTGCTACTTTTTAACCAGCCATAAAGGGGGAGAATATTTAGAAAAAGAGCCTAAAGGCATTCTTAAAATGTAGCATAATTTCTTTAAGATAGGTATTTATTATTCTACCCTCTCGAGAGTGTTAAGTAATGACTTTAGTTATTCCATGAATCTGCTAGGCGAGATCAGCCTCTCCAATTAACCCCGTCTAGCTGATTCCCTTTGAAACACACACGACAGTCACCTACTAAAAATAATTTGTTTTGGGAAAATCAAGATATTTATGTTGAGGGAGAGAAAGACAGGAGAACACAACGGAAATGCAGACAGTGATAAAACCCAGGAAGTTTCATGTGAAGACCAGCAAACCTAGTTTCTAATGATTGCACCTTGATACAATGTTATGACAGAAAACACCAGGTTCGTTTTCATTTAAGGTTTTATTGAACCATGTGATGAGCAGAGTACAAGTTATTTTGAAACTTTCATGGTGACCACATCAAGGAAGTTTCACTCCATTTACATGTGGAAGAAACCACACATTACAACTCAATTGTTTTCTTGCTTTCCACAGACCATAGATTTTGGGAACTTGCCAAAAGCATTGCTGCATTTAATAAGTAAAATCAGAAACACTGGGCAAACCTCCAGAATTTCATGTTTTGCTTGAGTTCTCTTTATTTGTGGTTTTTCTGTCTTAATAATCTGGCTGGGGTGATGGTATAATAATTTTCAGACAGAGCAGTAAAATACATAGTAGTAGACAAAGAAAGAGTGGCCGTAGCAGTCTTAAGCAGCCCTTAGGAATACTAGAGAACTGTGAACTACTAGAGAACTAATAGAACTGTGTTAAAGGAACTGTAAAACCCGTGCATTGTGTGTAAGGGCCACAGTATGCTCTGATGGCTTTACTCACCTTGATCGACGTCTCTGTGTTCACTTGGGTTTAACTGAATTGGCACATCTGTTTCAGACAGTTTCTTTTTTCCATCAGCTGAGTGACTGAGAAATTTGGCATCTAGAATTTAAAATTTAAACAGAGACGAGCAAAGGCAGTATTTACCAAGTGGTAGGCAAGTTGGAGCTGTTGCCTCCTAGGCTTTTTCTAAAGATTCCTCCTTGTGCCCATGTAGAGCACTTGGTGGTCGCAAGTCCTTGCTGCTCACATGGTGGTAGAGCTCCTCCTTGTTTGCCATTGCTAAATTGCTCTGGTAGATACTGGTAGTAGAAGATAACTAGTGCTTTTCCTTAAAGCTTCTCCACTTGAGCAATTTGGGTGGTTGTTACATGCTTATTATGTGATTACAGTGAGATAGAAGGCAGTTTACAGGATTTTGAAGAGAAGGGAATGGATGAACAAGACAATTTCTGTCAAGATGTTAAGTCAGAGTAAGCTAAATCAGAAGATCACCCTTTTTTCTTTCCTTTTTTAATAAGTAACTTCCCATTCAGCTTACTCTGACATAGCTTTCCAGCTTGCTTAAAAAATAAGCTCACTCCTGTACAGCGTAGTATTTTATTTTCCTTCCATGGACTAGCATTAAGAAACACAGAGTAAAAAAAAATATTTGGTGGTTAAGCAATACTCAACCAGTCTAGGTATTAAAACGTCAGAACATTTTGTGTAATGTTAATAACCTCTTCAGGAGTTTCCTAGAGACATGATCCTATAAGCAATTCATGGTTTTTTGCAGAACCAGCTAGAGTGCAAGAGTATTTGAAGTCTGTAAAGAAACTGTGTATTTGCTTTTGTAATTAGCATTGCTGAAATCAGCTGCAGCAGAAAGTGTCAAAACTCTACTTTTAGCCAATTTGTGAAATGATTCCTTTGGCAGATGAGAACTTTGATAGGACACTAGAAATGCTTGCATTAAAAGTCTGCAAATGTGTGTCTTGGTCAAACCCTGGGTCGGGATGCCTGTTTGGAAAATAACCTTCTGTTTCACACAGAATAACGACTCTGTTTGTTCTAGGTGTTATGCAGATGCTTACTAACATTCAAAGAAATTTTAGATGTTACTTGATGTCACTTGTTCTAGCATTTCCACACATAACAGCTGTAATTCTGTAATTCTTCCCCTCCTCCCCTAAGTGTGGGAAATCATTCAAGAATGATAAATCACATCTTCAAATTCTAAAGAAGTATTCTTGATCCATCTGCTTTTTTTTTTTTTTTTCTTTTGTGGTTGGGTTGTATTAAAAACAGTTTCAGCATGAGGATAGCATGTGTCGTATTTCTAAGATGTTATCTTGTCCTCCGCCTCAGCTAAACAGTCTGCAATCACAGATCTGTAGAGGATGCTTGAATCACTTGAAAATCTGTATGATGTTGTTGATTCCATACCATGTCTGTAAAATTATGGATGTTACTTAAAGGTTTAATTCTTTCATCCATTAACTAGTGTTACTTTTTAAGTATGCACATCAAAATAATAAGCAATACAGTTAATATTAATATAAGACTGTCTTTTTAATGACAGTTCCCAAGGATGGTCTCAAAAGCCAAGCTGCATTTGAAGAAATGAGGGCAAATTACATTAAAGAATTAAAGAAGATGGTAACTAAATGTCCAAGTAACTCTGGGCAAAGCTGGCAGAGATTCTACCAACTGACTAAACTTCTTGACTCCATGCATGATGTAAGTATAACTCCTCAGGGAGTGCAGACAAGTGAAGTTAAGCAAAAATCTCTCTGTTAAGGTAAACCAGTAGTTTTTAATTGTGGTAACTCACAGGGAGTAAAAAAAATAATAATACAAAAAAACACATTTTTAAAGGAACACCTGAGATAAGTTGTTAGCAGACAAATTTAAGAACAATTGCCAAGTGAAATAAGAAAATATAAGTCATTAAGGGCTGGGTCCTGCTGCTTCTCTGTTAAATGGTAGTGTGTTCTCCAGTGATTCACTGAAGGTCAGAGGCTATTCAACAGGAGAAACGACGTTAGCTGTGGCCCTAAGTTAGACATGGCACGAGCATGCCACACAGAGTATCCCTGGGTCGCTTCTTGCTGGAAGGTGCTGGATTAGAGTGTCGTGCATCGAATGTGCCTGACGTGCTGATAAATGTTGAACTAATTTGCTGATCTTTTACAGCTGGGATTCTAATAATGATGACTTTAAAAGATATTTTAAGACTTTGGAGCCATGTTGGGTATTTGAAGCTTTAATTGAGCTTTTCAAGCATGAAATTCACTGTATTGTTAGGTTGTTACTACCGTCCTGTCTCATTCCAGTGTGAGGTGTTTGTTTTGTATGCGTCAGGTGTGAGATGTAGTAAATGACATGGGAAACTAAAAGTTTAGTCCCAAAACGACCAGACTATTGGTGCCTCAGCAAGAAATGATTCAGAAGGGTTGTGGTGGGTGCCTGGTGCGTGGGACCAGCTTGCAATTTCAGAAGCTTTGTCTCTGATGTTGAGCTGTTGAGCTGGGAACGACCTGTTTCTGGCCAATAAAGTGGTAAGTGCAGAAATTTGCTTCTCCAGACCCTGTGAGCAGCAGCAGGGGTTTGCCTCCATGATCTCCAAAATGGGGCCTGCAGGTCCCCCACAGCAGGGGCATACCTCCATCGGCGTGCTCATAACCCTCATCACTCCTAACGCCTCTTGCGTCCCACACCCTCCTTCAGAGGAAACCCTGCTGAGGAAGCCAGTGGCCCCGCCGAAATGCTCTCCCCAGCCCGAGGGGTTTCCAGTCCTCCAGCGCCCACAAGAGTGCTCGGGGTGCTGGGGCTGGCAGGGCTGGCACCCATCCTCTGAAGCTGCAGTGCGGCAAGTGACGGGGGACTCTTGGGGCCAGAGAGAGTGAGCTTTATTCAGGTCTGGGAACAACAGAGGTGTCGTCCCACGAGCAGAGGCTGAAACCCGGCAGCACGCAGGGATGACCTCCCAGTAACAACTGGTAAATAGCAGCAAAGGGAAAAACTGTCCTGCTCCATTCTGGGTGGGCAGGAACATAGATCTGCTGCGTGAAGGAACTAGAGCACTTGCTTTCAGAGCCTGCATATAAACGTACTTCTTTGTACTTGACTTAAATTGCATTTTTGTAGAGACAGTACAGTACAGTGCACTTCAGGTCAAATCTGTATAAGAGCCTGAGGTCTGTTTACAGAATGTACATATGGAATTATTTTTCAAATATTGTTCTGTTGTTCATTAAAACATTGAAAATCTTTGTGGGAGGCAGGGAGAGAGTATTATTAGTACTGCAGTAACAGCTCATTCTTGGGAGATCAGGTTTCACTTGCTCTGTGCCAGCAAAGGAAGTTGTAGTGTTTTAGTGGAAAGAAAGGGGATGGGTGATAAAATCATTTGCTCTTGCAAGTGTTCGCAGATGAACCTCAGGGCAGTTAACAAACCCCTGCATTTAGATGGTTTTCTAACCCTCTTGAGAATAGGTAGTGTCTGGGATTTGTTTTTAGGTGGACGTGTTTGTGTGGTTAAGGTGACAGGGTGGTAGAATCACACTTGCTGGGAATGCCACAGTGTCCTACAAACATTTTCCAAAACACAGTATTAATCACTGGAAGCTGAACTAACCAGAGGAGAAACTCTTTCAGATTGCTCTTGTGTTTTATTTAATTTTTAATTAAGCTATTTTCGTGTTACTTTTGTTTTAATAGAGCGCTTTAGTACAAAGGACTTTGTAAAGAAAGTCCCATTGTCAGCATTCTCCTTTAAAAAAAGACCACTTGTCTACACAACAGTGCTTTCTTTCAGAGGTGTTATTTGAGATGATCTACAAAGGCAGTTGTTTATTTTCCCTCTTTAAAACTGATTTTTTGCTTTTCAGTTTTTGAAATCCAGCAGAATAAATTTAGAGTGGTGATAATATTAATGAGAAGTGAGAACTGCTCCTCTCCCCCCACTACCAGGCAGTGCAGAATTTCTCTGTTCTATCCATGTAAATGCAAATTTTCTGCTCAGTTCCTTCATAAAGGAGGAGCACTTTTTCAGCTGTCACCTGTGTATTTTTAACTTAGTCCATTATAACTTTAGAGGATCAGAATATATTTGGTGCTGAGCAGTCTAACTGGAGCTGAAGTCCCATGTTTATATGCTGCTGTAGCTACAGCATTGGCATTTACAGCACAAGCCCGAAGGGACTTGTGTACAATTTATGCTTATTCAGTCCTCCTGCTGCCTCCAGCTTTTTCATCAGAGTAGCATCTCGCCATTTGTGGCACTCACTTTACCTGAGCGAAGCAACCAACAACAAACAAATACTGCTTCTTTGCACCTTCACGCTTCCTTTTATCGACCTTATTTTTAAATAGTCTTTCTGAGGGCTACGTGAAATAAACCACATGGGAATATCAGGTTACAGTCTGCTTGGCTTATATAACATGAGGAAGAAAAAAAAAAAAACAAGCTGGTTTTATATCGCTCCATGTTCTAAATCATTCATCCACATAGTGAACATATGTGCAGGTAAGAAAGTGCCGAGGTGAGGAAAAAAGAAATTTTCAAGAAGGCCAGGTAGGCACTTAAGTATTTGAAAAAATCAGCAGCTTTACTTAATGATCCATAAAGCCCCTAAGCGCCAAAAGCTAAACCTAAAAACTAAGAGATGGAAATCCATCCCAAGCAGAGCAGACAAACGGCTTCACGCACCCGCGCGTGCACGCACCCGCACTCCGCCGCGGGAGCGTGTCCGCAGGCCGCGGCGCGTCCCTGTGAGCTGCAGTGCTCCTCACGTGCGCGATGCTGCGGGGAAGCGGCGGTGGCTGACGCAGCAGGCGCTCGCTGACAGCGTCAGCCTGGTTACGCGGCGTGCCCTTCCTCTCCCTCGGCGCGAGGTGACGGAGATGAGGTTGTTGCCGCTTGCTTGCTGTCGTGCCACGGCTCAGCCGTGCTTGTGTGGACGGACACAGCGCGGGTAGCTGCTGGGAGCGTGGCGGGCAGCGACACTATCAGCGTATTTGCTTCTCGTAGGGGTTGTGTTTCTTGTGTCGTGGCTGGCCTGCTTTCATCTTCTCACGAAGCAGCGTTGTGTGTTGAGAGCCATTGTAGCTGGGACAGCGCATCTCTACCCAGAACGGAAAGGTTTTGGTCTTGTGCCCGTGAACGGCCATGGGCATTTCAGCGAGAGATACGCATGCAGTGCTTGGTTGTAGGTGAGCTGCATTATGCGATCAGACAAACGGCACGCAGGAACATTAGAAACAGATGTACTACACATGGTATCAGAAACTTCGTTTGGATCCTCCTCAGCATCTCCTGTTGGCTTTGGCAGGAAGGGTTGTATCTTGCATGGCAAGCCTCATTTCATATAGGGAGTTTAGTGTATGGTTAGGCGGTTTGCAGAACAAAAGCTGAGTTTGGTTTCAATCTGGCTGATACTAAACAGACTGCGAGTTAAGAGGGCTTTTGTTTCGATGCCATGACATTAAACCCTAATGTGAACCTTCCCCTTGTCTTGGCAGGGCAGAGCACTGCACTGTCATTTGCTTGTTGATATTTTCTGCCAAACAAAAATAAATTCTTTAAGGCTCATACTGCTGAATAATTAATTTTTTATGGTTCCTGAAGGGAATACTTTATAGCTGAGGTGGATCTTTCCGTAGGCTGAGAGAGCCAGGATTACACTCGCTGAAAAAGCTGACAGTGGGAAGAAGGGCACAGCTCCTCAAGGGGCAGGTTTGCAAGGCACGCTGGCACGCTGCGGTGGATGCAAATGTGCCTCTGCAGGTGCTCAGTCCCACAGATGCGGAGCCGCAGATGAGCCCTCAGCTATTGCCAGCACCTTTGGGTGCACTTGCTCCTGCTCCTGACTTGCCCAAGTTCTGCACGTAGGCATTTCCCTGTTTACTGAGAGGCGAGAGCTGATCCCTAGTCCCTTGTGTGGCCACTGCAAAAACAGCAGCGATGCAGGAGTGTGCGTGTGTGCGTGTTGTAGTAGCTAATACGTCTGTTAAGTGAGAATTGGTTCCCTGCTCCCTAATGGAGACAGTGGGCTGCTCTGAGGGTCGTCTTGCTCCGTTTGCCATGGTTGGGTCTCTTCTTAATGGTATGAGGTGTTTGTTGGAGGAGGGCAGAGCCCCTCCCATTCCCAGCAGAAGAACAAGGGACACTTGGCCCAAAATTTACCCTGGCCAGGGGCTCAGGACGTCTCATTGGTGTACGATACTGTGGGTTTGCACGCATCCTCCAGGTGTACCAATTGAGTTCAGCTCAGGTTCCTCCATGTCATGTCCAGCTGTCAAGTACTAGACTACCTGCAAGTGCTGTGGTTTCTGTGTGCATGCGTTTACGAAAGAAAAAAGCAACAACCCCAAACCAAAAAAAAAAACAAACCCACAAAGAAATGAGTGCAGTTCCTAAATGAGATAAATGCAGCTGTCCAGGCAGAACAGGGTTCCCTGTTTGATTAGATACTTTTAGTGCCTAATCCTTAGGCATTTTATCCACCTTTTACTCCTTGCTGGCATGAGGTAGATACTGGATTCAGAGGCTTCCTTCCTTGGACTTGCCTCGCTTTCCTCTTGCATTGTGTGGGAAGTTTTACTCTGTGGGTTACAGTTCAAGATTTCATAGGGAGCAGAGCATCCAGGAGTTAGCTGCTGCAGCTCCAAAGGCCACGTGTACCCCTGAAAAGCAGCCCGAGCCATCCCAGAGTGCAGTGCTCGACCTCCTGAGCCCTCAGAGGAATAATTAATTTACATTATGGGGTTTATAGGACTAGGAGCAAAAGGGGATATAGTCATAATGGAATAAAGACCTGGCGATGGTTTTCCTTATCCTTAGCACTTCTGAAGCACGAGCTTGGTATGCAGGAGGTTGCAATGGTCCCAAAGTCACCAAGGACTCTTCGCTGCGCGGGGCAAGGAGGCCGGGCTGCCTCCCCTGCTGCTGTTCCTTAGCAGGGCAGCAGGCTCCTGACTCCCGCGCAGTTTGAAACGCACAGGTTTTGAAAGCGAGAGGCAAAATCCCGCTGCTCAGCCGGCTGGCAACAGCGCATCCTTTCAGGGAGCCCGGCCCGACGCAGGCAGGCACCAAGGTTGCAGGCGTGCGCAGGTCAGAGCTGCAAGGCTGCCTCCTGCCAACGCACACTTGTTCTGGGCTCTGCGGGAGACGGGCAGACACCCATTCCTGCAAGAATTAAGTTAAGGTTTTGGAATGTCATTTTGGTATGAGAACACTGAGGTTTTGTCAGTAATAGCTGCAGCTAATAATAGGAAAAATTACTCAGCATTGTGTTGTTACCCTACTGCTGTCTTAATTGCCGTATCAGTAGGCTTCATCGCAAAGATGCTCCTGATAGAGAAGTGCCTGTGGACTTTCATACCACACTCAGAGACTGAGAGAGATTCAGCAGGCAGAAAACTGACTTAGCACAGAAGCGGGCAGCCTTGCAAATGAGACCGTTCTTACCGCTTCTGGAAGTACGAGGGCATGGTGAGATTGCCAAACTAAAATCGATTCTTTTTGCTGTAAAAATTCTGCAAGTGCTCAAAGACCACTGTAACTGTATTAATTTCAGAGACTTCATTAAGAGGTTCATTTTTCTAATTATGAAGAACAGTATGGGTGGAAAAAGTCAATTTTATGGAAACCCCACCCCAATAACAGAAAATAAAGTTTGATTAATAGTCCTGTTTCTTAGAGGTGCTTAATACAGCACACAAACACAAAGAGTGATTAAGTAAAAATCTCAGAACTGCTACGACTGCTGCAGCCTTGAAAATGCTCAAAAGGCAGCACCCTCTCTGCAGGGTAGTGATGAGCGAAGGATGAACAATTAATGACTGAAGCAGTGAAGGGCTATAGCCAACAGCTGATCCACCCGCCTGGAGAAGAGCCGTCATGTCTTAGAGCAGTCTGAGTGACATGGACGTAATAATTCCCACCCGGGTGCCCGCACCCCTGCAGCCCAGCTCATTCAGTGCAGCTGGTGGTGTGGTCTCCATCCTCGGAGATGCCCGGCACCCGGCTGGAGCCGGTGGCACCCAAGAGCTGCTGCCATGTGCGGAGCGAGGCTTGCTGAGCGGTGGAAGGTACCAAGCCGTGTTTTATTGCCATCTCCAAAGAGAGCCGGACAACTACCTACTAAAGCGGTAAGAGCGATGACCGGGTTGCATCCTGAAGAAATGGGAGTTATTTTAGTTGTGGTCTTAATTGCACTGTCTGCGCTCTGCTAAGGCTGTAACTCTTAAAAACGTGCTTCACTAACTGGAATAATCAAAGATTGTAAAAGTAGGTAAGTTTCTAGTCACTACTGCGCTGTTTCTGAAAACAGTGGTGCTTTTGTTCACACTGCTTAATTGTAGTGTTGCTGCTCAGGCTGCTGTAGTAGAGGCGGTGTCAGCATTTCCTGCATAAGCTGCCAGAAGCAGAGGGTGAAACGGCTTGGTAAAAGGCAGTCGGGAGTCCTTAGAACACCAGGATTTTATAATCCTTTGAAGAGGAAAAATCAGCAGTATATTTGATCTAGAAAAATCATAAGACAAACATGGAGGTGCCAGACAGCTTGTGTTATCTTTCTAATTTAGAGACCGCTTGTAACCTGTTGTGTATCAGTCACTGTCACCACGATGACAGAGCTTACATCTTAGAAAAGAAAGCAAACTTTCTCATTCCCTTACGGAAGAGGGAGCTTCTCTTTTAAAGCAAATGACTAGCTAAATTATTTACCTGTCATAAATCACACAAATTGATATAATACAATATCAGATGAATGCTGCTTGGGTTGCAGAAGCAGGTACTCAAATGTCAAAACTGACGTTGCCTATGGAACCTGAATTTTTCATCCCTTCAGTGCATCTTCATGTCAAGGCTGCTGGGCAGTATTTGGAAATGTGTGAGAACATGCATGCAGAAAGGAGCACTGCTTGCTGCTTAGTTCTCAGCCTTCCCTCTCCCTTGCTTCAGTTACTATTTCTGCAGCCTTCTCTAGCCGACTTTACCATATTGTTATTGTTTCAGTGCCTTTGATTCTCCCACGTTAGTTCCATTTAAAAAAAAAACAAAAAAACACCTAGTGCTAGACTGCCAAACCATACAGCTTTTAAAGCTGCAGTTGTTCTAACCATAGTCCAGTGGTCCTTGTTACACATGCTTCAACTCTGAGTTCTTAATGCTGTTTTTTTGTTCAAGTGGTCGATTGTTATTAAATACGTTCAAGTTGGTAACTTGGCTTAAGAAAGGAAATGGAGGACCAAAAAAACTAGATATAGATATATTAAGGCTCCAAAAGCAAGTATTACATGATAGGGAGTTGTAGATTTTTGTTTTTATCGCTGGGTAAATTTAACCTTTCCTCTCCTCTCTGGCGATACTCGTAATGTGCTATTGTATGACGGTAGCTGTGATCACATCCTCTGTGTTCCGCACTGGACTGCTACCTCATGTATTGTGTAGAAGTGATTATGCTCTCTTCATGAATGTTACTATTTTTCAGCTCCACTTTATTCCACATATTCACCAATTCATGTGTATTCATGTATACTTAATACAACTAAATCTAGCTATGAAGGCAGAAAGGCCTACTTAGAAACTAGCTCACTGCGTTCAAAGGCATCACAAAAAAAAAAAAAAAAAACTCTGTAAAAATTGGTGTGATGAGGCAGGAATTAGCTTAGATTTTGTAGGTGAGCCATCAGCACAGCGTGGTTGGTTGGCGAAGTCTGACGGCGATGGCCCCAGCCCCCTCACCTCGTGCAGCGATGCGACATACTCGTGTTCAAGTCGTTGTCCAGGCTGTGCCGGGATGTAGGGCTCGGATCGCCGGGGGGCCGGTGTTTGATGGCACAGGCAGGAGGATGCAGTGGCTGTATACTGAGAGGCGGTTTCCTTCACTTGGGTCTGTGTGTTTGGCCTCTTTTCTGCATACGGTATAGGCAGAAACAACCCCCTTCTAAGGGCTAAAGTTAAACCCTTGAACGTCAGCATTTTTTTTTTCTTGAAGACCAAATTTTGTCTATGCTACTTACTTAGCATGCATCTGTTTTAATTAATTAGCAGTGCCTCATGACATGCCAGATCATCAGGAACGAACTAAGCAATAGCAAACAGACTCATAGTGCTTGACAGCAGAAAGTCACGTGTTTGAGTGATCCTAGCACTTTCTCAGTGTTGTTCATAAATTGCTTATATGTTTGCAAGAACAGCTGTGAAAGTCCTGAAAATAAGTAGTAAGGTGTGGTGCTACAGGAAGGTAGTCCGTTGTTGCCTGTATATTTTGATTTCTTTTTCAGCCTTGCTGAAGTACACTTTTATTTGCTGCATCTTTAACTGGGGCTTTACTGCGGAGTACAACTGTACATGTTCAGAATTGAAACAACAAACTCGTATTTGATAAACTACACAAACAGAAATGGTGGAAATCCTTTGTAAGGACAGAAGGCACCAAAATTAAGATGTGCATCGTTTTTGACTTTTTAAACAGCAGTTTGCAATTTTGTGTGGAGACAGAGACAAAAAAAAATGCTCAAAAGCCAAAATTAACTTTAATTCGTGTAGTGTGGTTAAATTTCCTGTTGAGGTATAGACCAAAACAAAGATCTGCAGCTGACAAATGAGAAGAACAAAACTTGAGACAAGGTAGAAGCCAGACTAAATTTATTGGTGCTTCTAAGACATATGGTATTTTTTTTTGCCACGCACAAAAAAGCTGATGGTATCTGTATGCATTTAGTATTTGGACTTGCATTCCTGTTACTCTTGGAGGCCACCTTTATTAGGATTACAGACAGCTGTCAGTTGCCATTTGGGACCACGATGATACAGTTTCATCTGTGAAAACCTCTGCCACCCAGAGTAAGCAACAGGACTGCTGCTGCTAAGTGTAAGGTGCAGCTTTGTTCTGCTGGTGGTCCTACATTAGTAACTCAGCACCTGAAATATGATAGAAAGTTTCCTTCTCTGTCATCGAAGGACTCCTTAGAAATTATCTTCTTTCAAATTCTCAGCATTATGCTTTATCCACTGAGAGAAGGTAAGTGTGCTGTTACCAAAAATACAGAACTTAGGCTTTGGGTTTTTGTTTGCTTGTTTTTCAAAAAGCAATACCTCCCTAAATATTGCTTCTGCAGTTTAATGAGAAGTAAACAGAAAAAAAGTTTGGTGAGTGTGTATTAAAAATGTATTTATAGATTAATAGAAATGTTTTATCAGATGAACACTTTCTGTAAAGATATGGTTTAGTAGCTTAGTGGGTAGTATTGGTGATAGGATGACGGTTGGACTAGATGATCTTGAAGGTCCTTTCCAGCCTTGTGATTCTGTGATTCTGTAAAGCCTGGAAGGCTTTGGTGTGACATGGAATTTGTTTTGTTCAGCTAAAAACATCAGCTGTTCTAGCAGGTTTTAAGTTGTGGCCCTTGGAGAGTGCACTGAAGTTAACCAAATAATCTGACTTAATGAACATGTGTTCAGCTGAAATGTAAAGATACAATAGTTTATGGCTGGTCTTCTTCCTGTGGGCAGAAGGCTTTATTTTCACAGACATCGAGTACCAATAGTTTTCATGGTGGCCAGCTGCCTGTTAGTGAAATGAAAAATGTGATAATGCTGAAAAATCAGACCTGTGGTGGTATCTGGGTTTCTCCTCGTTAGCTGATTTTTAAACAATGAAGTAGCACTTTGGGATTTGAGCACTTTTGTTCACCTTTTGCTTTTTTGTTTGCAAATGGACTACCGAATCAGTAAGATACATTTCTTGGTAATAATCCATCATTATCAATAAGCTATTGTTTGCATGCAAAATTCTCTGCATTTTTCCTAAGAATTGTTTCTTTCTGTATTTCAGCTTGTTAGTGACTTATTGGAATTCTGTTTCTACACCTTCCGAGAGTCTCAGGCACTGAAAGTAGAGTTTCCAGCCATGCTGGTGGAGATCATCAGTGACCAGCTACCAAAGGTGGAATCTGGGAATGCCAAGCCCCTGTACTTTCACAGGAAGTGACAGAAAATGTCTTAAATGGAAGAACTTTGCCTTAAGTTTCCCTGTGTTATTCCACACCCATGAAGGACCCAAGAAACCATATTTTAAACATGCTATTTACACTTGTTCAGCAGTCTCTGAATAGTCTAAAATCATATGAAGGGTTTGGGGAATGGAAAACAGTTGACTTGGATTTGGCAAGACCTAGATGTTTGGAAATTACCCCATAACCCTAAAGCGTTTAGAAAATGTTCCTGTTCCTCTGGATGAAAAGCCATATCTAGTCAATAACTCTTTGATTTTGATATTTTAACAGATGGAGTTTTAAATATGCCATGTAGTTTCTGGTATTGTTTGCTTGTTTTAAAAGGGTTCAAGAACTAATGAGAACTTTTTAAAGCTTACCCTTGGTTTGCACATAAAACGTAAAGTCAATATGGGGCATTAATATTCTTTTCTTGTAAAAAAAAAATAAAACAAACAAAAACTATATATATACACACACGTATATACACACACACACACACACACACACACACACACAAAACCCTAATGTGTAAAGTAATAACAGAACATTTGGTGTGGAATACTCTGTTATCCCCACCTGTGGCATTTGTTATCCCATATTATCCCATCATAGATGATATACACTGTGTTAAGTGTCCATTTACTATTTAATTAAGAAGGATAAGATGTGAAAACAAATGCCCTGGTATCAATTTATAGTATCTATTGTGCTGGCTTTACAAATAATTTTTTGCAGTCTTTTGCTGTACTGTACATTGCTGTATGTATAAATTGTGAAGGACCTGAAATAAGGTGTAAGGAACTTTTGTAAATGAGACAAAAAAATCTTTAAATGGTTAATAGGATGAATGGGAAAGTATTTTTGAAAGAACTCTATTTTGCTGGAGACTATTTAAGTACTATCTTTGTCTAAACAAACAAGGTAATTTTTTTGTAAAGTGAAATGTTCTGCATGCATAATGAACCGTTTACAGTGTATTTAAGAAAGGGAAAGCTGTGCCTTTTTTAGCATCATATCTAATTTACCATCTTACAATATCTGTTGTAAATAACCACATTTAACCTTTTCAGTTGTATTTAAGCCTTTCTATTTTCCTCTATATTTTTCTCCCTTTTGTCTTGCTTGCAAGTGTATGTGACGAGCACATCTTAGAAATCCTGCTTCATATTTCTGTAGGAAACTACACTTTGTTGTGTTTGCCACTTTACGAAGGTTTCATTTAACAAGACAAATTACAGTCTCTCCAAAGCTTTTGCCAGCTTAATGATACAGTGAGTTCTTGCCCTCTACTCCCTTTCTCTCTCAGGGGAAGAGAGGTGAATAAGATGTCGAATTATTTTTCTTTTTTTATTAAGGTTTCCCAAATTTTTTTTTTTTTCCTTTGAATACCAGATACATAAAACATCTTAAAAGGTCAGATTATTATTTCAGATTGGGGAGAATGATTTCTGATTATGATGAAGGGAACATGCAGATCATTACAGTAAGTATATTGAACAGCTTTGTACTGGTGAGAGGGATGGTAAAGTACTGATACGTGCAGATTAGCTGAGTAGAATTTTTAGTGATGCACTCGAAGCATATTTAATTTTGTATGAATTTTTGTAATATCAGGACACAAAAGAAAGATGTTCACACTACAAGTTCAACTCAGTTGGTCTGATTTTGTCTCAAAAATGTTTTCTCTAGAATAAGACTGCGAAGAAAAACTCTTTGAGGTGATTTTCACTATTTCACAATTTATAAGCAAATATGAAATTTTGGAATAGAATAGAGGACAGGTGAACTTTTCAGAGGCTCAACTGTTGCTACCATATGCTAATTTAAATAGAATAGTTTTTCAGAGTCCTAATCTATAGTACTCTCTCTGAGTGACGCTGATATTTTTGAGCTATAATTTGTCCCTTGACCGGTCAGAATGTAGCATTTCTTTCCAATGGTGGTCCAATAGGAATTATACACCCTTTCTGATTCCAAATTTTGAGGTGCACTGAAGAGAGTCAGTGCTACTTGTCTTTTTAAATGACACCTGCCTTATGCAATGGGTAATCTGTAAAGACTGTATTCAGAGAGGTTTTTTATATATAAATATATACATACATATATAATTTGCATTTTGGAAGTCTAATTCATAGGCAGATCTTTAAATACTGACCTGCACAGCAATATGAAAGCCAAACTTCCAACGTGAGATACACAGCATGCAGACTGGTTGTTTACAGTAAAGAAACAGTCATACATCCATCTTTTCATTTACACTTTTTTTTTTTTTTTTTTAAGTCTAAAATAGAAAATTTCAAAGCCAGGTTCTGGGTGAATACAGTCTGCAGCAGCTTTTTATATTAACAAAGTTACTGCCTCCTTTTCTGTCTCAGAGTAACTTTGCTTGAATAAAATAGCAAAGCCATATTCTACACTTCACTGTTAAATGCCTGTCCCAGTCCAAATTGTTGTCTGTTTGCTCCTATTTTTGTACCTTATTACTTTTAATCTTGGTTTGGTACAATTCATAACTCACAGAAACTTCATATAATTAAACACACTAAATTAGTTTTAAAAAGCAATTTATATCTTTATGCAAAAACGTATGTCTGTCTTTGCAAACAACTGTAAGCAGATTATAATAAATCCTTTACTTTAATCACCTGTTGTTTATGAAACCATTCATTGATTATTATTTTTTGCTAGAGATCATTGAAGTCATAGAAACAATTGGATATAGATGTTGTAAGAGGCAGTATTCTCTTATCAAGGACACAAGCAGAATAGCCATCACTTTTTTTTTTATCTAAACTTACGTACAGCAAAAAAAAAAAAAAAAACTTTAGTTTTTAGCTACCAGGAAGTTACATTATTTTGAATTTGTTTAGAATGAAATAGGCATTTGTCTCCTGCAAAATACAAGACAAGCGAAAACATCTTTTAGAAGTGGGCTTCTGTTCATTGAGCTAAATTATTTTGTTGTAAGAAAGAACGGGGATATACAGCAAGAGCATTGTATACACAGTTAAAAATGTAAAATAGTGTTAATGTACTGCAGTGGGTATTTCAGGAATACTACACATCGTGCGACTGACCAGTTGCATAAAATAGAAAGACTAAAGTTTGCAATAGCAGAATCTTATTAAAACGATACTTTACAATCAATAATGCAAAAAGCTAATTCACAGGGTGGTGTTTTTCACTGACTTGTTTAAACATTTATGAAATTAAACTATTCTACAGTTAATGCACTTTTAATTGTTTATTAAAGATTTGACTTTTTCTTTTTTTAGAGCAATGTTTTCAGCTGGAGGTCAATGACTCGATAAGATAGACAGCAATTCTGAGGCCAGGAAGGTCAGAGGAATGTTTAACAATTCTTGGAGTTTAAATAGATTCCTGGATGAAAAAATAAAAGCAGCCAGCAGTATGGTGTAAACAGTAAAATCTATGCATAATGATGCATTTATAATTAGGGGTTTGCTTCTGTATGTTTAAAGCTTTTTAAATAAATAGAAAATATTGTTTGGTCTTTATGTTAATGTCTGCAAGTACCTATTTTTCTTTTTCTTTTTTTATACAAGTTGTACAAATATACATGAATTAAACTGGTTTGATTGCAAGTATTTCTTGCATTTTAATCTCAGCTGCTGGTGCAGTGATATCCTTAGAAACAAGTTTCTGCGTATTTGGAAGTGATATTAAACAACAAAAAGAAACTAACAATGCAATATAACATCTTTCTTCATAGATCTAGCAATTTGGCTTTATCAAGCTCTATTAATTTAGACTATGATGCACATACAATGTCTTCAGCCAGACAGCAGCTGCTCACACTGTATAATAAGAAATGCCCAACCTTAAGGAGTTTGGTTCATTTAATCTGGGTATTGTGCTTTCCACATGAAGAAGTGGTGACACTGTTACATGCACAAACCACACATCCTACTCAAAGAAACAAAACCTGCAGCCTTCAATAGCCAGACAAGTTTGGCTTCCAGCGTGAGTTTACCTAGAGTTGCTGTACCTGTTGACCAAAGTTAGAATTTCTTCCATGGAAGCACGGATTCACTATTTTACATACATACACAAGGTTTCTCAAGTTGATAACTCAAATTGCCTTCTCAAGAGTCAGGTCTTTTCCAATTATATTAAGAAAGTTAGAAGGGGAAATACAGCTCTTGCTGTGCTCGTTTGTTCTGTGCACTCAAATATCTACTGCAAAGTTCTGCATGAAACTAAGTCTGGGGTACAAGACCACCCTTTAACTGCTTTTTTTTTTTTTTTTAACTAAGTCACACAAACTTTTTATTGCCAAAAATCCTTGCACCTGCCTGCTGTTTGCTGAATCATCACAAGGAAAGAATAGTAGAGGATCAGCAGTGTTAAGAAAAATTTCCCATATGCTTGGAAGCAGATGTATCTGTCATATGCTGTTCTAGAAATAAGAAAATGCTATCACTACTTAAAAACAAAATGAAACTTGTACTCTGACCTCAAGCTAGGACACTGCTTTCTCTCAGGTTATCTGCAGAGAATGGGAGTTTATGCTGAGTACAATATTATTACTTGCTAAGACAGAAAGTAGTGAAAAATGCCCTTTCATTTCAAAGATTTTTGCTAGGTAGAACATGCCATACTGTAAGGTATTAAAACAATGCTTTAATTGTAGATGTCAATAGAATGAAGTTTATTTGGTGCTTACCTGTGGTTACTGCAAGTGCAGATGATGGCACGCTGCTGAATTCTGACGTAGAAAACTATCTCTGAGGCACATTCAGCCAAAAAAGGTGAAACTCCAGTGAAGATTTCCACTTAAGCATGTGTTTAGCTCTGGTACATTTACAGGCAACACAAGCCCTCTGTCAGCAGCGGATGGAATTTTCTTGTTAAGTTGCAAACCAGGTAAGAATTGTGGAATGGGTTAAGAGAAAGAAATGAAGGAGCAGAGCACTGAGAAAGGCAAATTTCTCCCCGAGTCTTTTCTATGATGCAATTACAGAGGCTCAGCTAGCAAAAGCAGTGTAGCAGAAACACTTGTTTTCATTACAGGGCAGACAAATCAGTCCTGAGATTTCTCTTTCAATCCCAATGAAAAACTGGGCATCAGAAGGAAACCTGCCATGAAGATCAGGGAGGACAATGATTAACAACATTCAGCGGTCTGAAAAACCCAGGGAGAACAGCGAAGTGAAAATGCCGCCTGGCCAAGGAGCAGAGCTGAGTGCTGTCTAGTAACACATGCTGCAAATTCCTACTGATCCCAACTAGTCTGGAGGCTCAGCTTTTCCATTAATTATTCAGTAAACACACATTAGACCTTAACCCCCAGGCGGAGGGATTCAATCTTTGTTCCCACAGTGATGGCAAAGAAAACGTCACTTTGTATAAAACGCACAAACCAGTTTATTCCTAAATCATCCTCTTTAACTTGCAGCCTGCATCAGGCATTTCCTACAAGGAGTCTCAGCTTTTGAAAATTGAGACGTTCACGCCTCTACACACAGTAACCAGCGCGTAGCAAGGGTGGGGGAACCCTGCCTATGGGTGAAGCTGAAACTGTACTCACAGTTGTGACATGAGAGCAGTTCCCTGCAAGAGGATGGAGACAGCCCAGAACCACTGAGCATGACCTCTCCTGCTGCCAGGCTAAAAGAGAAAAGCCCTTCAGCCTCTTTCTCCACAGCTGATTTCCTGTCCTCCCATCCTGCTTCAGATTAACTCTACTCTTCCCAAATCTGCCAAACCATGGAAAAGACAGACAAGAGACATGCCCTAAGGCCCATCTTCTGGAAAGAAAACAAGAATCTCAAAGCACTGGAAAAGGGGCCTGACTCTCTTAATATGATTTTTATTTTTTAGCATCCTTTAATCTCTACTTCCAAACAGTCAGTGCAAGGGCATCAATTACAGAGATGCTCACCAGTGAGAATGAAGCATGAGGTGTGCCATGGCTACTCAGCTGCACAAACCTGTACTCAGCAGTGGTATGACCAGGCTGATGTGGAAAACCGTATGCTGGGTAGCAGTTACCACAGCTAAATTCCTAAGAGGCAGCGTGGTTAACCTGAAAGCCAGATCGGATCTGGCTCAGCTCACACCACTGCTTTTGGACAAAGTCTGGGATGTAAGAAAGTTCAAATTAGTATTACCTCTGTTCAGTGTATCGTTTCCCAGAAGAGAAGTTTTCTTCTTTGGGGGGTTCTGTGTGGCTCCAGAAGTAAAAGGAATCTCAAAACATCTCACCTAAAGGTAAACAGGATCACAGAACTGGACTGAAGAGACACTGAGCATCTTTTATTCCTTCTCTATGTATATGCATTTTTTAACCACCTCAGTTTAAAGAAAAAAGAAATGAAGTAAGAACAGAACTAGAGCTGAGAAATACATTGAGAATTTTGGAAGACAGCAACCACAACAAGATCTAACGTGCACTGCATGTTTAAAACAGCAAGGAAACAAATGGAAGTCACTTACAAAGCTTGCAAGCTTCAAGTTATCACTGCTTCACTAATTGATGAGCCAGCATACCCAGCTGCCACACCTACTAGGCTAATAACAAGGATTTACATTCTCCCTGTTCTGTCAAACATTTTCAGCTAGTAGCAATGAAAACTGAGTTTGGCCACAGAGACAACATCCTGCCTTCAGAATGACTCTTTAAGGCCACTAATGAGTTCATATGGGTCCCAGGCGACATGATACCCAGCCAGAACAGCGCTTTGCTGTGTGAACAAATCTGAGCACAGAAACCTGCAATCTCTTGCTATATGTATTGTTGTAACTATTTCCTTAATACTGTGTCAAGGAGCAAATTAGAGAACTGGATCTCCTTTACAGAAGTCATGTTCCGTGCTTGGGTCACTCAGCCACTGTGCCAAGACAAGAATTGCCTATGGCAGAGAGTCACTGCTCACATACAAGGAGAATTCACCAAATGAAACTCCTCCAAGCTATGAGGTTTAGTGCTGGAGAGCAGTACTGACTTGGCCCACCATTGCTCCATCTGGAAGTGATTTGTGCATACTCCAATAGTCTACACAGCCTGAGCAAAAGAACGAAATAACGGTATGGAGTTAAATCTTAAGGGGAAAAAAACCACCCCAATCTTAAGGCAGCATTAGCCATTAACTGGTTTACTAATCACATTAGTTAGAAAAACTTGCAAGTGAAGTATATCTGCTGTAAATAACTCAAAATCCGTGGAGTGCAATTTAACAAATAACTGAGCTGGTACTAACATGCCATCCTGTCAGATTTTCCTGCATCCTCTCCACTGCCTCCCAGAGGGTCTTACTTGAAGTAGAGAAAAATACAAAGATTAATGATAAACTGCATGTAACATTTTTATCACAAGGCACAGATTTATACACCACAAGATTTCTGGAAGCTTTTTCTGTGACCACAGATAACTCTTACTACTCAGATAGTTCTACAAATTCTGAGGCAGCTACTTGAGGA
Source organism: Chauna torquata (assembly GCA_013399475.1). NCBI lineage: Eukaryota > Metazoa > Chordata > Aves > Anseriformes > Anhimidae > Chauna > Chauna torquata. Next base: position 338,995 of record VXAL01012970.1, on the reverse strand, counting down.
CTCTGATACTATGAAGTACCATTAAGACCTTACAATCTACAATTATGGGAGCGGAAGAAAGGGAACCTCAAGGAGAAGCCAGCCAGCCAGACCACAGATAAAATGCAAGATGCCTGCAGGATGCCGAAGAATCACAGACAGAGATTCTCTTTTCCTTTTGGCTTGGGCTTGCAGAGTTGCCTATTTTGAGTGAGGAAAGTTCCCTGTCCATTTTAGAGCCTGTTTGTAACTGACTGCATACAGCTGCCAATAATTATGTCATGTCATAACTTACAGAACCAGAGCAAAACATTCTCCAACTAAGGAATGACTTAGATCAAACAACAAATACAATTTTATTTCATTTACAGTGATATTTTTGACTAGCAAAGGAACCATGACATATAGGAGCCTGTAATAAAAGTTCATGTGTCTTACCTTTATAAAATAAATGAAGTCACACACACAACATAAATGAATGTATTCTTTGAAGACATTTGAAAAATGTCATGTCTTGATACCTATCATTTTACTTACCAATATGTCTGTTCCATATTGTCTATTCCGCTTTGAAATATAATTTAAGTGTCAGCATGATAGCTTTTTTATCCAACGGTATTTTCCAAACTCAAATAACATTCTTTTTAAAATGCTGGATATAGATCCATAATCTCCAGGACACTAAGTTTTTAAAAATCATCTTCAACTGATAACAGTTGAGTCACAAATCAACCAAATATTTGACTTAAAATGCTAGTTACCTTGCAAACAAACATACCACTATGGTTCTTTACAATTGAAAAAGCTATTAAAAAATTAAACTATCCCTCCATCCAACTGTCCTGTCCCCACCCATTCCAACCCTTAATGAATCTTTTATTTCTAATTTGGCAATACTTCATGTCTTTATACTGATTAGGATCTTCAACCCATAATCAGGCTCTTTGTTGATTAAAAACAGTCACAAAAGTAGAGAGAAGTGACTATAACAAAAATCCATGGATACCATGTACACCTTCTTGGCGTTCAATGCATAAAGCTATAAAAACTGAACATAATTTTGTGGAATAAGTCCTCTCTTGCCATGTAGCGTGCCTTCTAGCCATCCTGGTTCTCTGGAAAATTGCACTGCAAAAGAAAAGGAAAAAAGTTGCATCTTTTTATGCTAAGATTAGTACTTTCACATTTAGCTCCATGACACCATGCAAAGCATCCATAAAAACATCCAGTCTCCTACAATCACCACGTTGACAGTCTGGCTAGGAAAGACGATGAGGACGGTTAACTTAAATCTTGCATAACGTAAGTGCTTGAACTATTTGCTTTTAGGTGCAGGAGATTACATGAAGGAAACAATTAGCTAATGGGACTTCGAAAGGACAGGTTTATAAAACAGAAAATCTAGAAGCTTTGGGGGAGAAGTCAGAATTCCTATCAAACAGTAGGAAACAAATTCAGTAACTGGGGGCAAAGCAAGACCAAAAACCTCTCTTGGGCAGAGGTGATGAATCTGGAAGCTCAGAGCCACAAGCGTCAGACCTCATTCCAATTATCATCTGTTCACAGAGTAGAGCTTCTACTGGAAGAGACCAACGAACAAAATCTAAATCATTCTGGCTAAATTGTCTCTCTGAAATGCAAATATATCATGCTATTCACAAAAGACAAAGGAAAGGCTTGAAAGGTAAGCCTTGTCTCTTATTGCCATCCTAAGTATTTGCCACTGCAGATACTAAAGTTAATGCAAGAGTATCTGTGAATCTAAAACACGAAAAATTTCAGCTCAGACTCTAAATGCCCTATGAGTAATTCTGAGAGAAACAGAACTAAAGAAGTCTGGCTTCCTATGTATTTTTGACCACATCTGACAGGAAGTTAAAAAGGAGCATAAGCCTCATTTCTTAGGAAAACAGACTAAGAAGTCCTCAAATCCCCCTATCAAATTTCTTACAAGAACATGGCACAGGTATCTACTTACCTATGTAATTGTAAGATCCCACACCATTAGTGACCTGTGATGTTCTCTACCATATTAATTTATCCTCACAGTGCTTCTGAGACAGACATTATTTAGGGAAATGATCAGACAAATGCTGAAATATGCTGCCAGCCATATCAGTGCTTTATTTAAAACACATTAACACATTGGGGAAAGTGATATTTGTAGCCTTCTAGAAATCAGGGAAGTAACGGTAAAAGAGAGCAACATGTTAAGTCTCACTTTCAAAAGCATTGTAAGTTTCTAAATTCAAGCACCTAGAAGATATTTTCCCCTTGCTTTTTCCCTGTGTCCTATTATTGTCAGGCCGTGAAGCTAGAAGCTGTGCTCAGAAACCACAGCTTAAACAACAGCTCTCTCTCCAAGGGACTTAAACATTCAGAAAACAAATGATACTGATAGTTTATACTCAGAACAAAAGTCTGGGCACATATTTGTAATGAATGTGATGACAGAAAGATTCCCAAGGAAAAAACGCATAGAAAATTACCTTTTAGGATCTCTGCACACACAGTAACTTACCGTACCTAACATTACTATTAGTAATTAACAGGCCCTCCTCTCCCTTTGTCATTTTTATTCCATGATTACAGAGTACACAGGCATTTAGACCTGCAATGCTGACACCACCACAAACCTCCGTCCAGAAGCTCCACCACAGCAGTTGTAATTCCACCGTAGTGAGCAAATACACCAGCAGCTCTAGTGGCAGCCCAACCTCTCCCTGAACCATCCCATGCCTACAGAGCACACCTGTATTACAGGAAAGAAACTCCCCCACAAATGGCAGGTCAGAAAGAAAATCAACCAGAAGACCTGTAAGTATGCAATTTCTGCTTCTCCTCTGGAGCTCAACTCAAAATATGTTTGGGCCAACTTACATTACAGAGAGGTTAGATATTACTGGCATATTAGTGTCTATAAACCAAAAGCATGTTAAAAACAAGCGTAGCCCTCGTCTGAAGAGATCACACTGGACAGGGCCCTAAAATTTACCCAGAGGAGAAAATGTAAAACTATGCTGAATCACTTGGCTTGACACAGCAGCAAATTTCAGAAGAAATATCTTCTAAACAAGTTTGATAATGTAACAGTGAACTCTGCATACTGCAGCATGTCCAGGTACAATGCATGATGGCCGAGTAATTGGACTTGAGTGACAAATCCCTCCGTCACCCTAGAAGGCTAGGCATGGATGGTATGGCTGAGCTCTGTGCTTGGGAAACTACACACAGCTCAGGGCCTCATTACTTTCTTAGTACAAGTTTCTTGTAGACTGCGAAGATTGAAGAAAGGACTACCACTCAGATTACACCTAATATCACCATTTCTAGAAAGAAGCCTTTTTAAAAAAAAATGCACCAAGAAGTAATTCTTAATAATCAGCAGCTGTGGCAACTGTCATGTCAGGTAAGACTTCTGCCCCCTTTCAAATCACCTTGTGCATTAAGATACCCACAGACATCACTGACGACTTCTGTGGGCAAATAATATTAATGGGGAAGCTGTCCAAATGTAAAGCTGTTTTAAATTCCAATGATCCTGTTTTCTTTGCTAATCAATTCCAAAGTACAGTGTACAACAACATTCATTTAAAAAAAAATTTGATCACACAAAAGATACTCTGCTATCATGCAGAGCTCTTCTTAAACCCAGGACACAGGCTATTTCTGAAAAAATCGCCTGCTCAAGAAGATGTTCCTTCGTGTCCCCTTTCTGTCATTTCTTCTCAATCAACAATGATTACAGTTCTTAGCACTTTCTCAGGCCTGCCTCATTTAAAAATACCTTGCTGCAGAAACCATGCATTTGGCCTTCAAACTGCAACTCATTATTGGACCAAGCATCCTATAGGACTAAGTTGTATGTTGGCTAGGGACAGGAAGGGAAAATACTTGCAGTGTAAAAGATAGGGAGCAGAAAACTGACAATTACATTTGGCACAGCAAGGTTTAATGAGGGTATAGCAAAACTGCACAACAGGAGCAATCAAAGAACGACCATCAAAGCTATCACCTCTGAGGACAGTAGAAGCACCAGCAGACTTCAGAGCCCAGAGTGGGATGGCAGCCTCCTCAATGCCTGCTGCAAGGCCATTTGCGCAGTCTCACTCTAGTGGAGGCAAACTGTACACAAGGAGGATGTCTGACCACCAGTGTGACTGCAAGTGCTACACAGCAATTACCTCAAACACGTGTGGACAAACACAATCAACAGACTTTCAACTTGCAATGAGATCTCTAAGTAGAAAGCTTTTCTGATTTCATCTGATCAAGAAATACAGTAAAGTTAGCTTGGCATTTGCAGCATTCCTTCTTACTTTTCTGTGTTCTCCACAGGAAATAGCTTCAGTATTGCCCATGTTATGATCATCTAACTGCAAACACATAAACTTTGCAAGCAGCTCTTCCCAGAGACCCAGTGCTGACAGGCTTCCCTATAGCAGACATCGTTCTGCTTTGGCAACTCAAAAGTTTCCTGGGCCTCCACAACAAATGAGACCAAGACTCTTTTCCACAGTGGTATCATTTCATGGCCTAGGTGCCACTAATTTCAGTAGGACTGAATCAGGCACCGCAAAACCTTTGCGGAAACTAGCTGTTTTGGGAGGAAGAGGAAAAGGGGGAGGAAATCTAACATGCATGGTGCCCGGCACAAGAGGGCCTCCCTTTCTGATGGACTACTTTACCAAACAAAGTAATGACCCCACAAGTTATGTTTTGTGGGCAACTGAAATCTCACTGCTAAAACCACTGCAACACCAAATACACTTCCATAGAACTCAATCCTGTTGGCCAACTTTTCACTAGGAAATTAAATTAAAGCAAGAAGCCTTATGACCTATGTGTAGACAATGAGACTTGCGATCTTAGTCCTGAGCTGAATCCCATCACACCTGTCAGCTAAGCATCTCTGACAGTCCTGCACACACACCAGCTACGAGGTAATACACATCCATTTAAACATCTTCCATTTTAACACACAGCTTTCCATTAACATTTGTCTTCTAGACATCACTGCTTCCACAATGCTGCTGGCAGGAGGAACTCTTCCCTACTCTATATCAAGCAAAGTCAGACTGGTTAAGGTCAGACTATCTTCAGTGGCTTTTTAAAACTTCTAGCAAAGTCGGCAGGAATTTGGCAGTACTCATCTGGTACATTTTACTGGTGAAGCTGTAATTTTAACTTTCAGCAGTAGTTCAAGGTGACTTATCTCTAATGGTATGGAGGGATCTGAAAAGGAAAACATCTGTCCACAGCCTGTACATTCAGTTTCTCTGGGTGAAAAATTGAGATAGTTAATGCACATGAATGCTCCTAAGTGCTTTGAAATCCACAGATGAAAGGAGTACAAAGAAGCAGCTTTATTCTCATTTTTACCTCAACAAAATAATTATTTGCACATACAGTGCAATATAGCATTTTGGGAGCACTACTTTTCTTTGATGTAAATCCTTCATTTGTCAATACCACAAAGAAAGACAGTCCAGAAGCCACAGCATGAATAATAGAAAAGAGCATGCCTTGGAGTCAAAACCAGGCAGATTAACTAAGGGTGGCACTTAGTTACACTGGGAAAGACAAAGGGGGATGACAACGGCTGTGTGAACATTGATTTTGTGTTCCTACTGCGCTTGGCAGGGAAGATGGGTGCCACACCTTTGCTAAGGAAAATTAACAAAAAACTTTCTCAGTTTTCCCCACATTTTCTCTCCCCTAAAACGTTATTTTAAAAATTGTGAAAAGCTTTGATGAGAGCTATCTTGACAAGTTTTCAGGAAACCTCACTGTAGAACTGCTAGCAATACTGACAAGGAATTTTGTTGTGTAAACACTACTTACCCTATCTAAAATACTTCTCCCTAGTGAAATTCTCATTTCTAAGCAATCTCTTTTAAGAACCAAAAATTTAATAACACTTGGCTGCAAAGCTGGCAAGGTTTCAGTGCCAGGCAGTCTGATTATTCTTTTCATGATTATTGGGAATAACTGCTTCAACCAAACATAAATATATATACAACCAGCGTATGTGCCTCACAATCTCAGATCATACTCTGCTTCTTCCCATATGTGCCCTTTTCCAGCTGCAAAATCTTCAAGCTTTGCCTCTAACCACCTGAATTATAGTCTTATGTGTTGCCAGTAATATAGACTGTAGCAACTGGGAAATAAAAATATTGGCACAGCCTAAGGTAAATTGAATTGAAGATTGAAAAAAAAAAAAAAAAGCAGTGGATATTGTTCAGATTATATTATTCATTTTCTTACACAATTCAATTAAATAGAAAAGTTTGCTTTTTAACTTACCAGATGGTGCCATAGCATTTATATTCTGTGGCACTTTAATAAAAAAACTGAGGGATTTGGGCTAGCACAATGTGCGTGCAATAATGAAAACACCTGAATATGCAAATGTTCAGACTCTATACAAATTCCTTTCAGGTGATGTAAAGCTTAATTTAAAATATTAGTAAATCTAACCTTGTCAGCCTGCAAAACCAGTATTTTTTCCCCATTTAGATAAAGGAAATGGAGACAGGAGTAAAGGTTAAACTCTTACCTGCTTGCACCAATATCACATTTAGCAGCTATGACAGGTGCAAGACTGTACCTCACTAAATGCCATTATCCTGTCTCAGGCTACAGCAGCCAGAAAGATTCATCCAGGGTAATAACAGACAAGAGAGAACGACTGCAATCAACATCTAGGGACCAAGAGAGACAAAGCAGAAGAACAGGGAAGGGAAGTAAAAAAGTGAAGGAAACAAGACAGAAGAACAGAGTGAAGAGAAAGGAAAAAACTCAACATACAAACAGTGAGAGATGAAAGAGACAGGATTAGAAAAGTGAGACAGGCAGGGTGGAGAAAGGAGAGATGGATAAAACCTTCACTAATGGAAGCAGCACTTTTTAGTAGACATTAATTTAACAGTTACTTTAATGGTTGATACTAGCTGTATGTCAACTTGATTGATGCGTTGTCACTTTGATAGTTAAGGTTATTGGTAGAGCTGCAGAATTGATGTATTATTACTTTAATTCTTCATTTGGGGGCTTTATTAGGGCATATGGGAATTTAAATTGAGTAACTAAAGAACCTGAATTGATTCACTGGTATTTGATTCTAGCATAGACACAAGGGTGCCTAACGCAAAAAGAAAAGGCCTGTGTGAAGGCATTTCAGTGGTTTCAAACATGGAGACTGTTCTGCACTTTTAATGATAATACCTTTCCGTACTGACAGAGCCTATCCATGACATAACCTATTACGAATCGTTATGGAATGACCATTAAGTTATTAAGTATATCCAGTTACTGCCTTATTACTTGCATGCTCTCCCCCTTTTTTTCTGCCAATCCACCATCTACCCTAGGCTGAAAGCACTGCAGGGCAAGGACAACATCTACAGAATAAGCAGGATACAGTGCAAAAAATCAAAACAAATGTATTTCAGGAAATGTGATCTTCCCCATTGGAGAGCTACAATTAGGTTTTCAAAATGCAGTCTGTGTAACCTTTTTCCAAGCTTCCAACCTCATTTACAAGGATGATAAGGAAAGTCTTAGAGTTGAAACATCTCTCCATGTGCTCCCAGAGAGTCGAATTCAGTACTTGTTCTTGGACAATCCAGCTCTCTAGTAGAAAAACTGTACTGAGGCTGTAATGCACCAAAACCATGGTAGCTTTGCCATAACATCTAGCAATCTCCTTACACAACAAAATAATCTCAACATTGCTGTCACACAAACGCATGATATAGAAGCAACTGCTTCTTGCAATACTGTCTTCTCCAATGCCAGCACAACAGGTGTGCAACCCTTGGTGTTCTGCAGCAGAAATGCCTACCCTTTATGTACCAGATCTTTTCTTCCATGCACCAGCTTTTTTCCTGTACACAAATTTTACGTCTGCTGAAGATCCCTATCAGTCATGTTTTAAAAAACTTAAATTAAAATAACTGCTGTAAGAGACTTCAAAAAGAGCAATCATTTAGCTAATTCATCTTTAAAAGATTTCCCACCTAACTTGATTCAGACGCTATCTGCCTGCAAGGCAGTTATCTAACAGGAAACACCAAGTACGATTTTGTAAAGTGGGTGCTAGTAGGGAGGAACCTTGTGGGGACCCCAGATCACAAAACACTGAAAAAAAAAAAAAAGAAAGAAAAAAAAAAAGCACAACATAAGTGAAGTCTGTACTAGGCTTACTATTTATTTGGGAGAACACAGAGGATGGGAATGTCCTTATGATGTGTGCTTTAAATTAAGCTTCACAAAGAAGGGGAAGGAGATGTCTATGTCTGTGCCATTTTGTTGTTGTTGTTATGAATACTGAAAAAAAAAAAAAAGAAAGAAAAGATTCTGCTGATCTTCCTCCATGTATTTCAGCTTGTTAGAAAAAAATAAAAACATTCTGTTGGGGTTGTGGGGTAGGATGAGAAATTTCACACACACACTTTTGATCCAGTCCTAAAAGAGTTAACAGGGTGCATTTAGTTAGCCTTTTAATGCCTGCAGATTGATTTTTTCCAGCTGTTTCAGACTGTGTACTTTTCTCTTTTTCTTGCTGGATGTAAACTGGGAATTTGGAATACTCCTCCTTTATTGGATATCCAAACAAAGACTCTCACATGTGGTATCTGAATGACTGGGCAGTGCATACCCAAAGTGTGTTTGGTCATGCTGTATTAAATACCACTTTACCTCTGGAAAGCACATATCAGATTTCTGACCTAGTAGCAAGCTGGCAATGGATGAGAAGAAAACAGGCACCACTGCAGAATTTCCAGATTCTTTAGAGGCAAGTATGCCCCTTATTACCCCCCTGCCTCAAGACAGACTGAAAGGCTAAAATGCTGGTCTCAGTACTCACAAGGATCTTAAGAACGTAATCCACAGACCACTTTGAATCCCTCATTCTGCACGAAGCTTGGATGAGGATTTGGCTGAACTTAAAAGTCTTTTGTTTTTCAGTACGAATGCAACTTATCAAGGCCTGGTAACAAACAACAGTCTTAGACTGCTCCTGTTATGAATTAATTTCTGCTTAAAATTATTATTAAATTGCATTCCAGTAACAAGAATTGCTGAATTTGTCCAGGCCCTGTTGATCCATTCCATACTATCTCTTTCTTATGCAGCAGTATGAAGAAACTCAGCTCCAATATCTCTTTCTGTATCTTCAGAACTTGTTCTACAGTAGTCATTGGCATAAGGTTTTAAAACTAAAACCATTCCTGTCAGTTCAAAGCCCCTGCACAGATGCTGCAGAGTAGAGCCACGGAACCTCACCGAGGAGTTTCAATACCGTCTTGAGCACAGGAATCATTTTCTGGATGTTCATATGCAATACCACATTTGAGTCCACAGAAATTTTTAAACGCAGGCCTTCATTCTGTGAATATTCCTCGTTCTACAAGTACATACACACATTAAGGCATCCCTTGATTAGAAGACTAAATACTCCCTTTTCTCTGAATGATCACCTGAATTACCTGGAACTCTGCTTGAGAATCCTTAAATGGATTTTTTTTCTTTAAATGAAAGCCTATATGGTATTTCACAAAGACAGTCCACACTAAAAAATACAGTTTCATAGGCCAAGATGTTTTTTTCTATTGTTGAACAAGCTTTTTTTTTTCCTCCTGCAACACACATTTAAACACTGCTGAAATATTAAACCAACTGAAAGAGTCTGCTCACCTGAAGCAAAGGCATTACCTCATATTGCTTTCATTTATGTCAAAGCAGCTTCTGTGTACCAGAAATCTTCTACGTCACTAACTGCCATAAGCAACATTGGCAGAATAGCAGTTATGCTTGTATTTTTATCCAAAGCCACTTAAACAGTTTTGTCAGTTTGTTTTTCATTCCTTTACATTCACTCAACAAGTACTTACCATCTTCAAAAATTGCTCCTATCTGAAATGATAATTCAGAGCTATGTTCTGCTTCGCATGGATAAACTGCTCTTGCTTTTCGGTGGGCAACACTGAAAAATTAAATTATGAAATACAGTTACTTTTGACTATTAATGAAAACACCCCCCTTTCTCAACCATTCTCTCTCCATTCTCATTTGGAGTTGACTAAAACTTTAAACACAGTCTCACATGCATCATCACAGGCTTCTAATTCATACACATAAATGCCAAAGATGAAGCTTCACAGCTTACTGTTGGCATTTCTGAATATCATACTTCCAGTTTTATGCACACGTATTTTTATGATAGTTAAACGTGACTTTCAACTACAGCTAAAATATTGCCAAGTGCTAATCAGCAGTGAAATCAATAGCAGGTAAACCATACTATACTTAATTTATAGACTAATCATTATATCTTCCAAAATGTTTCTTCATGAACCTTGCGATTCAGCTTTTCACTAACACTGTACAGAATTCTTTTTTGAACCCATTTTATTTTTTTTACAATACAACATTACTAGACCATTAAGCATGCTATTTTGTCCTAAACACAATAAGGTTTATAAAACTTCAGGCCGTCTTTTAGAGGTGTTCTCAGGATGCTCAATAATAAATCACCAATATGAATTTGTCCAAAGTACTCATTTCTCCAAGTACCATAGGAGAGAACTTGGAATATTTAAGTATTTTTGGCACATCTTATTTAATCACATCTTTGCAAAACTGACAGTTTGCTGCTGCCCTACGATGCTTTGTTTAGACAAAGCACCCACACCATTAACTCATCTTTTGTTGAGCCCTGGCAACAACAACATAAAACACTGGGAAAGACTTTCCCTGCCCCAAGGAACTTACAGTCAAATAGACAATGTAGCTCTGGTACAGAATGTCAACAGTGATGAAAAATAGAATTTTGTTATGAAGTGTTGGCAAGAATTTATAAATATACACAGTTAGTTTATTTTGCAAAGCAAATGTTACAGAACTTGTAAGAAAAAAGCTAAGATGGTCAAGACCTTCAATGGAAGAAGCAGAAACACTTCAAAAGGTGGACAACAACATAGAAGGAAGCAGAAACAGCACAGAAAGAAAGCAGGCCAAAAGAGGGAAAGAAAAGAATGAAACCACAGATAAAGGTAAAGACATGGGAAAATCTTTCAAAGGCCAGAAGGTTATGATGAGAAACTTAAATTTGGCATGGGCAGCTAGGGAAAAAAAGAATCTGTATTATAAAGAATACTATAAGCAATATAGTAAGCTAAACAGAATCATTGCAGTAGAGAGACACTATGAATAAGACCTAATCGATCACCCAAATCAAAGTCTGCTTGCATTAACCAACAAGCCACTGTGTCAATCTAGGTGCCTGCTACAAAGAAGGTGTGTATAGGAAAAACAAGACAAAGTAGTCTGTTATTTTATTCTGTAGAAATTGCAAAGGTTGCATTTCTTGATTTGAGATAACCACTTATTTACTGTAGAAGACATGAATTAGCCATTTAAAAAAAAGATACAGAAAAAAGTAGGTAATTCAATAACCAGCAAAAGTTGAAGAGTACATCATACCTTTCCACTGCTCTGTCACTTCCAGTGGCAGGGTTAGGGAAGGAGAAAGCAGATGGTGCAGTGTTTGTGGCAGCTGAGTTAGTGGACGGAGTATTCATCCACGAGACCATCGACGAGCGGCTTTGACCAGGACTAAGGGGAAATATTTTCAAGGCAGAATTAAAAAGGTGGATAAAATTCCTTCTCATACCAAAAATGGTTGAATCTTTTTAACTAGACTAACTAGTTAGATCCTCAAACTCAAAACCAACAACAATGTCGAGCTGATTTTCCAGACATGGCCATCATGTTTCTGCATTTCCTCCTTGAAAGCATTTCTCCTACGTGCCCTACATCCTAAGCTAGGACGAATTACCTGAGATGTATGACATAACCTAACAAGGCAAAATTCCACATTCCTTATCTAATAAAGACAGATACAATGAAACTGCATATAGCAGGCTATTATTTGAGCTGCCACTTTGTCTTTACAAGTCTTGACGAATCTATTTAAAAACCTTCTCAGCACTGTACTGAGGCATGTACGACTGGAAGATTTCAAAAGAGGCTGCAGCTATTACAACACTGGGATCACGATGCTGGCTCTGGATTGAGATCTCATTCGCATAACTGCGTAGATACTGCCTCAGTGGCTGTCCTTGTGAACACACCGTTCAAATACGTATTAAATTAACGGCTGAATACATAGTTGCTACAAGAGAAGAATAAATAGCAGCTAAAATTAAAACTTTTATTTAACACTGAAAAACATACAAAGTCCTTCCCAACATAAATGATGCTCCTAGTTCTACAGCTTAAGGAACTACAATGTTCCAACACTGGAAGGCTTTCTTTCACTGCATGGGCAAAACAACAAATAATCGAAGCATTTCATGTCAACATATCTTTGGGACAAAGAGTTTCCAAGCAAAAACAGAACTAAAATGGTTCACACATATCCTCCACACAGGAATCATCACTCAGAAGTACGGACTTCAAAATACAGCATTTATCAGTTAGACTTACTCCAAGATCAACCTTTTAGATAGTATAAATCTGCAAAGTACCACCAAAATCTGGGAAACCAGTCAACAAGGATTTTGTGAGGGTGTAAATGCACACCTAATCAAGGTAGATTGACCAAAAGCAAAAAAAAAAAAAAAAAAAAAATCAGCAGTCACTCCACTTATGGAAATGAATAAAAGAAAGCAGGAAACCTAATTTATATAGCAGATTTTCATCTTCTTGATCACTGGGATGTTTAATTTCTAGAAAAAAACGATCACTATTGTTGGTTTGTATAACATGTTTTACAAATGAGTACAAGTTTCAGAGACTAATTCTGTTGGCCAATACATCTCATGTTCATTCTAGCAATTACATAGTTAAGCAGACATTGCTTTTGATTACTAATTTTTAAATTTACTACATTATAAAATGGTAAATGGCACATTCTTTATTTAACAAGACAATAATTTTTAGTTTGGATCTGTGTCAGACTGCATTTGGACGAAAACTGGAATTCAAAGTGTATGAAAACAGCATTCTGCAGTTAATTCCACTAATAAAAATGAAACTTAAATGTGCTGGCATCATAATGTGAAGAGTTTATCAAAACAAGTTCTGCTTTCAAAACTATCAGATTTACCAAATAAAGGAAGGAATCATATGTAGTAAACTGAATGAAAAGCTGCACTGTGCTGACTAGCAGCATATTTCATGCTTAACTTTGGGAAGAGGACATCTAGTCTGCTTAGCCACCTCTGGATCTTCCACTACACAACTATTTACATCTTCCAGTAATTACGTATCTTTGAAGATCAGCACCTACATAATTTGGGCGTTTACTTTTACTTGAACTTGTCCTCTTCCTCCCATTTTTATGTAGTCATTGAAAAATTTTCCCTAGGTAAAACAAAACCCTTCAACTGTAAATGACTTCATTTGAAGATAAAAAACAAAAAGTGAACACCAGTATTTGCATTATTTTTTCCAAATAATGAGGATAATTGCTTAATGGTACCGCAAAGTTTATAAAGTTTGCTAGAAAGCAGACTATTTGTCCATCATTTTGCATACAATGTATACGTGTAAAATCAATTTTTAACTCAATAGGTGAACCTAAGAAAAAAAGAGTTTTCAAAAAAGAATAAAAAAAATTATCCTACTTGCATAGACTACACTATTAAAGTTAAAGCAATCCCGATATTTAAAGTAGTATCTTTCCCCTTGTGCTTTTATTTGTTCTCTTTAATCAACTCCAAAATCAAGACTGGGGTAAGGCTCATTTCTGAAACTTGTAAAATTACAGAAAATAGAAAAATAACATTCCAAGTATACTGCCAGAAGAATATTAAAATGTCTCCAATTCAAACTAATCACAAGTGAAGAATATTCTTCTACCAAGCTGCCTTCTCAAATGCATACCTCAGATTTGGCGTTGTTTGCATTTCAACAAGTGAATACTAAAACCTTCCATTTACTAGATATTTCTTTGAAATATGCATCGTATCTATCTACGCAACTCACATGATCAGCTCTAGGACAATACATACCGCTCGTGTTTAAGACACAGGATTAATGATTTCAAAACAATACTCCGAACTCTCTATCAAAGATACCCTCTGACCCTGGAAAGCAGCAGTCATTCGTAAGAATACTTAGAGTATCACAGCTGGTTTCTCGTTGAGACTTGGAAGAGGGAACTTAAAAAACAAACAAACAACAACAACAACAAAAACACAGAATGTGTTCAAAGAAAGGAACAGAGAATGAAATCAGGTGTTCAGATCCACATCACGGCACATTTATTTCTCAGGTTACACAGACTCAACATGAACAGTAATCTATCAACTAGTAAGACTACACTGTCCTTTACCAGGTAGCATTATATAAAAGCATGTAAAAACTGGTAGATTTTCTACAAATTCTGAGCAACTCCAACAGAGGAAAAACCCTCCAGAAGTGCAGGTATGTGGAGCCCTGGGCTGTTCCCTCCCCCACTTTTTGATGAATTCAGTTAATACATTTCAGCTGTAGCAAAAACACTGCAGTACAGCTCCTCAATTCGCCTGTCACTTTCAGCTCATGGTTACAGATCAAGAGATTATGGTCTGGGATCCAGCAGGGAAAAAAATATTTTTCATCAGCAATAGTTTCACCATGTTGAGAAAAAGAAGGAAAAAATACTTTAATGGCTTTAAATATTAAGCACATTCTAGAATTTCAGCTCTTGTTTTATTTACTGTACTTGGCTATCTCAGGAACCACTTAATTTTATTATTAAAACAGAAGGTTTTACTCAATAGGAAAAATCAGTTCCAATGTTGTAGTGTGTAAGCAACACACAGTAGAACTTTTCTTTTTTCCTTCAAAAGATTCTTGTGATAGCAAAGTTACCTTGCTATGAAGGTTTGCAAGCCTTGTTTATCAAGATGATAATATTTTAGAAAGTATTGTGTATTTTATCATATAGCATCTCAACTTTAAGAAGGTATGCTGAAGAAATCCATTCTCCTAAGGTCTAAAAATGAAGGCACTGCATTTCCTGTGGGGAGAGAAAAAAAAAAACAACTGACATAACCATCTCTCTCTGAGAAAAAATGCTATTGTCTGGCTTAGGGAATGTTGGGAGAAGGGAAGAGGGGGAAATGGCCTTACTGAAAATAAGCTAGAGATTTTGTACTGATATTCAGAAACAAACTCCTGAAAACAAGATTTTATTGGATGTTTATCTGGCTGGTTCCTAAGGTAACACAGCTAAAGAGCAGCCTCTTATCTTGAGAGCGAGGAAGAGCCTCCGTGAAAAGAATCTACACTGCAACTCTTAAGAAAAAAGGTTTGTTTCATAGAAGGGTTTGGCAGCTCCATGGCTGTCGTATCACAGTGTCTGGCTGACATAAACTCAATGAGAGTGTTCTTAAAAGGTTTCGTTATAAGATGACACAGTATATCAAAAGGTATCAGCTATTTCTGATTCAATATGCAATCCAATACTCTCCACCACCAGACAAGAATGTTTCTGCATGTTGAAACTCACAGCCTTGGTAAGAGTGAGGAGCAGAAAAATGCATGGACAAAATTCTAGAAATTCTTATAGTTGCAGCAAAGCTGGAGACAAAACAAAAGGACAGAATTTCCTGATCCATGACCACTCTGAAAAGAAACTCCACCTCCAAATGTAAAGTATGTAACATGCACTCAACATTCCTGATTCCTCGTTTATACAGAGCACATCAGCCAACATTGAAACAGAGGCTTTGTTAAACTTGGATTGCGAAGTCTCAGTGAAGCAGCCAACATATTAGTGAAATGATCCTTCACGCCAGTCTGGTAAATCTGAAGCTTACTTCTCTACAGCAGCTGTCCTAAGCTACAGCATTTTTAACTGACAATTCAGACAAAGAAAAAATGAAGTATGTGCACGTGTAAGCTTACAGCATACTGCTGTTCCTTTTAGAGAAAAAGATGTGGGGGCTGTGTTTCCTGGAATCGTGCAAAGGAAAAAAAAAGAAAAAGAGGAGGGAACAAAGGACACTTTAGCTCATACTGGTTGCATCCACAACCCTCTCTGCTCTGAGCACACGTACCGCTTACCTGGCGCTCACTCAGCGTGCTGCTGTCAAGCATAGCTGTCCAGCCCACTGGAAGACAAGGAGATGGCAAAGCCTATTTTGTATGACCCACATGACATTATGTTACATTATGCCTGTTTCAATGGAGCTGCACAATCAGGGCTATTGCTCTGCTTGCATAACAAAAGGATACAAAAAGAAGTGCCTGCTTCACTTAAGCCTGCTTTCAAACTGCTGAGTCACTGAAGAGGTGGCAGCTGAACCAAAACCAAACTGCAAAATAAGCGAGGAGCACTGCCAGATACCTGGACTGTGCCTCCTGCAGCTGTTAAAGCATCTCCTTTTACTAAAAAAAGATTACATCAGATATAAAAAGTTTTCAAGACACTGAAGCTGAAGTCACTCATCATTTATATAAAATTGCAAATTCACATCATTGCCAGAAAATACAAAAATAAACTGTTTCAATTTCAAGGAGACTAGAGATGCAGTCTACAAGTGTAGGTATAACAAGGCTGATGGGAATATATTCGGTAGTCAAACAAAATGCGTAACTATTTCCAAGACTTCTGTTATGTTCAGAACACAACTATTTCTGACCTCCCTTGCCATCTTATGGCTCTTTTAACATTAGTTTGCCCACCGGGAATTTGAACAGCCTGAGATTTCACAAAGAACGATCAGCTTTTTCCCTGGTCACAAAGGCCCTGAAACTACTCAGGATGCTGCACAGCACGGCTCGGCTCTCATAACCATTCTGAAAGCCTCTGTGGATATTAAAAACCCAGAAACGATGCCCACAGTGGAGCACATATACACCATTGAGCTTTGTAACAGAATATTTAAGTGTCAGGAGACCCAATAATGAAGAAAAAAAAAGACTGGATTATTTCCTCTGCCACTGGTACCTTCCTGAAAAGCCATTTACATTGGTGCTTCTATTTCTCTTCTGGGTTTGGAGTACCTTCAGTATTTGGACTGTCAGGACTGTATCTCATATGTACCTACAACAGTCTGTAAGGTGGGATTCAGTCTGAAAACTATAGATCTTTTTATTGTGAGCCCAAAAATATATCTTCTTTAACAAGCCATACACTCCTACTCAGACATGCTCCCAGTGAAGAGGTCTGAGCAGCAGGATGCATTCCACTCCTTACAGTTAAAGAAGGAAAGAGGAGGGGGCAAGGTGAATATATACATAGACATCACCATCATCTTAAGGAAGGTTACCACACATCCTGCAGAATTACTACACCCAGAACAGCCATCAGAAGTCAGCAAGTTCCAGTATACGATTCCAGCTCCCAGAGACCCTGCACTCTCAGATCACAAAAATGAACTTTCTAGCTGAGGAACAAGACATTAGTTTTCATGATCTGAATGAAGAGACCACGTAGATAATGTCTTTCTAGGGGACTTCCAAACAAAAAGAAAGAATCTCACCCAATTCTGAAAACCCAGCATTGTGAGGGGTAAGTCTGTAAGCTCTGTAGTTTAGCTCTGCTATAGGGCATTATACTGTTAGCAGAAAAGATCTCATGACAACAATGGGCCAGCTACAGTAACAAATCTTTCCTTATCAGAAAAAAGATCCTGAGAGAAATAATTACAACAAATACCAAGTGTAGGAAATACCAAGGGTTCACCTTTTTTGGTTCGTTCTGAGGTCAAGTGAAAACAAACATAAGGCAGACTGCAGTGTTTTAGGACACGACCCTTGTAAACCACCTTTCAAAGAATCAGTCATCCTGGTAAGGGTGGTGAGCTGCCATTGTAGTCAGGACTCCAGGAAAGACTGAGTAAGAAAGACCTCATATCAATAAATGGTACTGGCCCACATGAAAGACAGTGGAGAGCTGGATAAAGAACACCATCCTGATGGTGAAGATGCATGAAACAAGTCAATATTTTCAAGACCAATATTAGTCACAAACTTCCTTCCATCTAAGCTATTAGGAAGTAGCTGCCTTATGACCCTTTCTGCCAGGATTAGAGGAAATAGGCTCTACAGTTGCAGGGAAGTAACCTCTTGTCGAAGCAGCACCTCAGAAAAAAAAGAACCGTTAGTGATGTGAGCACACAGACATGTACAGGACCAGACTGTCGGAAGAGTCACAGGAGATGCAGAAATTGGAAGGAGGAGATGGAAGCAGGGCGTGTGCAAGCCTTACCCACATTCAGAGGATCAAAAAGCAATTTTGTATGTTAACTCATTTTGTTCCCTGGATTTCCATCATAGTGCTTTTCTTTACTCTATGTCTTCCCCTCATCTACTGTCAGCAGATTTCTGGTGTTTCTGGTGACACGTTTATATGAATACTTTTCCTTTCCAACACTGTCAACTTCCTGCCCACCACCTGTTGCCACAGAATCTGCAGGGAGCGGCAACCTGCAGCAGCTTCCAGAAGAAACAGCAATAATATTACTAGAGAAGAAAACATAAATTCACCAAGAGAGATAAGCAATAACCCATCCTCAGATCAGCAGGGGATTGAAGCAACTCTGAAGGAAGCACGGAAGAGTGGATTTTGAGGTCTAAACCCCCCAGATAATTTGTAGGGTAGACAACAGTTTGGGGGAAACTGATGGCTATGGGTAAAAGATGTTTGGAGGTTTGCTTTGCTAGAGTTTTGTTTAAATCTAGGTCAGAATAATATTATCAGCCACTCACAAAATACATCTATTCTATATGGAGGGAATAAAATGTTACAATACATGACCTACTAGTTAAACCCAAGGCACAACATGGCAAATGTTACTGTATTTGCACATTTTACTTTACATTTTGTTTTATATTGGCAAGTTCCTGAAGTGGGGAGTATTTTCCAGTGTCTCCAGTAACAGAAGAAACAGATCAAAGAAGGCTGCTAAAGAATGCCAGTGGGGATAGATGCATTTCATTTAGATGCTGCTGCTTACCTTCGGAACGCCTGACTACAGAGGCAATCTGAATGGGAAGGAATGTGCAAGGAACTGGATGCACCTGACATGGAAACTGTTGGTTTTTTGTTGTTATTGGTTTTTTTTCCTCCAGAGCCAACTGTGGCTTTGAGAGAAAAAATGAGCATTCTGAGAATGTACTGCTGGTGAAACTATACCAGCACCAGTCCCAAAACAGTCTGCCAAAAAGTGCCTGAAACATGTTCTCCTTGCAGAAGCAGTAACCAGCTGGAGCTCTGTCAGAGCAAAGTGGACTTTGACAGTGGTTCCAGCAGAACCTGAAGAAGACAGATGGCTGTACAATGTTAATTCTGTAGCTTAAGGGCAAGTGTATGTGGCCACTTAAAGAAAGCAGAGAGGAAAAAAGAAGGAATGCAACTGCTTTGGTTAACATCAGACTGAGACTGCCATTGCTGCTATGCCTTAAAGGAAAAAAATGCCCATTCCAGTGGAGAGCACCGTAAGGGTCAAATACTCTATCCAACTCACTATCACAACTACCAATTTTTGTCTGAGTCATTAAACATAGCTTGTGCTAAGCATCCTTGGATGAAAGAGGTTTTCAAACACTACATGTTTATGAGACGGTGCTCCATCAAGCAGAAAAGGTAATTTGTCCCACCTGGGCTAATTGGAGTTTGAATCCTGTGGCTACATGAACTACCCTGTAACTTTACAATTGTCGGGGCCAGAGGGGGGAACAAAACACTCTAAGTTCTACCACAGAGTGTGTGTAAAAATAAAGCATATTTATTATTTGCCTCTAGATGGAAGTGCAAAGGTAAAACTATCTTCAGGAAAAAGGTAGACAAGAGTTTAGGGTGCAAGATAATAGAACAGCAGAACTTGGGTCTCCAAACAAAACCACTCTTGCTGTGGACAGTAAGAGTCAATCATCACCCAACCCGCTGTACACCACTACAGCAGTACATGACAACACAGGGCATGTGTCTGATTGACACAGAGCTTTCAAAGAAAATCTAGCATCAGGCAGGCGCACTCTTAGATATGCAAACCAACAACTTAGCGGTGCTTTGAAATGGCACATATGTGAAACATCGCCTTTCAGTTACACCACAGGCATAGTACCTCTTTAAACACTGACATGACAATTGAGCAGTCAGGGCTTTGCAAGACATTTCGAATCTGTGGTATAGCCCTTGCTCTCTTGGTTTCTTTCACCACTCTGGCCATGCAGTCCCCTCCTAGTGAAAGCTAGGAGGTGAGGATGTATTCAGTTTCATTTGGTGCTCCTTTAACCACGCTAGAAGCTGTAGCTCTTTTTGCTTTTAAAGGTGGGACAAGGAAAGCACAGGCATTACAAAACAAAAACCTCTGCCGGGAAACATCACGGTGACAACAGCTATCATGCAGGAGGAAAAGAAAGCTCTTCCTTTCTTGAAAACAAATATCACAAAAAGTATTCTTGCTATCCATTACATGTTATTGTCTAGAGCAAACTACTGATATAAACCAACCTTGGAATATCTGACTTTTCTTGATCCATAATGCAACATCCCTCCCTCAGGAAACAATGCAACTCTTCTGCTGCAAAGAAGTCACCATCACCTTGTTGACTACATAACTCCACAGTGATTGATCTCTTATAAGTAACACTTGTTCAGTGAAGACCTACAATACCATTTTAGAGAGGATACTGAGACTTTAAGAATTGCTTTTGTTCCAATTTGGCAAAATGCTAAACATTCTGAAATCCTGCACAAACAGAAAGGACTGTTCTCCACCTAATTCAGGGATAGTCCAATTTATGAGAATAGTCTTAAGAACAACGCAGAGTTCAACAGCCAATGCTTCATTTCCTGGAGCTCTGAGAGCTACTACAACTACACCATGCCAAGACAACCACCACCTTTGCCTCTCCACAGGAGCCCATGATGCACAATGACTGCCAAAGACCACCAAGGTCATTCGTGTTGCTGACATCTGCCTCTCCCATTAATACAATGGAGCTGTTTTGAGTTTCGTTTTGTTGGTTTTTTTTTGTTAAGGCAAGGCCCTCTGAGTCATCAGAACTAGAAGGGGAAGAGAAGCCCAAATCAATGTGAGAAAGTAGAGGAAATGTACCATTTACTGACTACTCTGTCACTGTCCAGGCTTGTTATGGAGGTAGCTCTTAAGCAGACTTTTCAGACAGGTGAGTGAAAGAAAGGAACTGGTTTTGACAAATCATCTAGATGCACGTAACAAGTCACTTGTTTCCCTTCCAAACAGAACTGTTTCCAACTGAGCACAAAACCTCAAATGATCAAAGTTTCTAAAACAGCGGTACAGTATAATTTTCCATGAAAATCAACAAATGCAAAAAAATGCAGCGTTCCTTCACAGACCTGAAGTTCCTGAATCCTCTGGATAAAACCAACACTTCCTTCTTTTATTCTGTGCGGTGACATTATCAATGTTTTGCTAAGAGTATGTTCCCTAATTAGCTATGCCTGCTTTCATACACATTACAGTTCTATGTTATCCACAGCATTTGTTTTCCACGCATGCATCTCTTTTCATCAAATAGAACTTATTGTTAATCCTACCCACTACTACTGGACAGTACAAGAGGACAAGGAAAAAGTAATTTCAGTCCTCTGAAGAAACAACTTATATGTAAAATATCTATAAATCTGAAATTCTTTCAGTACATATGAGAAGATATTGTTATAGCTAACAAGTACTCCAATCAGCATTTAACTATTTATGTGTACATATGGAAATATTTTACACACTTGCTTCATCAACAGAACAAACTACTCAAAATGCCATTATGGAAAATATCTGTAACAAATCTTTTCTCCAGACTTCTTCTATCTTCTTGGCACTAAAGGCTGGAAAACTTTGTCTTGATATGTTAGAGTTTGTATGAATAGCAAAACAGAATTTAATTCAAGTTCAACTTCTGATTTTTAAAAAAAAAGGTATGTTCAGTTCTGTGAATCAAACCTGAGTACGTACTACAGAGATAGCACTAACGCTGTAATGTCTATTTTTGCTAAACTGAAGTCATGCTCAGTAACTGAACATGTACAGAGTCCACTGAAAGTGAAATACTGAACTTTAATTGAAAAGCAGACAGTTAATTTGTTAACAAGAGATTAACAACAATAATATTCTTAGACAAAAGCACCTCAGAGCATGCTTATTAAAGTGCATTTATCCAAAACCAAAGTTTTGCCCTAAATCTTAATAGCCTTGCATCTAAGTGTAGCTTAACAGTCTTGACATAAAACCAGGGAAATACATCATATAAAGAATAACTTACATATTCATTGCCCAAATAAAAATCATTTACAATTTTATAACAGGTTACAGTAAAACACAGTAGGTTTCAGTAGGAAAAAAAAAAAAAAACATTTTTTTTCCTGCAAACTCAGCCACGTTCAGGTTCCTCTAAGCTGCACCACAATGTATAAGTGCATACCTTTTTGTAGCAGAAAATGAACACAACTATATGCAACATAAAAGCCACTCACTTGCCATCAAACTGAAAAGGGAAATGTGTTTCATATGCATGATCATAGTAGTGAAAAAATCATTATTCAGTATTCGTGTTACATACAGATTTGTTGTCCAGTCTGCAAGATCTCCACTGTCCATAATAAGGTGATTTCTGTCCAGGAGCCCAGGAGGGCTACTGGAGAATGCAAGGGTAGGAGACTGGGAAGAAAGAGAATCCATGCTACCAGTTGGAGTGTCTTCTTTGGGAGAGCTGTGATTGTCAGCTAGAAAAAAAGACAGCATAAATCAGAAGGATACTAAAAAATCTTCTAAAGAACCAAAGATTCTGCTTTAGTAACAATGTCCTGAAATATACACAATGAGAAATCTTACCGTCCAGTCTTCACAGGCTATTTCGGAGGACATGCAATCCCCCGGCGTTTCCCCAAAAGATACCATAGCACAGTTTCCCCCATCATTATCACAAGGCTATCTTCACAAAACAGTGTATTCCTGGTCCCCTTTTCAACATGTATTTTATGTAGACGAAATGCTAGATTTTGGGGGTTTGGTTTTAGACATATGCATCACTTCAAGTAATAAAATAGTTCAGGCCATACATGTTTGTGCACCTCCCTAAAAACACAGTCTCTAAAAATAATTTAATACACATTTTAGTAAATGATTGCTCTCAAGTACCATAAGCACAGTCCTATAAATAATGAAACAATGAAATTTAGAAAGGTTAGGATAAGCAGGAGATCTCTAACAACAGGCCATTAACCAACATGTGATACCCAAGAATGTTACTTTTATTACTCCTTTTTCAGGGTGTTGCTTTTAAGAGAACTCATTGCATTCTGGTCTACTATTTGTTTATATAGGTTACTTTTAGAACATCACTCTGGAGTCAACATATTCAGAAATGATTGCTTATGAAAATGTTACAGGAACACTATTCCTATCTAATGAACAGTAAGAAAAAGCTACAAATATGTCACAGCACTCACTGAAAACCATGCTGACACATCTAGCCAAACAGCACATTCTTCACTGAAAAGCTAACTTCACCCACATACCTTTTCCTTTTTAAATTTTTATTTAAACATCAGCTGTACAATTTGTAAGTTCTAAAGGAGTTGTATGAAATGAGGACAATTGCAAACATCAAAATATCCAGCACAGCTGAGCCCACAGTCTCAAATGGGGCCTGTGGCTGTATTCAGGATATTAATATTTAACGAAAAAAAGGGTCATTTTCAGGCACCCTTTACATGGCTCCCTGCATCCTTTCCTTCCCTTCTCTGTGCTTTCTACTCCCACTCACACATGTGAGCGTGGCCCACAGCCCTCCTAAATAGCATCACTCAAGTCTCTCCAGAGGGGATTCAATACCGCTGACCCCACAGCCATGGTAAAAGAGTTCTGCTCCTTCAGGACCAGAAGCTTTGGGGGAAAAATGAACAACCAAAGTCTAACATGCCATCACAGTTATTGGATCAAAAGCTGTTAAAATATTGTGCTAGGTTGAAAAACTGTATCTTCTGTACACAGTACCATACAAGACCAAGTCCTGTATAACATTACTTTCTAGTTCTAAATGAATTAGAATCTGCACAGAGAACAACTGAGTTTAATTCAACTCCATCAAGCTGAGCAGCACTGTTGCAATGATTTTTATTTTTTTCTTCAATAAATTAAAGAAAAAGCAAGAAGAATTAAATGTGAACAACGAAAAGCCACCTTCCCTGGATAAAATCACTCTTGCAACTTCATTACTGCCTCCACCAGTTTGCTCCCTTCTGCTTAAAAAGCAGAAAGCCACCAAATGCTTACCTACTTCCCCAGCCATCTCATCTGCACCCCCTCCAGTAACTCTCAGAGAACAACTTCCCTAGAGAGTCAAATGACATACAACTAAAACACTCAAATGATGAAAAGTGATGATCTGAAAATTTCCCCCTAAAGTAGCTGCAAATTTAAGGCTCTAAATTAGCCTGTAGTAACAAAGTACGATAAGCCATGAGGAGGAGGAGAACATTAACCTCAGCACATGAGTCACTCCGGCTCCAGCCCAGCCCTGCGCGCCTCGTGCAGCAGCTCCACCGCCCCATCCCTCCGCAAGCAGGCCTGGGTGCCGCAGCTCACGTCTACATGACGTGACATGAGAGCTGTAGGAGTGTCAGGTAAAAACTAATTCATTACATCTCATTTGCAGACGTATGTGTCACAGTGATAAACATCTGAGAGATTAGATGGTAATACTGCAATTTTACTTTATTAAGAAACCAAATTCCTTAAAACTAAATAGACTTTAGTCCTTTAACCTCATTGAGATTTCTTTTCAAAATAGTAGTATTAATGCAAGCCAGACTATCAAACTACACGCACCATACTAGAAAGCCATGTCTACTTTAACTATCCACTTAACATTATTAAAGCACCAGTAGAAAGAAATATTAACCTATTCTTCAACAGTGTATGACCAAGCCACCACACACCGCCTATAGAAAGGGGAGATTTTTCTGTCAAATCACTTCTCAGACCATACAGAAAAAGTAAGAAATACTACATGCTTCAGTCACCACCCACAGTATATTCTACGTTAGAGACTGAAATATGCAAACAAGTGCATTTGATATTATCATAAATGAAATTCAGTATTACGTCTTTCATCAAATTTCACTTCTTCCTTCCGTTGCTTCCCAAGCCAGCATTTTCACATGGTCAACACTGTGTTGCACTCTCAAGAATAAGAACTTATTTTAAAGACAAAAAAGAAAAAGGTATTTAAACAGGAAAACACCTTCTAAATTCTGTGGGGTTAAGTAAACAACTTCTAAAAACATGTTAAATTACAAAAACAGATAATTCTAAACATCAGAAAAGTAAAACAATACCTTTATTCAGGAAAAAGCTATTCTGTATAACTGCAAAAACAGATGACTAATGATCTAGCACACTCTTGATTAAAACCAATATATGTTCAAGCACTAAGTCTTCAAAGTATAGTGTCATTGCTCTGATTTCAATAGTACAAAGATGTGCATCAAGCTCACTGTCCTGCTCTGCTCTGAGCTGGTGCGGGCTCACCTCAAACACTGTGTGCAGTTTTGGGCACCACAATATCAGAAGGACATGAAACTATTAGCGAGTGTCCAAAGGAGGGCTAGAAAGATGGTGAAGGGTCTGGAGGGGAAGACGTATGAGGGACTGAGGTCACTTGGTTTGTTCAGCCCAAAGAGGAGATGAGGGGAGGCCTCATGGCGGCCTGCAGCTTCCTCACGAGGGGAGCGGAGGGGCAGGTGCTGATCTCTTCCCTCTGGTGACAGCGACAGGACCCCAGGGAACGGCATGGAGCTGTGACAGGGGAGGGTCAGGCTGGGTGTTAGGAAAAGGTTCTTCACCGAGAGGGTGGTCGGGCACTGGAACAGGCTCCCCAGGGCAGTGGTCATGGCACCGAGCCTGCTGGAATTCAAGAAGCGTTTGGACAACGCTCTCAGACACAGGGTCTGATTTTTGGGTGGTCCTGTGTGGAGCCAGGAGTTGGACTCGATGATCCTTGTGGGTCCCTTCAATTCAGGATATTCTATGATCCTATGATTCAAAGATTTCACCCTGTGTGTTGACGACAAAAAGTTCTGCCAACAACAGAAATTATAGTTCCTTATGCAAATTTTATATCCTCTCATATTCTGCCTGTCTTATACCCTCGTATAAACGGGCTTGGGCCTTCATCATCTTTCATCAACTTGCTATGCTATAAATATTAAAATACCAAGGCATGTTTCCCGATGAATTGGACTAGAAGGGTATTCTCCCCATGTATTAACAGGATACCTGAAGATAGGACAATTTGGAACACAAGAAAAAACGCATCCTACTTTAACACTACTTAGCATCTTTTTAAAATAAATAATTTTAATTAAAATTAATAATTAAATGTAATTTAATTTAAAATTTTTCTTCTAGTGATATATTTTGTACTGCTCCAAACTGCTACAGACAGGGAAAATTGGGGAAGACTAGTTTGTTTTTCTGATGTTACATAGTCTCATCTGAACTCCTGTACATGGCAGAGAACATAGAACTGTATCTACTTATCTCTCTATTAAGCTTAATAACCTATTTTTGATTAATGCCCACATGTTGGGCCAAAACATATCTTCCAGAGAGTCTTTGTCTGAAGACATCAGCAGACGATAAAGGTAATGGAGAATCATTTGGCTGTTAATCAATTAACATACTCACCGATTAATGCATGTACCATCAATTTGTTAGGCTTTAATTTCCAGGCATAACCCATGTTATACACAATGCTGACAGTTATAGTATCTCTCATATCAGGTTTTTGTGCTGTGTGAAGGTATTTAAATAATCTCCTTTATAAGTTTAACAGTCAATCTCTTACTATATAGGATTTTGCAGTTTGGGGATCATGCACCTGTTTTATAAACCTATTCCAATATTCCAGAGTTCTTTCTGAAGGGTTTATGGCAGATCCAAATTCTTAACTTTCTCTTGTGGTCCCACAAGTGCCACATTGAGCATTAAATTCCATCACTCACTTGTGCTCATCAATCCCCTGTTCGTACATGTGAGGTCTGCACTTTTTTTGCCACAAGATTACACTAATAGTTCATGATGAGTTGATTGCCCATTGCGACTAACAGACTTAGCAGAGCCATTTTTTTCAGGACAGAGTTCTCCATTCTGTTGCTATGGGCCACATCTTTCCTCTAAGATCTGTAAATTTATTTCCTTAATACAACCAAGCTTATTTTGCTTGAACAGACGCAGTGTAGCACATGGCAACAACTCCAATGTAGCTGCCATTGTCATTATTGTAAATACATGTAAACATACTATCAAAGATTTATATTTACCTTTCTAAATAATGCTACCACATTAGAATTCGTCCAGTTTCTTTGAACTTCTTTGGCATGCTACAAGATGTTTTAAAAGGTAACGTTGCCAAGCCAAACAACCCAATTACCAGACAACTTTTTTAGGACAAGTTAGATGGCTTCACATTATTAAAAATATTCACTATTTGTGAAGATTTCTGCTTGATCCTGCTGATTATAAATCCCACATCAATTTTCTTAGTTAAGTTTTTTTCTTTAACAATTCTTCAAAACTTGTAACATATATTGACTGCTAGCTATTTCTTCTTTCCCTACCCTTTTATTGTAGGCTGCTTTCTGGAGCCTGTAAAGATCCTAAGCTGCTGGAGATTAACTAAAGTCTTTAAAGTCTTGCCATGGTTGGTTTGTCTAGAGTGTGTTAAGTACATTGCTGGAATTGAATCAGGTCTACAGTTTTCATTTTATTACAGAATTCATGGGCTCCCTAATATTGATAGTCTAATATTTTTACTCTTTCTCTCCTCTGACTCCTCTTTACCTCCAACTTTGTTCTACAATGAGCAGCATTGTCAGATTTCCTACTTCAATGAAAAGCTTGACTGCCACATTGGATTGACAGGTCCTTTCGAAAAGCCAATCCCTTTTCTCTCCCGTTACACTCTTATCTTCGGGTACCAAAGAGTGCCAGTACAGATGAAGGACATCAGGCTTCTCAGTGTTAAAGCAGTAGTCTGCATGACATCTCATTAATTTTTGTCAACACTCCAGCCATCAACTCTTCACCTTCCATATATTTGTGGGAAGCCTCTGAGTTCCTTCCGCCTTCAGCTTGGCCATCTGTCTGGAGTTGCCACTAAGCTGCTTCTACAAGTTCCTCATCCTACACAAACAGGTATAAGAACCAATTTTACTCTCAACAGAGTTAAAACTTGTTTCACATTCTCATCACCTTTTGCATACTCTTTAAATTTTTTGACTGCTTAGATCCTTTTAAACTGTCATCTAAATTATCGTCTTGTTTCACTGTTCTAATCACAACACTCATCCAGCCTTACAGCTTTCACTGTGCCTTGTAGAGGCAGATACCTGTGCTTTGTCTTTATGGCTGCTCATAATTAAGACCAGTCCTATCCAGAAAATAAAACAGTTTAGGCTGAACCTCACCATTTACTGGTTGTGTCTAGCTGTTACTACTTACCATTCAGTTTCTAACCCAAATAGCCTTTTGTTTTCGTTTCCATGTGTCACCCCTTCTGACAATGAAAAATCCCCACAAAATAAGAAAGTACTTATATGGGCTAACATCTTATTTAGCTTCTCTCTAACAAGTATATAACCCTTACTTCCTTTTCCTTTTTGTCTGGATAAGCCTCAGATAGTAAAGGCTCTCAGACCCTCCATACCAGAAATCTGAACTCAGCTTCCACTGAACATGACATACCTCCCAGTTGCCTTCTTTTGACTTATTCCATCTGGCTAGTCTAAGAATATTTTTTTGTTGGCATCCAAAGTTGAAAGAAACTGAAATACTTTGGCAGTGTCAATAATCAGATCCTTACTTTATTCCAAGAATTTGAAATAAGAAAAAACATGTAATAAAAACTACAAAAAACAGAGCTAACACTATCAGTTACTTGCTTGAGTGACAGAGTTTTCTTTCAATCTTGGCTTAAGTAAACTAAAGAATTACATACTTTACTATTAAAAGAAAGACTAATCTTAACATCAACATTACAACCAATGTCTATAGTTTAAGGGTAGCCAGAGGATGAAAGCAGTTTACGAAACTGAATGTTTCTGACGTAAATGGGGAATGTACAGCAGTTTCTATTGAGATACATGTAGAGTGAGCAGAACTGTTGTGCATGCTCTAAGTGTTCATCACATGCACAAATCATGGCAAAATAAGAGCATAAAAGGCATGACTTATTCCACTTTGACAAAGTCACATAGGTCTAATCATAGACAAGAGGAGACGGGGAGAATTATTTAGGAGAGTAAATTAAAGATGCTGCAAAAACCCTATTACCACCCTCAACTCTGACATTTTCTGTATCATGAGATGGGGAAGCAGCAGCTGCACTGCTGTGCAGCCACCCATCCTTCCCCATCAGCATCACAGCTGCATCCAGCCCAGAGATAACAGACATTCATTCATCATCAACAGCTAACCTCCCACGATAATACAGAAATTAAACCAAGTAGAAAGTAGCTTTGTTAATTTGTAGGTATATACATACTATGCTTTCATTTTAATAAGCATCTCATAAATTAGGGATAGAAAAGGAGTATGAGTATCATAAATACTCACTGCCAAGTGAGAACTTAGTTCCATGTGCTAGAGCTTCAACATCCACAGAAAACAGGCATGAAAAATATAACGTCAGATTAGCTGTCTCACACAATCAATACAAACTTAAAGTGATTCCATGACATGAAGTAACCATCACATAAAAAAGTCAAAGGCAGCTAATCAGCATTACATTATGACACAAATAACCCTATCTTCTTTAGAAGACACTTTAAGAATTCCTGTATGATATAAATTACTGGCAGGAGGAATCCAGTTAGGTTACAATGTCAGCAGAAGTACAAAACAAATTACTTGGTACTGGGAACCAGAACGTTCACATCAGATTCATAACAGAAATTAAAGGGAATTTATTCTGAAGCAGCGCATCTAATCTAAAAGGAAAGAAAACAATTAACCTACCTAATCAGCCAAAACCATATCAAAGGTGCCATTAGCTCACTCTAGCTAAGTGTCTGCACATTGCTGGTGCCAACAAGAGTATCCTCACTCCAGAAAGGATTCAGCCATTCCTGGGAAAGCCAGAAGTAACTCCAGTGGAGAAAGCTTTATATGATAGTCAAAGTAATCAGAGGACTCTGCAGTCAAAGTGCTAACAGAGCTGCATTTGGGAATGGCCTTTCTCTAGATGCACGGCTGCACTCTTTTGTTCACTATTCACAGCACAAATCCTGTGCTAATTGTGCCAAACACGAGATGAACTTAGACATTCTTTTAGTTTTTCACATCTTTAAATTTCTGAATTATGTCATCTATTTCTGAGTAAATAAAGAAGTTATGTACTTTTGTCTAACACACCACTAAAACTGGTCAACAGAATTGTTTATTACTCACCTCCAGACTTCAGAAACTGTGCTATTTAAACAAATGAGTTTCCAAACTAAAGTTAAATCATGTTAAAATGGGTTAATATTATTTGGTTAAAAAAAAACCACAGCAAATAGTAAAAACTAACAAAGAGAGTTATTTTAATGTTCCTGAATAATGAATATTTTGGAGGTCAGACTCCTGTAAACACTCAGAAAAATAGCTTTACCATATTTCATTATCAAAAAGTATTAATTATGCTCATTGTGTAGCAAATCCTATACACTGCAGTACTGCCCTAGTGTGCAATTAGAATGTAAGAAAAATGCTAGTTAGTTCCTACATAAATTTAGACATCAGTAGACTCACACTCTAAAGCCAACATTACTTTCATTGAGAAAATGGACAGCACACAACTCGCATATCCATCAGTTTCATGCTTTCAAAACACAGGTAGTAAGAATGAGATCTCTATGCCAGCTATTTTTTCCTCTCAGACAAAATAATTAACACAACTATTACAGCTGACTACATTTTTTTCCTAGATAAAGACCAACTTTGATATATTTTTCAAATGTGTGCATGTACAAGCATGTGTATCTTACGTACAAAGTAGATCTCCTGCAGAAAGATTGTTTTTCCCAACTCCATAATGATTCAGAAATGTTAGAAAAAGGAGGAAGCTGCGCTAGACAGAATTTGCCTCCAGACTGGCTGATGCAACTCAAGAATTGTAGCCAGAAAGGTGGGTGTTTGAGCTGGGGCTAGGGAAGAGAGAAAAACGTGCTCATCTGCAAGTTATTTATGGGCAACTGGAATTTTGGGGCCATTCCTCTGCCCTCCTCCTTTCTGAGACTATCTTGTTTATTTTTAAAATGCAAAATTCAACTGTAAGCAGGTGTATTTCTAGATATACACTTAATATGTAATAATAAGCAATTAACCGAATAAATCGCTCTTTCACTTCAGGTCATCTCTCAAAATTCATGAGTATTGCTCATGTTACTCCTTTACTTCAACAAAACCCTGAAGAATTGTAGGTGAGCCTTTCGTTGAGCAAGCTAAAACTAAAATTTGCAAAGAATTCCAACTTATTCTTCAAGCCGTGGAAAAAATGTTGCAGACAGAGTCATGGATACAAGGCTAGGGGTGCTAATTAATATCACAATTAAATTTTGAAACACAACAGAAACCAGATACAGGCATGCAGAGGGGTTCCTCTTTTGATTTGTGTATATTGTGAAAATAAGAGCAGTATCTAAACTCAAAGATTACTCAAGTTTTTACCAGAGCTTGGTTGGCAGGAAACCACATAAGACCTCTAGCCTTACCAGGCTGGCCAGATGCCACACATTAATTTCATGGCTGTAAAATGGAGTGATGAACTGCACTACTTCCTGAAAATTCAAATAGTAAGATAAGTGGATTGTTCTATAGTTTTCATAGTTTTCTCGTAGCATCAGATGTCTTGTGTTTCCATAAGTCCACTCAACATCTACCTATGGTCCAGACCTGTGTCAAAACCTACCAACAGAACAGCTCTAGTCTAACTAATTACAAGAAGGACTTCGAAAAAACAAAGTAGATCAAAAAAAGGGTGTCTAATGCTGTGATCAGTAACAAAAGTTCCCTAATTCAGTAGCACATCTCAAACAGCATCAAAAACTCCAAAAATCATAAAAACATTCTTTATGATTCCTTTTCTTTCTCTTTTCTGTTGTCTTGGCAATTCAGCCACTGACTAGCTGGAATATGTCACTATAAAGGTACTTCCACCCCCAAAAGGCAATGTGTTCAAACACTCTTTTCCTAAGCTGCCAGAGATCATATCATGCTGTTGTCTTCTCTTCACTTGCTACTTAGCTTAGCTCACTTGCAATTACTTCCCATGACTTATTAAATGGAGAAATTTCTTACCATTAATTCCACAACCCACGGTGGTACTTGGATAATGACAAAGTCTAACTGCTCTCACATTGTGTGACTGGTCTCTCATAAGAATACTGTTTCGAAGAATTTTCAGCAAGCTGGTGACACTTGGCTATGCCTCCTTCCTCATTTTCTTCACCTCTCTCTCCCTCCTGCAACAACAGTGACTTTCAGCAGAGGGATGGATGAAGGAGAATGCCTACAGTTCATTAAAGAGATGACTGAAAACAAGCTATGCAGCCCTTAAGGAAGTTTTACCAGCTGTTTCAACCGAACATCCAGATGACAAGTTTGTTGGGGAACCTCCTAATCTTCCAGCTGATGAATTTAATGGGCAGCAATTTGGAAGACAGATTTTTCTACCTCAGAGTAGCTGGATCAACATTTTCTTTCATGCCTGGATTCTTCTACTGCTATTCATGCCTCTGACACTCCAGGGTTAGATATCTGCAAGTGCAATTTTTTTTTTCATATCTGGAGAGGGCTCAGGATTGGACTCGGCTGCACTGTAGAAGGGAGAGTGTAGACATGGATCAAGGAGGCTGTGCAACACACAGGCAACACTATGCCGTGTTAACAGCTGAGGAGACATAAGAAGTGAACGCACTCATCGTCAGTGAATTCTCACCCATTACAGAACAACAGAAACCCATTTGCCCGGTGGGATAACCAAACTTGCCAGGCACGATGAATCTTCTTGCTTCAGATTCCAGCTAACATGGTCTCTGCTAATTTCCTTGGTTCCAGTCAAGTACTCTTAGATGAGACAGCAATCCTAGCCAAGGTAGTCCTACCACTATTACTTCTCCATGGCATCCCCTGTAAGTACTCCTTCACTCTTCCTGTTAGTTTAGCAAATTGGAAGTAGAGCTGGGAAGGCAGGAGGTGACAGTGATGTAATTCACTATGCCCTGTCAAGTATTCAGTGCAACTTTCAAAAGAAGAAAACAGTAAATAAAGGGGAAAGAATGGTGCAAATATGGTGAAGACCTCCAGAAGCTAACAGAAGAACAAGAACACAATTTTTTTTTTTTTTGACTGAATGGAAAAGAATGACACAGACTAGGAGCAAAACAGGTAGAGGAGTAATATTCTCTAAGTCACATATTAGCCTTTCAGAAAGTTCACCCCCTCCTCTCCAAGATCTTCTCTCCTATCTTTGTCACCCGTGAAGGGAAGCAAGGGCATGTCCATGTGAGGAAACTCTTGTTCAGTGAAATGCACACACTCATCCATAAGAAACTGACTGAAGAGTTGAACAGTGTCGAGTCTTTATTCTACCTATGTTCTTGCATCCTGGGTTGGAAGTAATTTCAACCAACAGAGATTGGACCAGGCACAGCTGGCTTGTAGCAAAGACACGTCAGTGACTTCCATGCCTGGGATTAATGGCTTTTAGTATGCCAAACTGGCCTTCTTACAGTATTATGTGCCCTTGCACGTCTGTGTGCAGAAGGTAGAGAATTAAAGAGATGAATGATTATTACAGGAGATCAGAGATTTTTATTAATGCCTAGCCTCAAGCAAAGACTGACCCTCCCTCCTGAACTCCCCACTCCTTTAAATTCAGATTTTAGTTCTAGTCTATTCGTTTTCCCTTTCACTACACTTCCGATCCGTGTTGTGTGTATGTGTGCACACGTGTGTGAGTACATGGAGATATGTTTATTTTGAACATTTCTACAGGCTCTAAATTTCATATACTGAAAGCAGACAGGCACTGGTGATGATACCAGGGCAATTCTCACATTAACCACAAAGATTTGACATGTCATTTGAAAAGAAGTAAAAGTTAAAGACATGTTTACTACCTTATGACAGCTAATTTTGATTTCAGATAACTGTGCAGCAAGCAGGCTGTAGCAAGTAGATAGCTCATGGGTGTAACAATGGCCAGACAACATATATTGTGTATACAAAGAATAGGCCAAAATTATTCCATACTTCCAAGCAAATAGGTACCTTCTACGGATCCAAAGCTTTCCAGCCAGAAGTTAATTATCAGATTGGAAACTGGGACCCTATACATACCCACTATTACCTAACAAAAAGCTTCACCTTTACTGGCAAATGCTATACAAAGAAAAAGTCTTTTTCAGCTCTCATCCTACTCAGAGCCATCAGGTAGAAAAGATGTGATAGATCCTGTTGAATTGCAGGAACTACTCTTGCAGCAAGGTGAAATATGAACTATCTTAAATTCTACATGGCAAACAG
Organism: Chauna torquata; assembly: GCA_013399475.1. Taxonomy (NCBI): domain Eukaryota; kingdom Metazoa; phylum Chordata; class Aves; order Anseriformes; family Anhimidae; genus Chauna; species Chauna torquata. The sequence continues at coordinate 304,451 of VXAL01012970.1, read as the reverse complement.
CAATCATCCTGATCTTTCCCTCGCAACTAATATTGGTGCACCTATTTTGTAACAGCATAACTGCGTGTTCTGCTCAGTTGTTAACAATAGCTTTGTAAGCAAGTGTTGCAAACCCTTATGGCTTTTTGATATGCCTACATAGCTCCTTTTCTTTCCATTTCCCCTGCTATGTGCCAGGTTACAGAAACACTTCCAAGCAGCAGATTCAGAAATAGAAATAGTTCAAGGCCAGGTTTCACACCTGCAACCTTGCAGCTCTGGGCTGTTCCAGCCCTGAAGACCAATCTCATTATTATAAATCCAAGGCTTCCTCTAACATCCAGGTTTTATGTTCAGTAATTCCAAATAAAGTCTACATTTTTTCACTTGTTTGTTTGGGGCAGGAAGGGATGGGAGGAGGAGGGAGAGAGAATAATGCATGGGAGCTATTAAACTATTACATGTATCACATTTTACTTCAATGAAGTGATTTAATCGAATGCCCCAGTAGTTCATGCAAACTAATATACCATCCAATTTAAGACATTGTATCACTCCAGTTCCCTCAAAAAGAGCTACTCCTATTTAGCACTAACATACCATTCATACTTCAGCTTCCCTAGATATTTCAGAGAGTAATACAAATTAAAACTTTGTGCTAAAGGGCTAAACAGCAGTTCTAATTTTTTTATTTCTGTTAGAATTCTACACAAGAACCTGTTTTCTAATGCACTATAAATACAATTTTTAGTTTACAGCAGCAGCAGCAAGCTATTGCAAACACCCCAGATGCCTCCTGAGTTTCAGAGTGGGGTGTGGGAGACGAACACCTTAAAACCAAAGCAAATAAGCCCCTCCATATCGCACACGTGCTATGCGCACGTACGTGCCAATGACAAATTTTGACATTTAGAGAGTATTCAAAGAGAATAAGGAATCAGCAGGCACTGTGGCTTAAGACTTATACTGAGGTTTGTTTAGAAAACAAGTTGTTCTGTAATTGGATGAATTGCCACGCAAGACCAATTTCTTGACTGCAGGTGTGATTTATGCAACTCATGCTAACTGTCTGCTTACCTGGATGGACTGGATTATACTTCCTACTTTATAAAGGGCTTTTCTCGCTATGTTGCTCTGGTGGCCCCGCAAAATAGTTTAATAATCTCCACGTCTCCGCACAGAAAAAGATAAACAAACAACAACAACAACAAAACATTTTGCTAAAAGAAGAGAAAATTATATAAAAATTAAAATAAAACTGTGAGGGGACAAAACTGTAACTTTGCATTGCCCTTTAGAAGAAATATAAATAGAGCTCTGTTCTGATAAGTACTGATTGTCCAAATGGAAAATAAAGACCCAATGACATTTTTAGAAGAACAGCATAAACATCTCCCTGTTTTAGCTAACAGTCTTTCTCTCCACAGAGAGAGAGAGCGAATGTGAAGTTGTTTGTATGTAGTAGCTGGGACTGTAAGCCACAGGAGTTTCTGCATTGCTACTTAACTCACTCTAAAATTCATTCAGATAGTA
>VXAL01012970.1:246686-280116 GCA_013399475.1 Chauna torquata | reverse complement strand
ATCTAGGTAATAAAATCCTGAATTTTGTTTAAGCACTTGGCTTCTGAAATGTGTTTTGGCAATTAACTTCATGGGCTAATTCTCATTATGAATTAAGGACCACAAGCGAACACATTCTGCACTCCTGAAAAGTCATTACAGCAAATCGAAGAAGATAAAGCAATTGTCTCAAAGTTTATTTCAATTTTGCTTTCCACAGTTTGCCAGAAGTGCTACAGGCTGGAAAGAAAATCAGCTAAATATCTGTTTGATACTTTGCCAAAAACTTCTTATACTGTTTCCCTCTGTCCTCTTTCAAAAAAATTCCATGTATATTAGATATCATACAGCTGAACTACAAATGCTGTTCTGTCTTTTCCAAGTCTGTGTTTGAACTGCCATCGTGTAACCTGGCCTGTTCGTTCTTTTCTTCCTCTAATACATGAGGAACATTCAAGGCAGCCTGGATACAGACCTAACAAGGCACTGAAAACAATGGTCAGGCAGCTGTGCTTTAAGGACTTAAATGAGTCAGAGTTGACATATTTTCTTATACCGAGCCTCATACTCTATAAATGGGGAAAAAAAAAAAATCTTGGTCCAAGTAGATGTTTATCTTCATAGAATTAAGGTAATAAGAATGAACGTTTAGAATGTCTAACCAAAAGTTTTTACATAAAAGTGAAAATCATGCAATGCTATGTCTGTCACAAACTTGTCTGTCAATAGATACATCACATGTGACACATAGTAGAACTTAACACAGGTTAAAACTTCCATATTTTTAAAACTTTTATTATTCCTTATTCCTATATTTTACCGGGTTGAAGAATTTTTCTGAAACTGCATTTACAGCATGCTCCTAAGGCCACAACAGTACTATAAAAAAAAATTTCTATTTGAACTAATGTCAAATATTTACTGGCAGGAATGATGAATTCTCCATGCAACTCATACGTCATCAGTGGCTCTGGAAGGCTTCTGTAAAACAAGGATGACATAATAAATTTATATATATTCCTTTCTATCTGTATTTATTCTAAGCAGGAAACCTTTTAAAACATTCGGTAGTACAGTCCTTGCACGGGATGAAAGTGTTGTTATGACGGCCCTTGATTTCAATGATTTCCAGTACAAATGGAAAACTTGGAAATCGGGAAAAGCTGAGGAAAGTAAGACTAAATACATCCATTCGCTTTCCATGAGCTGAAGCGATGCCTCCAATCTATCGTAAGCACTTTTCCAAACTACAACACTGAGACTATTGTACAGATGAAAACTGTAACACACATACTATGTAATTCAACCTTCCTAAGGGTTTTTAAAATGCAAAGAATCAAAGTCAATGCCTTGTTGTAAAGAAACAAAGGCCCTGAAACAGTTAAATTGTTGAACAGCAGCCATCCACAAATCAAACTTCTAAAGCATTTCAAACGGAAAAATTGAAATTGAAAACCTTAGTCATCAATGAAAAAGGTACTGAATAATGCAAATCAGAGTTAAAACATCAGAGTTAAAACCTTCATTTATTAAGTTGACTTCACTGATGCTTATGAAATACTGGAATAAACACTCAGGTGGGAAATACTGCAGGCAGGAAATACTTCATCAAGTGCACACATTTTATTCTTCCTCACATTCCCTAAGACTTCTATCTTCAAAAAATTTCTTCAGCATTCTTTGATAGTGGTATCAGTAATAAAAATAGGAAATTAAAAACACTGTATTTATGATACACAACAAGAGATACACAAAAGTTCTACATTCTTAGGCAATTTAGTAAAATATCTTGATCAGGAATCAGCGAAGTCTTTTGAACAGAGAACTTCTAAGATTCTTACTTTTAACACTCAGAATACTATTACTATTTCACCTAGAATATCAGGAACAAGGGTCAGAAGAAAAAGAGGAAAACATTCAAAATTTCATAACCTTTCCCCTTTTTATTCTACCACATTAAAACACAAAAACACAGAAAACTCTTGTAATAATCTCAGCTGACTTTCAGTAACGGCTCTCAGCAAGTTTACTAACAATTCAGATCTCTGAATCATCAGTGAAGTGCTTATGTATCTAACAAAAAATGTTTTGAGGCTTGTCTCATCTGAATATGAGTATCACTTTTGCTAAATTATTTTGCTTGCCCCACGAAAAATAGCAAACATGGTATTTGCACAAAATGCACCTCTCTTCATGAAAGAAAATATAATAAAAGCTATGTTATTTGCTTTTCTTAACACATAGCATACGAGAATTAAAATACAAAATTCATGGTCTGAAAAAAATAAATGAGAGAGAGATTGAGGCTTACCGCAGGTATTGCTTCATAGCACTAGTAATTGTCTTCACTTCCCAATCTACAGAGTTTTCGAGATCAACTTCATTGCAGGTTTTTGCATCTAGAAAATAATCAGAAAGGAAAGAGGGGCACGAAGAAGGTGATTCTAAATCAGTATGCCCTACAGGAACTGGAAAACATTAAACTTAATTATGTATTTGCTCACATGAATGCAGAAGTAGTATGTCCTTTTTGCTATTAATTAATACTAACAAGGCTTGATATCCAAACCCCGTTATAAATCCTACTTATGTATTTTGTTATAAAAAGCACTTTACTGATGATTTGTTCTTTAATGAAGGATTAAAAATCACTTTCATGTGAAATGATCTCTATAGGAATTACTATTTTCACACCTTTAATTAAACAGAAAGATGTACACAAACATAGAAGGGTGTACATAAACAGTTTAGAAAAAAAGACCCACTAAGGATAACTTATCTTTTCATTATTTAAAATACAAATACGCTGAGAAATCTTTTCTGACCCTTTCCGTAGTTTTGCTTATAAACAGTTATTTTGGGCTGATGATGAAAATAGCCAACCAACTGCAATATGACTATCTTTACTGTGTGAAAACCTTTAAGAGGTGCTCCAAGAGTAGAAAAAGGACTGTTCTCTACTGGAAAGTTTCCTCTGCAAGATGGCTTGAGAGTTTCCCTTACTTGACCAGTTCTAGCCAAGGGGAAAAACACCTTCTTGCTTGACAATTTGTCAATTTCTCAAAACTCCTCCCATCTTTTATCTGTCTAGTTGTTAGAGTCTCATAACAAGACTGATCAAATTGAACCGCCGTATGTCTAAATGATCAATCACTGGAAAATTTTTTGTCAGAACATAGGAAATAACAGAGCGCAATGAAATGCTCTGCAATTAAAAAAAAAAAGTTAGGTCTCAAAACAGGAAGCAATAGCTTTTTGACAGTCAAGAAGATCACATGTATGTGGCCAAATTAGCTCAGTGTATTTTGTACCTTCAAGTACTTGAGCTTTGTTATTATTACACGATTCTGTCAGTCACTACAATAAACTACAAAAAACAGTGAGTGACACAATTACATGTTGAACCATTCATACATCTCAGAACTCATTTGTTACTTTACTTGTCAGACAAACAACAGACACATTTAAAAAATCAAATTAGGATCCCTGATTAAAGGTACAGTCCTTTTACTGGGACTAAATAATACTGTTCCAAAGGCTGTGCCAACCAATTATTTCTGTAACTGAATATTCTCCCTCATTATATCAATTATTTAAATCCCATTTAAAAATACAAGTCAGATTACATTTTCAACCAAAATAGTTACTAGTCAACCACTACCCAAAATCCTCAAGACTGTCTCAGGACATTTATTTTTTTCCTCTTTATAGCATGCTAGCTTCTTCTGCTTTCAAATTCTCCTTTTGGAGAAGAAAACCTTTCTACCAAATTCATTAAATAAAAACTGCCATAACATCAGAAACTAGTGAAATCTATGGTGAATTTATTATTAAACCACTATGTAATATCCAGTGTTTTTAAATAACTGCTTCATAATCATCAGTTCTCCTTTATAGTCAAAGAACATACTCTGTTATATAAAACTTGGTGGTGATGAATTCGAGCAGAAAAAAAACAAACGTCTCAATTCCAAAACAAGCCTCTTCAAAAAACACAAGGTATTGCTGAAATATTTCATTATCTCTTAGACAAAAAATAAATAAATAAATCTAATTTGGCCCTGCTACCAACCCCAAACAAACCCTAGTTTGACTGTAAAAAAACATCAAAACCCATTGACTTTTTTTTCCGTTTTTGATAGTTGCCTTACACAGCTCCCTGCCCCACCATCCCATACATATATATACCCATGCAAACATATACACATTTACTCATACAAACACAACAATATATATTTGACTGTTCCTGTTCCATTTTTTCCCTTCACTTCAAGGAGGCAAATGTTTCCCAGGCCACCATATGAACTGGAACTTCAACCAAGATTTCAAAATTTATTCCATTAATTTTCACACCATTTGTTCACCTAGCAGGCACTGTGCATTGAATCGCAATTTTACATCTATAAAAATAACTATGCACATTTATGGAACAGTTTTTGACAGATCAACGCTAAATTTCATGCAAATCTTTCTGACAATAAAGGAGTTAGAGTTTATAAAAATGGCCCAGTTCACTGAACTAGGTTAGAACTAGACTCTCTCTTCCTACTTTCATAGGCAGTATGCCCACTGTAGGAGTGTATGCTTACTGTATATAAAATATACAGTACAGGAATTCAGTTTTGAAAGCTTGGTTTCAAAAAGGCAGAGGTGCTACACAGTTTTCCTCTACAAAATGTAATGTCTGGCATTTTTCATGCCAGGCAGTATCAGAAATTGAAACTGAACTCATCCAAGTCCTTAGCAGTCACTTCACCATAAGCAAGGGTCTGTATGAAAGCTGACTTATCTAGTAGTTATACAAAATGTATGTAGGCAGTTTGATTGAAATGAACCACAACAGAGCTGTTATGCAGATCATAGATGAAACAGGAATTGGTCCCTGACACCTTTCACGAACTGAGCTTCCAAATGGCTCACAATACACTCTGAATTGCTTGTAACAAAGATTCCCAGAACACTGGAAGTTGTAACTCTGTATCCCTACTTAAAATGAGACATCATAATAATATAACATTTTACTTGGAAAAGCACTGAGAGCTTTATCTATCTAATGCCTTTGTCACTCAAATTTAGACAAGATTACTGCTGCAAAATAGACCACCATAGCACAACGCTGGTTACAAGCAACTTCAAGGACAAAGTTAATTGCAAAATTAACTTGTTGCTTTTTTGTTCGTTTGTTTGTAAGCAGAATTGTATATTTAACTGCCGAACCTTATTTTACAGGGGACTTAGTTTCACTAAATTTTTATATTAAAAATGAAAATCTGTGCATTCACAGAATTAGAAAAGTAGGCCTATACATATTGGTTGTTTTATACTCTCTTGACTCTCAATGTACTTTCCCAAACTTTATAGGAAATATTCTGAGAAAGACACAGAATCTACATGCTATTAATGTCCTCGGTTACCATTTGGAAGACTTTTTTTGCACTTTGGGCCTTTCAGACTGTGAACCTCACGGTCAATGACAGGTAGCTTAAAATACTTTGAAATATTATCAAACATTTTAAAATACAGAAAGTTAATATGAGGTTTTTATGATTCTGAAAAGAGCTTTCATATAAAAGAGTAGCTAAGAGTATACCCAGAGACAAAGGATTAAAGATTAATCAGTCATTTTAAATTCTCTGTACCACTGTATATCAAAAAGAAACCCTCTTTATTCTTCTCTGAGGACAGACAGATAAAGAGCACAGATAGGATCGCTTTCAACAAATCATCTGAAAAGGAGCACCTGCTTGCACCCTAACTTTTTTCTGTTCAGTATTTTGTCTCGTCTTGATACTGCTGTATTCTTCCTACTTCAAATAACTATGAATCTTGGGAATGACAAAAAATGTTTCTAATTTTAAAAAATAACTAAAAGCAGGTGCTGGAATCCCCAGTAAACTGTTCCAGCTGCTACTGAACCACTGGCAACCTTAGTCTATTTAATTTGGATACAACTAACGGCACAGAGGAAAATTTACCTGCCAGACCTGCATGCCCAAAGTAAGCCATTAACTGCAAAAGTGAAAAACATCCAATGATAACAAATGCACCTTATCAATATTCTCTGAGTGACAGCAAGTCATTCTTTCTATGGTCAATGGCTAAAAATGGTTACCGTTTATTGAAGCTAATTCCAATACAGATAAACAACCATGAGAATATGTGATATATCAGTCATTTGTATTAATCCCAGTTCATATGTCAAAAAAAGTACCTTTGGTACAATAAAGATACAGTCAGGTTTATGTGTACTAATGGAGAATTTCAGAGTGCTGTTAATGTTGATTAAAGTAAGATACCAGAAATTAATATTTAGCAAGGTCATTATGACAGATTGATATTACATACAGGCCCTCAAGTCTGATGTCTTATAATTTCTAAAGAGACAGCCTGTTTGGGGAAAAAAAAAAGAAAAAAAAAGAAAGGAAAAAAAAGGAAGGAACAGAAAAAGTCTTACAGGTGGCACTGAACTGACAGCAGCATATAATATAAAAGCGCTTTGTCATTCACATAATGTCTGGGGTAATGAAATGAATTCACTTTCTGGCTTCCTCCAGTTTGCAGTGCCAAAGAACACTGTGTTATCAGCACAGATGGAGCATGCATGGTTCTGGAGAAGAGCCTGGTGCAAACTGCAAACAAGCTTCTTTGCATACCAATGAATCCCTGAGAATCAGACCTTTGCTGTCAAGTGACAGGTTTGGAAGCTCTATAAAAACGAACTAATCCCAGTGGTCTTGTCTGACTGCATGTACTGTCAGTGCTCAGGACAAGAAATTTGGAAACACAGCACATCTTGCAGTCATGGCTACTACTTTGGCGAGAGATATCAGGCAGACTAGGGATTTCATCCAGGTGCCAGTACTACTTTTTTTTTTTTTTTTTCCCTCTTGGGATAGCAGAGCGGCAACTGAACTACCGTCACTGGGATTAAAGACACATCAAAATTTCCAGAAATAAAAGGGGGAAAAGTTGCTGAAAATACTTTTACGAATCAAAACATTAAAACTACGCATGGCTAGCTAGAGAGTCTAAGATGTTAGCCACAAATAAGAGTTACACTACTAAATTTATTAAAACAAGTCCTTTCCCTATCTGTCTCCCACCTTGGCACGGACACAGTTATTATCGATACGTAGACCATATTCTTCCTCTTCAACCAAAGAGCTCCTCACCAGTACGCTTAAACTGCATGTCTTACTTTGCAGTGATTAACTAAAGACACACATGAGAAATCACCTGTATATCTTAGACAAAGGAGAAGGAATTTGGAAACCTCAAACAATGAGGCAATAAGCTTCAAACTTTCTTGCACGTGGTATTCTGAATTTTCTGATTAGACCTTAAACTAAGGCTGTTTTAAATCCACATCACAGAATCCTAGAATGGTGGGGTTGGAAGGGACCTTCTGAAATGATCTGGTCCAACCTCCCTGCTCAAGCAGGGCCACCTACAGCAGGGTGCCCAGGCGGCTTTTGAAGATCTCCAAGGAGGGAGACTCTAGCACCTCTCTGGGCAACCTGGGCCAGAGCTCCATCACCTGCACAGTAAAGTTTTTCCTGACAGTAAAGAAGTGCTTCCTGATTTACATCAGCCTTGCACAAAGCCCATGATTTACTCCTACATGCCCTTAGTAGTTCTCTTAGTTTACTCCTACCAACTAATCTTCCTCCCTGTGCTCAATCAGAAGGGACCTTACAGTGCTATAAGGATAATTTTCATGGAGCAAAAACAAACTAGATTTGGCCCATATTAAGAATAAGTACAGGCAGATGCCTTTAATATTAAAATATGGACAGTTAAACAAACATGAAAGAGAATATGGAAAAAATGATTATAAAATAGAGGCATACCCATCAACAAAGTCAGAAGTCTCTGGACCTTCGAACTCACCCCCACAACTCTGTACAGTCCTTGGTCATTTATACCTATTATGTAAAAGGAGAGAAAAAAAAAGGCAGAAGATCAACCACAGCAATAAGTTACACAGTCAAATTTAGCATTAAAACTTTTCCCCAGGCAACAAATTATCCTCAAAGACAGACAGACTACATACTATTTACACAGTCGTGAGAACTTTATAAATAAAGTATTGCAAGAATCCTTTTGTTCTTCTGTGTTTTTAAGATAAGTTCACATTAGGTTTTGGAAAAGGTTCCACTTCAGATACTGGGAGTAGAAGCAAACAGGGACTAATCTTTCCTTGAAAAATCACTGGCTGTTTTCAGATTTTTAAATGGCACTTTGGATACATCAGCATCCACATTCAAATAATGCAAGAACCAAACCAACAGACGCTAAATTAAGAATTCTTTAACAAATATAATTTTGCTTTTTTTAACAAATATGTGGCTGACAAAAAGAGTTTGTATAAAACAAAGAAAAATTTAAGCCTATTCCCAGTCCTCAAAACCCATGCTTTTTCAAGCTTGTAAATGCTTTTCATTTAAGATGCAGCCTCATTCCAACCCACTGGGGTCCACGTATGAGTTAAGTCCAGAGGCAGCACCACAGGTTACTGAGATTGGTACTTCTGGTTTTGCTGTGGATGAATACAGTAGCCATAAGCAGCATAATGTTTTCAGTCCCCTACTACCACTCCATGTGGACACTGGACCACCTTCCTGTCATTTCTCTATGCCCTTCCTTTCTCTCAAACACATTCACTTCTCTACCACGTTTCTTCCTCTACTTTTGCCTTTCTTCATCGTACCTGGTTTTATCCCCAGGGAAATAAAAATACGAATATAATTTAAAGGCAAATGAGAAGGAGAGAAGGGGAAGGGAAGGAAAAGGGCGAAATAAAGTATGTCTTTCTGTCTGTTGCATTGTTTCAGAGCCCATATAGTGGGAGGTAAAATATTGCAGTCCTGAAGCTGATGCAGACGTTTGAGAGGCCACGTAATAAGCAACGATCTACAAACACCACTATACTCTACCTCTATATTCATCATGGCCTAGAAGAGTAGAAATGCCACAAAATACCCGTGTTTCTACTCCAAGGAAATCTTTTCAAATAACAGATTATGTGGTATTCTTATTCATAATATCTTTCAACAAAGGAAGACTTGTGGAGAATTCCCAGTTTCAATACCAAACTGTTTCAGCCCAGAGAAGGAAAAATTAAAACTAGTCGTATGAGAAAAAAGTTTCTTCCTGAATAAGTATTAGGTGAAGTATGTAAAAATCATTAGCTCTTTAATGAATTACTGTCAGACCCAACCATAATGCAAAGCAAAAGTATGGTGGCAAGAACTTCACATTTTCTACCTCCTCCTCCTGCCTAGTCTTGCTACATCTTTTCCCTCTTCTCTCTCCTCCCTCCTCTTCCTCACACAGTCTGCAGCCTCCTCAACCATCCCAGATCCCAGAGGACCTGCTGAACTCCTCACTGACAGTACTGTGCAATTCTCTATCCCAGATGACAGAGGGGACCTGACATGCTATGGCAGAAGCTGCTACTTCTCTCAGTTGCTCCACCTGGGCAAAATCAGGCCTTTCATTTCCCATGGATGTCACCACCACTGTAATAATGTTGAGCCTTAAGTTAGACGTCATGTTCAGAGCTGGCTCAAATTAACAGAATAAGCCAGATCTCCAGCATTTCATCTGTGGTCATCAAAAAACAGAGCTCTAGAATATGCTCATAGTTTAGCTGTGTGCAAAAGAAAGAAAGACAAAAAACAGTTATGCAGCCACAATACTATTCTTCTCAGAATATGAAGTTATCAAGTCACACAAGCAAGTTTTCCAATGATCTCCGTAACAACAGTGTGATGGCATGCTATACAAGCCTCGCTGACTGCCAACACTAAAGAAAAACAAACACAATCCTTGGTCCATTCCAAACAAGGATGCACTAGGAATCTGCCCTGAGCAGCATTTTTTACTTGAAATTTCTCACAGAAGTCCAGGAAAATTCTGGTACAGAAGTAACACCAAGCTTTTTAAATCTCTGACAAAATGCATCACACTTTTTTTTATAATGCCCACCACTACTTTCCACAGAACAAGCCTTCTGCATCGTATGCAAGAAATTAAAAAGCTGAAGAAATACTGTCACAGTCAAATACATCTCTGTTTTTGCTTATCTCAGAAGTTATTTCATGATTTCCTGTGCTTCTAACATTAAAAGTCGCAAGAATCAAACTGTGCTGACCCCAAACATTCATAACATACATTTAATGACTTAAAAATAATCAAGGCCAAACCACAGAAACTACTGCTCATTATTAAAACAGACATGATATGCAAAAGTCCCTGAAATTATGGCAGTACTGAAACTAAGACATTCCTCCAGCAATAATCATGAGTCTGTGATAATAACTATCAGATAATTGATCAGTTTCAAATTCATCAACCTGAAAAAGCGCAACTAATTGCTAACAGACATCAAGAAGTGCAAAGAGAAATTAATATTTCAACGAAGTTTTAAATGATACCTTTAAACATACTATTAAATGATGTTTTATTTAAAATACACAAAACTTGTTTGAAACAGTACTATTTCTGACTTAATCTGTACATTTCAGATCTTCAGCATACCAAAGACTGATAAAGTTTGGCGTTTACAAAACACAGGTGACAAGGTGACTCATTTCAAGGAATGGCTTACCACGGACTAAAATGTTGATGGGTGCAGACGCTGTCTGCTGGCTCAACCAGTCCCTACTAACAGCTCTGAGCGGTAAAGCCCTGCAGTGCAATTTTCCTCATATTTACATGATATAAAGATGTTTGGCAGCCTGATACCAGAATTCGGCATATGTACATGATTTGTGAAACATGCTTAGAAAATTAAGGTATTTTAAGTAAAACAGGAATTTACACTACTGTAAGGAAGATATGTCTGCAGGCAAGTTTACTGTGTTGCTGGCATTGTAAACGCGGCTGACACAGGCTATTAACAGAGCTGCAGATTTAACTTTTTATATCAAATTCCATAGTACAGAAAAAGTCACACAAGTGACACTCTCAATTCAAGGTAATACCGGATTTATTTATTTATTTACGTGAAAAGGTTTTCTACTTCCTCCTCACCATCTTATTTTTTTCTCGTGAAGAAAGGAAAGACAGCTCAATGCTGCCATCTGTCTCTGCAACTCAGATTAGCAGCTCCTGCAGGTCTAAAATTAAGGCAAATGCTACTCTCACAACACTTATCTACCACATGCTCACAGAATGTACAACCAACTACTTGCACACAAAAACATGCATAGTCTTTACTACTGGAGCAAACAGTTTTTTCATATTTCTGTAAACTTTTACCCCTGTTGTATTATTTTAAGTACAGGATTATAAATAAAATGGCATAATCAAAACAAAATCTCAAAATATTCCCGCAGAGACGAAACGTGTGCATATCCAACCAGAACTGTGCTCCGTATGTGAGAGACAGGCTCAGTATAATATTCCCTTGATAACTCACTGTCTTCTATTAGGTAAAGCACAGCCACTGTCCTTATCTGGCAATGCAAAAGAACGCTGAATCAGAAGCAAATTTACATTTTAACCAAGACACTGCCTTTGATTTTTCTATTCATTCAAAGCAAATCATTTCGTTCTTGGCGTTATAAAAGTGAATGTAACTGAGAAAAAATTATCCAGCCATTGACAAGTTTATGTTCAATATCTCTGTTATGCTCTTCTCCCTCTGAATACCAGACTTTCTGCTATGACATGACAAGACTATTCTCAGTTTCCACCCACACTAGACTGTCCTCTCTTTCCACCCACGTCAACCTCACACCCATTATGATTAAAAGAGATAAAAACATGGCACACGAGCACAATCTCCGAAGAGGCATCTGTCCTGTTTTCTTCTGCTGAACATAACTTGCCTTTGATGTGTTATCATTAAAGTAAAATAGTCAACTAAAAATTGTTTTAAAAACAAGTATAGGTACAAAATCTGCAGGTCTGAAAGACAGATTTTCTTCACCACTATACAACTCTTTGGCCAAAGCATTTTGATGCAAACAATTCAATGTTCTGTTGGCCCTCTTTATGTTTAGCTCAGCGGAAACCCACAGAAGGTCCTGCAGGTTCTGCAGAAAAAAGAAACTGATCCTTTAGAAATGCTTCAGCTGGTCTCATGTATGAAGTCAGTATTTTGTTTGTTAGGCCTTTTTTTTTTTTTTTAAATGCAGTTAATGTTATGTTCAGAATCAGTACAATTAAAATCATCAACTCCTTGAAATGCTATGGACAAACTAACTTCATTGAACCAGAGCTGTGTGGATTGCTGAGCTCCTGAAAGGTAGTAGCTCACCTAAATCCATTCTCCGAAACGTGGGAACTGAAATATTTATTGAATACTGACCTTTTTTTTTCTTAAGGACTTTCCAAAATGAAATTAATAGATACCTCTTGAATACTGTCTGCATATAGACCATTCTCTTCTGTCTCCAGTTTTGGAGGTACAACAATGAGTGTACGGAACAGTAAGCCTGACAGCATCCTTGCCTCTGTTGTGAGACTGTAACTCCACTGGAAGTACTTCATTACTTTTTGTTATTCGCTTGCCTGCTTAGCTCCTGTTCTTCTGTCTTCAGTGACTAAATGGAAGAGCTTCATTCAAAGTCAACAAATGGAATACTAAAACTAATTAGTCTGTTCCAACAGTAAAGCAAGGGTACAGGAACTGCCTACAAGATATAGGGTATTTTCTCAGCTGTTGTGCACCAATATTGGCTTCCTTTGTCAAGGGAGGTGCTATTACCCCCTTCTGAGCACTTCTTGAAAACACATTTGTTGAAGGAGAGCCATACGTAAAAGGCTTGAACCGGACAGAAGAAAGCTCCTGCACTGGTCAGTGTAATCAATGAACTCTCTACCATGTTAAGTCTTTCATAGAGGTCTACAAGGAAACCAGATTACACGGGCCTCCTTCTAAAAAGCAGACCAACCACTCCAATCCCTCCACAAACAGGAGCATTTCATTGGGTCATCATTACCTCGTGTTTCAACAGCACTGATGCACTTTTTGATGACTGTGAACCCCATCTTATCCAACTGTGCACCTACAAGAAAAAAAAGAGTTCAAAAAGTTTAAAAACACCATTATAATTATGTCTTACATTGAAAAATAAGTCTGAACTTGATCACATAGCTAGTACTTCTCAGACAAAAAATGTGCAAATATTCTGGAATAGAAATACTTCATCATTTTTTCTAGAGAAATTCCCTTTTTCTCCCTCCCAGCCCTACCTAGGCCAAGTAAAGGCACATTTTGGCGGTAGTGGCTACACTGAAACTGTTCATAGCAGTACCTTTTGAAGAAAGGGTACCCTAATTAGGTACATACGTTGGCAGATGCAAAATGGAGTTTAACAATACTTAACACACATTGACAACATCTGAGAGAGTTAACCAAATGGGACAAGGAAGTGCTTATGATGAAAAAACATAACCATCAACAGCAGGGCTTTTACTGAGGCTTACCCAAAGCCAAAGGAATTCCCACACTAAAGATACAAGGCACATGTATATCATTTCACAGCAGTTAATGATCTGACTACATAGAAGCAGATGCATTAACAGGACAACAGCTGAGTTCCAGCATTCCTTTGTTGTTCCTGTCTTATTCTTTTTCTTCACATCAAAACTTCATTTAAAAGCTGATATTGTAGAACTGCCCTTCCCCCAAACATCTGGCCTTCCTGCTCCTGGGGACCTGGTCCTGCCCCACTAAAATAAAAATCTGTGGAAAAACTTCTATTAATAAACACAAGGATCCAGCTTTATCCAATAATAATAACAATAACAATAATAATAATAAAACATTCCCCGATAATGCAAGAACAGCTATTTTCACTCGTATACTTTGCTGACTGAAGAAAACTAATGTCTTTTAACGAAACCCATCTCTTTTACTTCCATATTATATAGTTCACATTTTAAATGAATACGTTCAGTGTTTTTGCTGACCTTTATGTTCAGCTCTGATTGCTTTTAAAACCATATTTACGCATTCAAACAGATGCACACACACAATCTGGATTAAGAAATTGTGATGCACTTACAAACTAACCCCTCTTTGAGTCACTTCAAGCATGAACTTAAATTGGCAAAAACAGACTGTTTGTCTAGCTTATGTCCAATCCTACAATTATTACATATGTACTAAACTGTGTTACTGTGGAAACTCATTAATTACAAAATCTAAAAAGTACATTCACAATTTGAGATTAAAAATACAGTTTTTAATTAAGTTGGAACCATAAAAAATTTTAATTTGCACTTCTCAATTGTAAAGTATTAACATAAATCAACTTTAATAGTAATTCAAATACTTACTTCCCTCTTGTTTTGCACTTGCTTTATTCAAATTGATGAACAGCTAACAGAGAAAGAGCAGAAAGACAAATTACTTTAAAGAATTTTATGAAACCAGAAACAAAACACTCCCCCCATCTTAATGCCCAGTAGGCACAAATACAGCTGTTTACAGCTAGAACGTAACACCAGCTTGAACAGTAGGACAAAAGACCTCTGCCCCTCAGAAAGTAAAGATTTGCAGTTTTTAAGGTGTGAAAAATTTCAAAAATTCTTAACAAATGTAGCTCCCTGGGGAGCAGAACAAGCACAGCTGTAGTCACTAAAATGAGTTGTGATTTGAGTGCTCCACACTCCTATGTTTCTCTGCAGATTCATTTCCCACAGTTCACTGAAATCATTTGATGACTCCTGGGAGTTATGTCCCAGCTCAGCATTCCCAGAAGCTGTAAGCTTACTGGACAGTTCAGACAACATGCGATGGTAATAAACACCTCTGCAGATTAAAAAAGATTTTTGCAACAACATCAATAAAACCTACTGCTAAAATCCCCAGTAGCCAACTAATGTGACAGACATACAACTTTGTCACTGAAAGCCCCGTTATTTTTGGCCTACAAGACCAATACAATATTTAACAATTGTAAGAACAATCTGCTGCTCTGTTTTGATTCTGCAGCTCAGACCCATTTCTTGATGTGAACCAGAAATTAAGCAAACTTAAGTACAACCTAATTCCCAATGACATGGATATTTTTTTCATCTAGTTTTAAAAAAAATAACATCACAAACTAACTCATGCAAGTCTTGCTGCTGGAATATAGTATGTCAGCATAAGACTAAGTGAACATGCTTATATTAGACATTTTCTAGAATACCAATATCACCATTGTGATGGGAAACCATTTATAAAAATCAGTGGTGTTGTTATAATGAAAAATAACTTGTATCAGCATTGACAGATAAAGATGCTGAGCTTTACAACTTACTCATCTCTCCTGAGTTTTAATTCACTTTTATTTTTTCTTCACTGAATCTATCATTTTGTAAACTACATAAATTCAGTTTATTAAAGTACAAATGTGATAAGGAAGAGGGGGAGGGGAAGGGATTTCTCCGTTACAGTACAAATGAACATAAAAAATGTCACTTACAGCTTCTTTTCCATCCAAGGCTTCCATCCAGAGCTTCCTGTCCTCCTCAGAAAAGGCCTGCATGGTCACAGGAACTCCAGGCCTGCAACCACACAGAGTAACTGCATTCACCAGCAACTAAAACATGGTCTCGTCAAACTCCACTTCCAAGTACAGTCAAAAGCCCATTGTCCTAAAGTCCAGGGTTTTGCTTAATTACTGGACACTTCTCTTCTTTGAAATCAAAGGAATAGAAATGATGCACACAGTAGGAAATAGAGAGGATAGAAAGGAAAAAGGAAAGTGAATGTAATCTCCAAACTATTTATTTAAAACAGTTCATTGTTGATAGCTTGTTGATTCTAACACTTGCTGGGAGTTACTGAGTTTTCTGAATTCTAAACAGACTTGCCCTTGTGTTGGTGTGCTATTATATAGGAAAAAAAAGAAGTAATAAAATCGACTTTAAAGCAGTGACATAACAATTATAGTTTTCCAGTAAATATTTAATTAAAATAATAAAGTCTTAATGCAGTATGTCATTACACAACTCCAGTATTTTAACTTTCCTAACAAGCAACAGGGACAACCATGGGACATAGGGATTATTGAACAGAGATTAACATAAATCTACTTTGTATTTATATAATTTATATAATAGGAAAAGAAAAGGAGTAATTGTGTAGTTTAGCATAGTGTACAACGCACGGAGAGTTAAAAGCAGAATAGGTTGTTTGGGTAATTATTTTTTCTGTCAATTAAAAAAAAAAAAAACATATTCAGCCTGCTAATACTTTTGGCAAATATGCAAATCTCATTACACATAGTTAGATAAATAGAAATAGAGAATTAATCCATAACATTCTCTCCATTCTCTCTCTCTCTCTTTTTCATATTAAACCTATCTTCAAGTAGCAAAATAGCTGTAGGGAAAACAGTTTTCTAAAAACTAAAGCATAGAGAAAAACAGCACAAATCCCACTTCAAAACTCTAACAGTCTACACAGCTCATATTTTTACAACCAGAGATGTATCTAGTTTGTTTTTACCTTGCCAAAAAATTTATAAAAATTTTATCAAAGTCACTCTTGTGCAGGGCATACTTTCCTTCTTTTCAGTAAAATTTTAACTGTCAAGCTATCCAAGATTATCACTTTGAGGCAATAGGTCAAACTCAGTTATGCTGCACAAAACATTATTTATTAGTCATCAAATTAAAGTCAAAAGAGACAAAGCCTTCTCTTTCTTTTCCTGTATTAGTATAATGCTCTTTATCTGTATTAGACAGGAGACCCCTGCTGTCTCTTTTTTAAGATTTAAACTTCTCTGCATTTGCTTACTTAGAAGAAAATAAATAATTTTGGCTTCCTTTTAAAAAGAAACATCTGTAAACATTCAGCTAGCAGATCCAAACAAACTATGCTCAGGTCACTTACAAGGCTGAACATTTGCTACTGAAAAGTCCTTCCTAAAATTCTCCAGTCTTCCTTCCTTCCAAAGCATGGGAACAAAGAAAACCTCGTGGCCAGCCGTCAATCTGTACATTATTTTATAACTTGGACAAGCTGAGGGATAAGTGTGTCCTGAACTGATACCAAGGAAACGAGTTAATGGCCTGCAGCATGGAACTAATCTCCATGGGAACATCTCGGTATTACACACATATATTATTAAAAGAAAAATGTGTGATATCAAGGTCACAGTGGACCAGTTGTGTCTATTATATCTAGACAGAAAGATGGATTGTATTTTTCCCACTTTTATGAGAACAGAATGAAAAATTGTTTTGCAGGATCAAGGAAACACTGCTATCCATCCATCTCTGTTTAACTCCAGATACCAGAACTCTAGAGATGACACGCTGAGGGGGATCAACTGACATTTCTCATGGTACTTTTTCAGTGACTTTAACAGACTCAGTTTGGAATCTGGTTTTCATACTGATCAATACATTGACCCAAGAGGAGTTGATGTCAAGAGCTTAAATCTCTACTCTGTTTCCTGCCATCAGGACACAGTGGTAGAACAATTAAACCACATCCCCATCAAATCAAAAATGCAAGTTCAGACCCCTGCTGTGGACCCCTGACAAAAGCCACAAGAGCTGTAAATGGTATCTTGTTATCTGCCATATGAGCTGAAAGTTTTCAGATGCAGTGGTAATTTTGCATTCCTTTACTCATTGCTTGTTACAGAAACAGGCATGCCTTAGGCAGGCTAGTCTGACTGGCTGCACCAGCTAAGCACAGCACCTGACCAAAAGACTGTGCATCTGCCCATGATCCTTACCACAGACATACTTCCAGAACACCAGCAACCATAGGTTTGCTGACAAACAGAGGGGCCTGGCAACACTGACCACACCATATTTAAAGTGAGTGATGGGGAAAAAAAAGCTGTAAAACCTGAAGACCCACTATATCGTAAAAACGAATGCAACTAATCGGTATAAGGAAGGAGCAAATGTATTGGTTAAAGCCAGCTAAGAAGGGGTGAACGCAAAAACTCAGCAACACTTCATCAGTTTATATCTAGCATTTAATGCACCAAAATCACGTGGCCTTACCACAGCTTTATTTAAATGTGGTGCCCTATCAGGTTGGATTCTCTCAGCTTCATAAATCAAGGAAGACTACAATGGTGATGAAAAGCAATATTCATCACATTTTAAGATCCTTTTAGCAAAATACATAAATAAGCAGTTCTTCTCTTTTGAGATAAAGCAACAGAATGGTAGTGTTCCAAAAAGGCAGTGGCAACAATGTTCAAAATGCATTACATTACTACACCAGCCACAAACAGCTTCAAAATCCAAATGATCTTATTTCCAATCTGAGAAACCAGCGTAAACCAGCAACATGACATTTTTGGAAGGCAGACTTGTGATACAATATGGTTATGATTGTACAAATTATCCACTGTGATCATAGTTTCTCACTACAGTTATACGTACTTCCATTTAAGCCACATTAATTCACTACGGTAACAGCAATTCATAACAGTTTCTCTACTTTTTTCTACGCTTTGCTGTTATGTGATACCTCGGACAATGTCTACATTTCAATTTAGATCCTTACTGCTTCTGCTACACACAGCTGAAGTAAAATGCAGTAAGCTACGACAGTGCTTGCAGGTTCCTCCAGTGACTACTTCCCATTGGCAGCTTAAACAAATATTGAAAAAGAATACACAATAGTAATATCACAGTAACGTTTACTACTACTTAGAAACAGTCCTTTCTAGTGTGTTTCATAAGCTTACCTGTCTGAAGCTTCTAAGTCAAAACAGAATCTCCTGTCGATAGTATCTGTATTTCTTTTGGTACAATATGTAAGGATGAAGAGTTCCTCATCACCCTGTGCAAAGAAAGTTTTTATATGCTTGACTCAGTAATTCAAAGCTTCAGTAAGGCAGGAATACAACACAAGTATGACACATTTACATTAAAATAATGGCAAAAGCTTTACTGAAAACTGATGCTTGCAAAAGAATTCACTCAGGGTTGCCATTCAGATCGCCACACAATAGCACATAAATCCCATGGTCGCTTATGTGACATAAATGCAAAAATATAGAGTTTATTTTAGCTGGTACTCCGCAGTATGACACAGTACCACAGTAATTTAAACTAACAAAAATATTTTGTTATAATGATTTTGCATGTTACAATATAAGCACACATTGAGCACACGAAACTTTCATTCTCCTATTTTATGACAGACACAGCTATCTCCATATTAAAGGCTACTGTTACAGTAAGTAGAACAAAGCATTCTTTACTCTCTGGAATCTGTCCTACAGAACCAGTCCTTTCTTCAAGACCAACTAACACTAGGATCATATTTTACCCTTAAGAATTGAGAAATCAAATACATAAATTCATCTGTGAATGCTGCATGAGTTGTACTAGTTTTAATTAGGATTAATTTTACATTTTAATTATTTTTTGTCATATTCAACATCTCTAAAGGCAGGAGGTTCATGAAGGAATAATTGCACTGAGATCTTTTAACACAGCAAAAAAGGCTTCATAAGTGTTTTAGAATGCCAAATACTTACACATACTTTATTAACTAAAATAGCTCATTACAGTTAGAGTAAATCAGGATAAAAAAAATCATGAAGTATTGATATGATTAAAGAAGCCAAATGCCACTGATTTTCAGTACAGCAGGTTTTCTGGAGCTTTTGAAAGATTATCCCCAGTTCAATATATTTGTAAATACACACAGCCCTCAAATTATGAAAGCAGTCGTTCACTAATGGGATATAATACCCAGATAAAATTCCAACAACGTGATTTCTAACCAACTCTGAAGATAGGCCAGGTTGCTGCATTTACAGGAATATTGACTGAAGCATTATTTTCCTTCTTCAGATATCTTTTTTCCTTGCAACAAAATGCATTTCATACATATTAATACATTCATTTAATTCTTCATCTCTGAAGGTGCTGAGTGCCTTCAAATCCCAACTATTTCAATAGGAATAAAAACCATTCAAAGATCAACAGAGTCTTGGGTCTTGAATATTTCAGATGCTATCAAAGATATCTGAAATTACATTCAGTTGTCAGTACAAGTTATATTCCTATTAAAATCCTCTTTGCCAGTCCTTCTTCTAGCACTTGCAGCTATGAAAGAAAAATCTGACCAAAGAGTAAAAGAAATTTTTAAATCTATCATATTTTCTTGATTTATATTTTAAAAAGTTAAATACCTCATGGATAAAGCAGATTCTAAATGGTGAAACAGTGCATGTTAACTGTCTCATGTTCTCTGGTCGTCTAAAAGGAAGTAACTGAAAAGTCTGCAGAAGGCTTATCTATTAATCCATCCCACTACCTTAGGTTAATGTCCTTAATTGGCAGACTGAAGTGCATGAAGAAAGAAGACAAAAAGGGGCAGAGAGGTGCAGAGGGAAAAGACTTGACACACCTTATCTGACACATCCTCTCATCTTGATCCAGGGCATGAGTAAGAGTAGAATATAAAAATATACTTACAGCTTTCCCTCCTGATCTGTGTTCAAATGGGATCATGGTGAACTTCTTTGTCTCTTTCCTATAGGTGCAATAGTGCTTCACCCAACTGGAACCAAAGGGAGCTGGCCCTACACAAAATGGAAACACTAACTAGTATACACTATTTCCAATTTGTGTGTTTCCTTCTCCTGCTTTCCAAAATGATACTTGGAAGTCATACTTAATTTCTAAGAATGAAGTGTTTAAAACAAAGGTTTGAATTAAGAACATTATACAAAGTAAAAAAAAAAAAAAAAAGTTAACCAGTGCTTAGTATTCTAAAAACTGATATATTTCGCATTTCTTCTTAACGACAAATGGAACAAATTATTACTATATGTTTCTCTCACTACTGCAGACAAAACCATTTTTCCCTCGAAAATAAATATCCCTTGGAAACTGTAGTCAAGAAGAACATGGAAACCTAGTTTCACACTTGATAACTTGAAGCCAAATAACTGCAGATTAACGCAACTATGTTGCAAACTCAATATCATCTATTGATTTCAATCTGACCACATTTTCTGACACCAAAACTCACTCCTAACTATTCAACAGTACACATTCTACGTTTAATACGGAGATACAGAGACCAGCCTGCTACATACACTTTAACTTGCACCATAATGTTGACTATTAAAACTTGGATTCTGACTCTCTGTTATCCCGTCACTTCTATTGATTTACTTAAAAAAAATAAAAATTAAAAAGGTCTGCAAAGGAATCTTCTCTTTTGGTGAGTTCTGCCCTGAAGCATGAGGGAAAATTTTCATGATTGATTTAAGCTGACAGAGGATTTCACTGCTCCTAGAACTGGAAGGTCTCATTGCCTTGCTCCTCCCCAGCTCAGTTTCAGGCATATCCCGAATCCTTTCAGCTGATTCTAAAGCTCATGATGACTTAAGACCAGTGAAATAACCTTACACCATATCCATTTTTCTTATTTTTACTACTGGTTGTTTAAAAACTTATTTCTGAACACTATAATAGTAATGGTTCCACCAAAAATGTTTTAGTCTTCTGTTTTTAAGACATTTTACAAAAGTCCTTACCTAAGCAATACAGTTAAACATCATAGAAGCAAAATCTCTCACTCAAATAAGCAAACAAACTTCCTATAAGGGCACATACCTAAAAAATATGGTTTATGCAAAATGTTTAAAATAAAAAACAGATTTTAAGGTTATTTCTTGAGATGTAAGAGCTCTACATCTTATTTGGCCTTTTTACTACAGCAAGAAGAATTTTTAAGTGTTCAAAGTACTGATGTGATATGACGTGTGACACACATCTGCACATCAAGATTTTTGACACTAGCTACCTAGGATATAACCCGGTTTATTTGACCCTATGATCTCAACCAGGAGATGAAAGCATATCACTGAACAAGGAAATGACAGTCAATCTCATCATACTAAACTTGCCCAATTTTCAGAGACTAATTTGACAACTCATGTTGTTGTCTGACAACAAATGTCTGACAACTCTAGGGGAGGTCATTAGTAAGGCATTAAAAATAACATCAAATGCATCATTCAGTCAAGTAAAACTTACCTGCATTCAGTCAGCCCTTGCTTAGAACTGTCACACTTTCACCACTATGCTCATGTCCCAAAGTAACACTGCCATTAGATACTTCAAACATTTATTCAGATGCCTCTATCTAAAAAGCTGTAAGTTCTTTGTGTCTTCACGTTGCCTGTAGAAACAAGCCTTGCCTGCATGCATATTATGGGCACTATAGGAATACAAAAATATATCTTACTTTTTTCCTGTACATAGAGATAGCCTTCCATCGTGAAGTGATTTACTCTTTTATGTTCCTGAGGATTTCTTCTGATCTTGTTCATGAGCTCCTCTACCTCTGACCTTGTTCCTTCAAAACGATTTCGTGTCTAAAACAAGACGGCAAAAATCCTTTAGTAAAGGGAGTAGAAGAAAGACTTTTTCTTTCTGGCAGATAGCAGTTATAATGACATTTATAAAATGAGGGAATGATTGAAGGCCATTTTAGGATGATCAGTGCACTATTTCCATACACGTTTACTCTTCAAGTTTTCTGATGTTATTCAAAATTAAAGTGTCTTTTAGAAATCAGTTGTTGTAACTGGAAAGCACACAAAGACTGCCAGAGTAGATTTCTAAAACAATGTGTTGACTGACCTGTTCAGAAAGAATTGAAATATTGAAGTTTAAAATTACTTTGGATTTGAAAATTCAAGTTTCCTAAGAAAATTATTACTACAAATGTTGGCTCAATTCATGAGATCCTTACGAGTTGTTAGGAAGGAACGGATTCTCTGTGGTTATTGAGAAAAATGTGACAGGAAGGTCACCAATAATTTATACACGTTGAGACCGTTCACATGCTAAATGTTTTGGTCATGCAAAAGCTGAATCATGCAAAACATATATGCATACTTTTAAAGAAAAAAAAAAAGTCCAGTTGATTATTATTCCTGGGTGCCACTCATTTCAAAGTTTGCCAAGCAATAGCAAGAGAAATACTTATTAGAATATTAGTAAAAACAATCAGAAAGTAACCACACCATCCATAAATTATACAATGGGACTATACAAAATAACAGAGCAGCTCACACCTGACACAAGAAAATCTTCAGTTTACTTTGAAAAACACTGACAATTGGCCAATGAGCAAATAACAAAACAAGCATGGTAATATCTAATTTTCTCCACGTACCCACTTACCTAAATCACACAAACTGAAAACATATACTCAAGCTAGTATTTTGCCCAGTTGGTACATGCATTTTGCAGAAAGCACATATTTCCAGATGCATGCTCACATGTCTTGCTGCTTTTTTGAAAGCACCTTTGTTTTCCTGAAAATGGATCAGCTTCTGAAAATGATGCCTTCAGTTTTTTCAGGAAAAGCATGCAGTTGCATACACAGACAAATATATCGTGAATATAAACAGGTATCCATTCTTGTACCTATGTGCCTGAATGGCCATCTGTACATGCAAATTCTAGATTTATGCTTGGAAAGAGTTTATTCATGGGCACAAACAGAGTCCATGCAAGCTAGTCAGAGCAGCCACCCATACCCATATGTTTTAGAGACGAAAGCTAAACATATTCTTTAGGTAATGACTAAGAACAACTGCCTTCTTACCTTCAGGCAAAACAACTGCTCTGAACCCTCCCCACATCCATCGTCTCACTCTCAGGTCACATCTGCTCACAAATTTAGGAGTCAGACCCCACACAAACTCATTTCCAAGGCTCCAAATAATTTTCAAAGATCTTTTTCATAATTCCCTAGAAGAGCTGCAATAAAAACTATACTCTGTACCCCAGGCAAAAGCAAAAATTGATTGTGACAGACTGCTCATATCTAAATTTTTCTGTCTGAGCACTGATTGCTGCTAGATGTTTTAAACGATTCTGCCAGGACCTTTTTCTGTATTAGCTGTGCAGTGATCGCAAATCCAGGTGTGTGACATGCACCCTGGGAATGGTAGGAGGGAATGCCACAGGCTCCTGAAACCTTAAAAAAAAATTTCCAGCTGGTGCTTCTCTCTACCGCTTTCCTTCATCTAATCTCTCCTTCAAAGCTCCCTCCTGCCGGAGAGTCACACACAGAAAGCACTGAACTCACTTGAGAGCACAGAACGCCAGAAGCAAGTCAGACCACAAATAGCACAGACAGTGGTGGCTTTGCACCTACATCTAAGGCAACCTTCTACTGGCAGGAAAAGGATGCTGCTTCAACGCCACCTTCCTATCTCCCTTTGAGCTGTGACAAAGCTGAGCTTAATCAGGGGTCTACTACAGCTGCTGTATCAGCATGGCTATGCCTCCTCTTCCCAAGGAAGCCGCAGTTTCTTTGCAGGGCAGGAGAGAAATGGTCAAGGCTGCAAGGATCCATGTACAGGGCTGCGCACAGAACTGAGATAGCAAGCAAGGGTTGAGGGAGCACATGGGAATCTAGTGAGACACGCAAGACTTTCACAAGAGAATAAGATTTGTTGAAAGAATTGGCTTATTGGAGCTTGGGAAAAAGGCTGGTGGTTTTCTNTCTGGGGGGCATAGCATGGAAAGGAAATCAACACTGTAACTCTTAAAGTAAAGATGACCTGAATGAAAAGAAAGGCTAAGAGGATGGGAAGATAAGGAACTGTGGCAGGCTGTAGAGTAAAGGTGCGTGTAAAATGTGCACGTGTGAACACTGCACATATGCTTGTTCTTACACGTGTATGTAGCCCCAAACTGTTACTGAAAAGAAGGTACAGGACCCTCTGGAGATTTGGGAGTGGCCATTACAGGTCCACTTGCACGTTCATGGAACAATATAAATAGGGGTCTGTCTTTCAGGACAGTAAGCAAGGTAGAGATCTGTTTTTAGAAGCTTTCCTAAACTTCCATGGCATTAATGCATGACCAATAATCTACCATTTCCTGAGAAACCAAAAGATGGAAGCCTAAACAGTCACCTATGTTTGAGATACTAAGTGGTTTATACCTGCCTGAAGAAAACTGCTACTCTGAATGCTCACCCTGCCCAGCTTGCTTCCAAAAGTGTAGACAAGTGAAGAAATTTCAGCAGCCAACTTTCTAGTACAGACAAACAATCAAAGTGTGTTCACCAGCTTCTCTTCCACAGATTAGAGTACAATTATTCCTCTCTTTCATTTGTGGTCACCCCTTTGAATTCAACTATTATAGCTACGCTGACAAGTCTCAAATCACTCTCCAGACACAGCTAGGCTCTCTGTACTCAATCTTCTACCCTTCTATTTCTAACATGTCAATCCAGTGTCCTGCTAGCAGTTCAGCTGAACCACAGCCAAAGCCTAGTTCATTTTTCCTTTGTGATGTTTGTTCATCTTCAGTACAGCAGAGAATGCAGCATGTTCTCATGATCTTTTCAAACTCATCCTATTATTCTCCTCTTACCTCAGAGAGTTGTTAAGCCCTGCCTCCTTTCCCTCTACAGTGTTTTGAAATCCAGGTTGTTCTTTCTATCTATTCATAAGCTTCAGCTGTGATGTTCAATCTCTTCTGGATTTCCTGGGGCACACTATAATACCATTTGGTTGATTGAAAATGCAGTTGTTGAGATGAGCTTTCCTTCTTATTGTTCATCACTTCTTCACACTACTTCACTGGCTCTTTTCCATCTGCAATCTGAAATTTGGCTCTTTAAAACTGTATCATAGCTTCCCTTTCACATTTTACTTCTTGCTCATCTTGCACCTGCTCCCCTCTACCTACTGCCGCTGTGTGTTGCTCCTCATTCCGTCAAGCTAAGCACACAAGTTTGTCCTAAAATTTCTTCCAGAACAGACTTCCACTTATGAAGTTACTACTGATCGGTTCCCTTACCCAAATCAAACAATAGCTCTAGGGAAAACGTGACATTTAGACATATGGAAAGATAATGAAAAGAATGGTATCCTGACACAAGAATCATGTCACTGTGTATTACAATAACTGTAATCTTCTCTTCTGCCTTCCTGTCTCCATACTACTATCTGCTAGCTAAGCCACTTCCAAAAATAGACTGCAACCTCCTGGAAGTACTTTCTGTGTCTTAATTCCATGTGCTCTTAGAGATTAACAAAACAAATGCACTATCACAAATTGCTTGTTTGCAGTAAGGTACATGACTTGTTCGATGCCAAAAGGCCTTTGGCACTTCGGCATCCAAGTTCATTTTGACCAAGTTTTACTCTTTAACAAATCTCAAGGAAGAAAACAGACCATTTGACTAGTGACTATGCCAATCGCACTGCTTCAGGTTGTCACCTTGCTTGCTGTACTCTCAATCCTGAGCTGATCACACTGGACAGTTTGGTGTGAGGGTACAGAAACCAGTGACAGCCTCAGATTATCCTGCCCTTGAAGGAACATACCATTTTGTTAAATACACTATGGGTGCTAACATCAGTAGTCTCCTTATACTGTTCTGCACCGCAAACCAAGAGGGGTGTATCTGTTTTTTAGAGGAGTATTAGAAACCGTGAAATAAGAACTCACTGGAATTAGCAATGCTTTGTTCAGTGATGCGGGTGGTTAGCCAGAAGATGGCACTATATCCCCAAAGTACACAAGCAATGGACTAATGCTATGAGGAAAGTTTTGTCAATACAAATATTCTTTGCAAAAATTTTGTAAGAGGCATAAATATCAATCACAACTTACATTTTGTATATTTATCTGCAGGGCCATTTTGTAATGACTGAAGTCTTTAGCAAGTTCATATCCCTGATGATAGAAAGTGAACAAACCCTGAAAAAATGATAGCACCTGAAATACAAACAAAAGACTTATCAGAATGTAGAACTTCATTTACCTGAATATAATTGCTGCATGTAGTCTTTTCCAGATCAGAGATGACAAAATGATTATTTTTAAACAAATTTCCAGTAATGCCCACAATTTCTGAATACCTATTTGGATCCAAATGATCAGCTACATATACGTACATTTTGGGGTGGTCCTATCCTATTTGATGATTGATCTCTATTTTAAATTTGACCATAAGCAATGTATATCGCCTATCTCCCGACCTTCCCTATGTAATGTTTTCCGTCAGCTGCTCTGATACCAGTGATGTCTGGAACAAATTTGTGCACAAGGTGATAATAATCTTTGTCTTTCACTCACTAATTCCCTCCCTTCTAATGACCATGTTGATATAAAACTTTCATAGCAGAATTAACTGGTTTGGTCGAAAGAAGAAGCTCTCCCTCCAGTAGCTTTATTCATCACTGCCTTTTGTATGCAGATCTGACACACTCTCAGAACCATAAAATGATCCATATAGCAGCTTCTGACTTCAATATTTTGATTTCAAAAAAGAGTGACTTCTGCATTGCAAGCTGGGTGAGGGTGCAGTAGTGCCTACCTCTCCTGTTTGGTTCAGGTAGTTGGAAAGAAGTGAGTGACACAAGAAAGAACAACTCTCTTTATTAAAGAGAACAAATCAAAGAATGTATTTAATAGAGTCTTAAGTCACATACAAATAGACCATTTTCAAAAAGGCAGTTGTGTTTTGTGTGTGGGTTTGTTTGTTTGTTTTAAAAGCATTAAGTAGGGGAACAGTGATAAGAATCTGGTACTAAATTTCAGTTTACTACTGTAACTTTCAAATACAAATTGAGCAACAAAGTTTAGCCACATCCAGAGAGAGTTTTCAGAAAAGAGAAAGGGACATGTTTTGAAAACATAATTTGAAGATTTCATTAGTCTAGAGTTTGGCTTTGAGGAAACTTCAAATGGTTGGAAACAAGAACTGAATCCAAAACTAAATTTTAACATTCCTTGAACAATGTTAATATATGCAAAGCAATTTATTCCCTCTTAAGGATTTTAAGAATTTTTCATACAGGAATAAGATATATTAAAATCTATAGCTCTCATTAACTCTAAAAAGCAATTACTTTGATTAGGTCTTTTTATTATTATTATCATTGTTTTAAAATAATTGTATCAGAATAAATGGACAGACTTGACCCAAAAACACAGACTTCAGAATCCAAGTGAATGGAAATCAATTCTACAATCCATCCTCCTTTTATCTTCGTATTACATTTATTGTTCTCTTGGTGCTTTATAAAGTTGCATTTATGTTACAAAACTAATTAACATTTCAGGAAATTTTACAGTAAGCTCTTCTCAGAGGTTTAAGTACGTCTAGTCAGCACATGTATGATTGTCACTAAAATCCAGTGGAACTCCTTGATTTGTACACAGATGATGCAATTCCATTTTAAATCAAACATTTCAGACTACCTGATATTGAACTTCTTAGCCAGAAGCACCCTCTTAGTGTAGAAGTGCAGATATAAGTTAACAGACCTCTAAGTGCAACTTCAGATTGAAAAAAAGTCTTTTTCAAGAATATCATTTCAGTCATTAAAAAAATATTTTAAAAAATGTAAAAAGAAGTCTGACTCCATCATCATTTTTTTGAATCCTCTATTCTAACTCACACCATAATTAAGTTTTTTTTTCAGTACAGCACAAGATTTCACACGTTTTCTGAAAATCAGTATCAGTGGATCTAAATCAATTATGATTATTTAAATAAGCTTTGAGTTGCTTGGTTAAGTGTGTCTGTATTACGAATTTGCACAGATGTAGCAAGACTGCTTTAAACTCTGTTAAGTCACACAACTGCACACATCTTCTCAGGAAACAGAGCTCCTTGGCTTTTGCCCAATTGCATTCTTTCTCCATCCTTTATGAGTGACAGAGCAGACTGAATTCACTGGTACTTACAGGTTCCACACACTCAAATTTCTTCCGCTCCTGAATCTCTTGCAACTTGCATACATATTCGAGGGACAGCTCATAGAAGTGTTTCCTATTTTGCTCCACTTGGTTATCTGCCTACAAACAGAATATAACTAATGAAGTTTCAAAGACATTTTGCAGACAGCTTCAAATTGACACATGTATTGCATACAAGTGACAAGTGATAAGATAACTTGTTCCAGACCAGGACTTGTTCCTTTACAACAGAGCTCACTCATTTACTTTCAAATGGAAACAGCAATTCCCTTTCATTAGAAAGCGTATGTTGTTTTGATTCATGAGGCTAAATTTTTAGAAACATTCCCATAACACTTATTCCAGCTTCTTTTCAATGGAATCTGAACCGAATAAACCAGAGCAAGTACTGGAGCACTGATAATGCTGAAAAGGTGCCTGCCTGAAAAGAGAGACGGGTCTAACAGTGTCTTCCATCAGAAAAGAGGGAAATCAACTCTCCAGTCAAACTAAGGAAGAAAAAGTTATTGCTGAAAACCACATCGCTGGTACTGTAGGCTTTACTCTATACCCCAAATAAATGCTGTACATAGACAGAATGCTATTATACCTGTCCCATACCTGTGCTCACTCTGACAAGAAAAGGAAGAAAAAAATAATGTTCATTCATTGGCACACGTTTCACAAGTTTCCACAGATCACCAAATATTCAAAAATGCAGCCCCACTAACTGCAGCTGATATTTTAGCTCAGCTTTGGTAAAATGCCAACATCGTATTGATCCTGATAGTTCTATTTCAGCTGCCATTCATTCCTACATAAATATTTAACTTTCTAGCATATATGAATTATTTCTTTAAGTTACTATTTATGGTACTTGCACCCTCATTAAACTATGAAACTTCAAGACCTAGGTAGTGGAGACCTTCATTAAAATCCACTAAAGGAAGGGCATAGAGTGAAACTTCATGTGATTAACACTTAGTCTTTGCCCACGTGATAATACCAAACAAGTTCCATTAAAGCTTCTGCACTAAACTACAAAAGGAAATACAGAAAAGGCTAAGTGAAAGGAGCAGACTTACCATCATACACTCTCTCTTAAATACTAAGACTATATCCTTCAGGCAGAACACTGACTACTAAGCTTTAAGAGGATAAGTCAAATAAGCTTTAAGACACTTTTGCCTTAAGACTTGCTTTGCTTTGCTGCTCAGTGCTAGAAATCTGTCAGTGGCTAAAGAGGCATAACAACAAATGCCATTAAAAAAAGAAAGCACTAATGAAGAAAAGCACATCATAAAGAAAAAATGTTTCAAAAAGCCAAGACATTTTGATGCATCCTGTAAACCATGCAACATAGGAATTGTTCGAGCTGTCAGTAATGCTTATAATGATATACACATGTACTGAAGTATAGACATAGAAAAAGACTATGCAGTGGGTCTACTAGGACACTTGGCTAATCGATGGTAAGACTGCTCTATATACACCAAAGTCTCCAGTAAGCCTGCTTCTCTCGTTTTTTTTGTTTGTTTATTATTTTGGGTGTCTGTCCCCCTCCACATCCCCCAAGAATATAATACCCAATACAGTCATTTTATTAATTCTTCTCAGCTCCCTGTAAATAAATTATCACATCTCTCCTCAGTTTTTTGAGGCATAGGTCTCTCCGTGCACCCAGCAACCTTGCTCACTGTTGCACTGTACTTTGTGTGCTGCCAAAGAAATACAGAAAAAAGACGCAGACCATGCTTCACTGAAATTTCAGGAATATCCTTCCACTAATAGAGTCGAAGGCTATGGTGCAGTAAGACACACTCCACTATAGCATTGTTTTCATCAATTTTTTGTCAAATATACACCTGCATCCCTTATTTACTCCAGACAGAAATTGACATAACTAGCTAAGCATAATGCGAAATTAGGGAGCTCCCATGCAATCATATACAACTATTTCCTAAGTTTGTGCAAGAGAAGTTTTCCTATTTAGTACTCTGACAATATGCTCCAAGACTTCTTTGAATTGTCTCTGTATTTATACTCTAAAATTAGACAAAGTCAGATTGAAGAATTTCAGAATTTTTATTCATGAAAGTTGAAAGACCTTTAAAAAAAAAAAAAATCTATTTGCTCATTCTAGTCTTTACACCTGCTTTGAAACTTTAGACTATTTTAGGTACAGCTTCAAAATGCCTCTTGAAGGTGTTTTGTATTTTTTCACTGAGATCAGGTCTCATTTCAATCTATGAAATACAGTTCTCAATATAATCAACTAAGAGACCAAAACTAATACTTTTTCATTGTTCTGCAGTTAAGTTCTTTGGCAGCTGATCAATTTGATAAAATTACAGGTCCTGATACATGAGCAATGGCCATTAACTTCAGCGGGACCACTCACCTTCACAATGGAAACTTGTTTATGCATGAGGGCTGATGCTGCAAATACAATATGGAGAAATAACCTGCTAATGAAACTCAAGAACAATCTGAGCTTTCAAGTTCCTAGGTAATTTTTGCCAGTTACAACAACCACTTTTTGTGAAAGATAACATATATTTTATGGAGTGGGGCAGAGGGCAGGAAGAAGAGTTATCTTTGAGGAAAATACTAAGTGTTTAATGATACAAGGCATTCATAGACTAAGCATCAATACTTCTTACACAATTTTATTTCTCAAACAAAATCCTTCTGCCTACAGCAAGTCTCTGCAAGATCCCTCTGCTCTTTCCTCGCATATCATTTGCTGTTGCTCCAGAAATAAAAGCTATTACAAATAAGGATGATGATGATAATGAACCCACAGGGACAGAAGGAATGCCAGGGAAAACAGATCTGTTTTTAAGTTATAAATTGTCAAACTCTTCTGTAGCATTACTTGAAAAAAATGGATCTTCAAAACATGAGAAAGAAAAAAATAGTACAAAAACACTTCTTTCTGGAATATAAGTCTTACTGTACTTAGCATTAAGGATTAACACAGAATGCTTAGTCAATACATACAATGTAATGCAAATTACATATATGATAAAAGTCATAAAAGAAATGTTGATTTTTCCACAATATACTTGTACTTTGCTATTCTCCTAACCATATAAAGAAGCAACATGATGTTCAGTGCTTCATATACATTTCAAGTAAAGACTTTGAATCAGAAAACAGTACGAGTGCACCATCAAGTTCAGCAAATACTGATTTTCTCACCAACCTTTGTGGTTGACAGAAATTTTTATTTTGCCTGTATGAATGCTGCTTTTGCATTTGCATAAAATATATTTATATATTCACAAGCCTGTAACTTGAAGGAAGAAGAGCAGCAACAATACCTCTTGTAATTGTAGCTCTTTCTTCTTAGCCGATAAATTCAAATGTTTTTCTAACAAACTGTAGTTCTTCTCTGTCTCTTTATCAAACTTCTTCTTTTCCTCCTAGACATATGAACAAAGTAACATTTGTTTATAAATAAAACGTAAGAAAAGGCTCTTTCTTTATTCTTTTAAAGTGCTATTTAATTAGAGGGGAAAAAAAAAGCAAAATATTATACTCCATTAACTAAGAAAAAGTGTTTCCAATTCATTCTTTAAAAAAATTTGAAGGCCAACTTGAAATAAAATCCCATTACATTGTTATGGTAAAGTTTATCATACAAGTGAATGCTTACATCTTGTAAGATAAAAGAAAAAAAAAAACAAAAAAGCCTTCTTGATTTACTACATTTTTCATTATTTTTAGGGATCATCCACATCTTCCTGTTTTTGAATAGAGGATTTTACAGGAAACATCAGTTTCACCAAAAAAAGAACTTTCCATAACTGACAGGGGAGAAGAATAAAAAGATCATTTGAGTACATTCCAACAGGTTCACAGTCCAAAAACCAAAGTGAATACAGCTCCATATTCCTTAAGATTTCTTGATTTTAAAATCTTTCAAAGAACTCTGTGCTGAATTCCTGTTTCTACCAGACTGTTGCTGTACCCACGCAAAAAAAAAAAAACCAAAACACTTTTTAACTTTTTAAAATAAAGAAAAATCTCCATGAAACATAAAATCATGCTAGCAAGAGAATCTCTAACAAATGCACATGAATAGCATTTGCATGTGCTAATCCATTTCTCTGACTGTCAAAAGCAACGTATTGGAAAAGAGACAGACATGAAAGTTTTCTAGGAAATCTGAGTTCTTGTATCTAAGACGATGACACTAAAACAACCGTTTCATTTCTTCATTTCTAGTTTCTTAGTTCCATGTGTTAAGACAGAAGTCAGTACTGATGGAATTAAAAAACCAGTTTTTAAGCTATTTTCAGTATAACAAATTGCAACTGAAAATAAAAAAAGGAAAAACAAATATTAAATTCCCTATTAAAGCATTCACAGATTTGCTTATCAGAAACATACCAGTTCAATGAAAGTATTTTTCCATCTGTCAATTAGGAATTTCACTTAAATGTATTCTACCTAGTATACTGGTTAGACTCTACAGACATACTTGTTCATTTTTTAATCTTAATCTTTCACTTTTAATAAATCATACATGTTTTTGTTCTCTGGAGGATTTGATTCTGAAGACGGCATTCCAATTAAGAGGATCTAAACTGCTTAAGACTGACTGCTTCACAGCAAGGGATTTTAGCAAAAATACTACTTTTTCCTCCATTATGTATTTAAGATCTTTCTTTAAAAAAGCAGCCACAATATTTCTTATCAATTGAGAAAAAAAATACAATATGCGCATGGGATTAATGTCATTAGAGATAACATGTTGGCATATGTGAAATTT
>VXAL01012970.1:188794-246643 GCA_013399475.1 Chauna torquata | reverse complement strand
TCTTTGTCAAAATTTCCATTGATCTGATAAATGTTTGAGTGCTGCCAGAAGAGAAGAGAGCTATTTACTTCTAAACAGGTAAAAATCAGAAACTTTACACACGCAGTTGGGGATGACAGCAGTAAAATATTTGACTTGGGTAATTCAATAAGGCTTTCAGCTTCCAGTACTATAGAGCTTAACTTTTTTTCTTTTCCTTTGTCTTCTTAAACCTAATTCAGACTATTTCATCAACAAGGGATGCAAAATACAGGAAAATCTGAGGCAGCAGATTCATCTTTTATTTTGTCACAGCAGAGTATATATTTTTCCCTAAGGCAAATCCCACACAATGTTCCAGATATATTTTTCTACTAGAGGCCATAACGTGGCTTTCAGAGCTATGTAGAATTATATTTCCAGTGGCAATACTTTGACTATACTGAATAAATATTCAGTTAAAAATATTCAAGGAGTTTTAGAGAATTTTCATGTTCTACAATTAAACAAGACTGTTCTATTTAAAAGTCACTGAGAGTTCTGTCCTGAAAATGGCCAAATCACAAATAAGAGCTTCAACTGCATGGAAACAGTACGCAGGGAGAGACAAGGTAAGAAAGATGCATCCAATCAAAATGTGAGATGCAGGCTGCGTGAATGTAATTCTCATGCTAGAAACACCAGGGACAGAATTCTGACTAG
This sequence comes from Chauna torquata, assembly GCA_013399475.1. Lineage (NCBI taxonomy): Eukaryota > Metazoa > Chordata > Aves > Anseriformes > Anhimidae > Chauna > Chauna torquata. The sequence goes on along the minus strand of VXAL01012970.1, from coordinate 245,962 downwards.
GAAATGATTGAAGATCATGAGATAATTTAAAACATTACGAATTCTCACCCAAAAAACAGCAATGTTCTCTAATACCAAAAATACTCTGTTGAAATAATCTATTAATTACAACTGTTTCTATGACAATAGATTATATTTAGAACAAATTCCCTTTTTCTTTCTATGACTCTGTATTATAGACCAAGTTTTTACTGTGTGTTGGTTAGGACCTCTGATATATTTCTCAGACATCCATAAAATTACACAAAGACCGCTGCATTATTAAATTGCAATGACTTATGATCAACAGAGCATTTTCCATGCAAAAACACTGAAATCAAATTCAGAACATGTTAATCATTCCTGCTAAAGCTGAAACGTATAGCTATCCTAAAACTGAAAGGTTATCTTAGCTGTTAGATATCACTGCTGGTGAAGTCATGAAATTATAAAATAAAACATCTGCAGAGCTGTAGTTTAAAAATGTATGAATTGAGTTTTGGAACAGAAAATTGTGTTAAGTAGCTGTACCTTTTTTCCCCCTTTCACATAGTATTTTAATCTCTAACTATAAGAAGGACAGACTGGTACAGTGAGGTCAAAATTGTCCTCATTACATTTATCCAACAACTAGTCTGTATTTAACACATGAAGTTTACTTTTCATTTTATAAATGCAAACAGCGTAGTGACAACCTTAAAAAAAAAAATTACTGACAACTTTCACCAAAATAAAATTACTTGGAATGAGATCCTGTCTTTAGCCTCTCCATCCCTATTTTCCCCCTCTCATATAGAGTAATGAGTGATTTATTTAAAATTAAAAGTAAAATAAAAGCAATTTTCACTTAACAGGTTGCAAAAATATGGTTAAAAGCATATGGATGAGCTCCTTTGGGTAGTTAATATGTTTCAGCCTTTGATTGTGCAACTGCAAACAAATATAAAGCAGAACAGGGTTACCCATTAGGAAGGAGAAAAGGCTGTTAGCAGTATTTCTCTTATTCCAGACAGAAGAGATAAGGGAGGGGGAGGAAAGAAGGAAGAGAAAGGACACATTCTTCTCCTCTTGAAGCATACTTTCCGTTTGTTTCTGAAGCAAGTTCTCAAAGTAGAAAAAAAAGTGTGAACACATGGAATATAAACAACAGCTTTCCTCTGCCAAATACATGTCATTACTGTATTGCGATCCAAGTAGAGAAATTAAACAAACTTATCATAAAGGCAAACGAGGGACGAACCTTTACAGCTCCTAGCTGCTCTTTCCTAAATCTTTCCAAAGGTTTGATCAGAGTTTCAGTAACACTGAGTGCCTAAAGACAAAAAAGAAAAAAAAGAAAAGAGCAAGGGTTAAGTTTCTGTTGCCAGAGAGATAAGTCATTTTAGCACCATCAATTAAAAGAAAAAAAGCAAACAAGCTGTGGGGTTAAAAAAAAAAGAAAATGCAGGTTGGGATACTGAGTCCTAGCTCAAAAACAAGAAAAAAGAAAAAAAATCCCACCTCCAAGTTCATTCAAGCTTGTAAAATTTCTATCCCCTCTTTCAGTACACTGTCAGGAAAATTAAAATAAATCTAAAACAAATAAACAAACGTAGAAATTTCAGAAATTTACAGACTGCAGCCAAACAGCAACTGCTTTACTTGTGCCAGTCTTGCAGATCAGGTCAACAGCCTCAACACTGAACACCAGAACGCATCACATTGGACAAATAATAATTTTCATTTGGGGACACATTTCTGCAAGAACACAAAAACACTTTAACTGGTGTAGAATGGACAACTGAATAGTAAATAATAAGCTTTTAACATACAGTTAAAGCCATCAGGAATTGAAATACATATTTCCAAATATTTAATTACATTAAGAAAGCTTTAAGTTAACCTAAGTTACAAAATCAAGAGGTGTAGAAGTAAGAAAGGTGAAGTTTAGTTGACTGAGTAAAGTTTAATCCATCTCTTTCAGAGCATCCATAAATGCACTTATGATAAATGCCCTCATAGCCATATTAAAAGGAAACAAAAAGTAAACAATATGCCATTATAAGACTGAAAACTAGCTTTCTTAGACCTGGCCAGCAAACAGGATTTCTATTTCATACAAAGTTTCACAGGAGATGGAGCGGGGTTGGGTTTGGTCTTGGTGCAAACGAGAATTAGAATATCTAAAATGTTTGCATTTCAGCAAAATCTGGAACTTCTTGAACACAACAGCAGCACTGAAAAAGTGTCAAGAGCATGTGAGGTGTGGAGGAGCAGACGGGTTCCTGTGGTCTCAGTCCTAAGGCAGAGCCACAGGGTAGTTCAGTCCCAGGATGTGTCCCATCACAGCCCAGGGCTAAGCTGCCAGGAGTCCAGGCAGAGCTCCCTGGAAGCCCACCTCACATACAGCAGAAGTCTTTCTCACTCTTCCCCCACCCCCTTCAAATTTGAGAAGTTTCAGATATAATACTACAGGCCTATTCTGGCCTTCTGAAAACTTCTTATCTAAAACACAAAAGGGATATATTAGAGATTTGGCACAACACAAATCTGAATAGCACTGTCTGCTCCCACCCAGCCCTGAAGCCATGCAGGGATTACTGTGGGAGTCATCCTGCCAATTCACCGTAACCAGAGCAACCCTGATTTTTCAACAGCACGCTAACCTATATATCTAACTGGAAACCCAAATATCTGGCAAGTCTGGGCCAAACGACGTGTTGCACAGTCATCCTCAGACCAGATATTCCCTAACTTCAGAGCACTTCATCTTGTAACCCAAACCCTTTCTTTGGGCATTCACTTCCTATTTTTGTCAGGAACACTTAAAGCACCCTTCAGCACACCCTCGATGGGAGAGGAAGAAAAAGGAGGGCTGACAGTTCTGTGTTTTGAATGGGCACGGCAGCACTGGAGTAACTGACACAGGAGAGCCTTGTGTACCTGCAGGGTGGGGAAGGACAACAGCAACTCTTGCCATGTGTCAGGCCCAACAAAGAGATTTACTGAAGAGTTTATCCCAAGACTTTGTGAACGCTCTTGACAGTTGGAGAACCATTTGTTCCCCATACTGCCTCCCCTCCTACCAAAAGAGAGCCAGGGAAGTCAAATGTCCCAAACAGGAGCTGAGGAGTGTGGTTACAGGAAGGATCTAGCCCATCTGGCACTCTGTGCACACACATCCTAATTACTCAAGCAGTTACCAGAAGTCTCCAGGGCAGTTTTAGGATACTCATTTTGTGAGGCTCCCTAAGCTTTCCTGGAAATTTTAAGGGGCTGAAAGGAAAGAGCAATTTGTATTTATAACTGGATCAACCCCAAGCAGCAGTTTCCTGGGACACAGCAGGAGCACCTGAGGACTGAAGAATTTCTCTTTGCTAGCCGGAAGGATTTGCACAAATCCAAGTGGAGAACCACTCACAAATGACAGAATAAAATTTTCCAAAACTGAGGGATTAAGAAGTTTGAATTGTTTCTGCCAGTTTCCTCTATACTGAGAGAGTGAGGGGGAAAGCTGTGAAGCCTCCTCAGAGAAGAACTCAGAGGACGAGGATAGCTACAGTCTGCAGACGCCAGAGCCCAGACTGTAAGAGTACCACACCAAGCAGAATGATTTCAAAAAGGGAAGCATTTAAAAGGTAACAGCTGAGCACTTAAATGGTCAAAAAAAATTAAAATAAGCATCTAACTACAAGTTGCTTCTTAGTTTTCTGAACTTCTACACAAGAAGTGAAGCGTAAGGTCAACAAGCAATGAACACATGCTGAACATGAAGTCCGAGTCAAAGAAAAACACAACAACTTGGTGCAGCAGAAAGAAGAAAAAACACAAGTAGAAAAAGCTGTGGTTTATAAACCAGAAGGGCTGGCTCAAATCACTTGGTCTGCTATGCTGCTGTGTAGCATTAACCACGGGAACCACTGAAGCTGTTTGTTTGAAGCAGAAAATAATCTTTAAATCAAAATGGGATGTTCCCTTCCAAGACAGCCAACAAATAAAGATTCCACTGTTGCCAGTGGTATGATATGCCAGTAATTCTTTCATTAAAAGAAAAACAAGTCTCCTCTGCTTCCAAAAAAGACCTTTCTCGTTTCGCATAACTTAAAAACACTTTTGTAACAGATGCCTTTTCAGCAGAATTTTGCCTGCCCTACAGGGATTTATGATTTGTCAACCCCTTTGCTTTCTCTGTCTGGGTTAAACAGCAGTGCTGATGGGTATTTCTTGGCGTAGTGGAATTTTGTAGATCTTTGATCATTCTTATGGAGCTTCACACCAGGCCCACATATAAAAATGTAGGAGGAACATTTCTTCCTCACTGAAATGAATGTGTTAGAGTTTGTATGGACTGAAACTGTCAACCAAGATGAGACAATTACAGATCTGTTCTTCTGACTCGTAGAAATGAAAACATTCATAATTATAATATGCACAATATTAAATTAAATAAGGAGAAATTTGAAGTGTTTTCCAGTACTTAGAATTCAATGTTTATCATAAAAAGCTAGCTGTGTACTTATTTACAGAACAAAAACATTATTTATGCTAATATTCATTGTTAACTTACTGTATTTATAACTTGAGAACTCCAAACAGTAGACCAAAAAAAAAAAAAAAAAGATTCTCCCACTACATAGCAATAAGCTAAGGACCCCTTGAATTTATTTGTCATTGTTACACACCCCTCCCTTAAAGAAGTCTATGTCAAAATGCATCACTTTCAAGAATATGTATCAGGAATTCAAATGAAATTTTCGTTAATATAAAATTACACATTCCTGCCTCTTTCGACTTGTCTTGACTCCTGAGTTAATTTTCATCCTACTATTTCTCTAATCCTGGCAGATTATGATGATAGGAATGTCTACTATTTAAAGGGCACAAAAAAATTCTTTTATTTTCTTTATACCCCTAAACTATCCAAACCTACCTGAAAGGAATATATATTCAATTCTAAAATCCAGCAAGCAAACTAAGGTAAGTCCTAAGTGAAACAATACAAAGAGGTCACATCTCAGGTAACACTATCTTAACCAGCTTTATGAACGCTGAAGTCTCAGGAACACTTTCAAAAATGTCTAATGCAAAATGCACACATGCCTCGGACTGAATGTCTGAACCTGCTTATGCTATTTCTGTTCTATTTGCTGCATCTATTGACAGGCCAAAGAACTAACTTAATTCTAACTTAAGCCTGGGAACAGCAGCAAAAAACAAACAAAAACAAACAAACAAAAAAAAAACAAAACCAAAAAAAACCCATACCATTGCCAACATCACTTAAGGAGATCGTTCTATCCAACATTTCCAACAGTATCTTAAAGCAGGTTTTCAGCTTTGGATATCCCTCCTAATTTCAGTTGCCCTTACAAAACTTCACCTGCTGAGGCAGAGACATTTTACCGAACGGGAACGGTGATAAACCTGACTTTTACAGCTCTATATTTTTCAAAAGAAATAAACAACAGGTTGCAGATTAAGGGGCCCAAGCCAACATTTTCTACAAGCAGTCCACAAAGGCACAGACCAAATCCATAAGCAATTACATTTATATCTACAGCAGCTCACCAATTAGTCAGTTGAATCAACAAGATCCAACAGGTACCTTACCAGTCAGTGCCAGTCCACAACACGACTCCATTTAGCCTGTCATTTTTTCTGCTCTGAGAGAAGGTGGGAGAATGCCTGTTTAGGGAGAAACTGCTTCCCTGAACACCTCCTCCCATGCACTGAAACCTGACAGACAGCACCATCCACCAGCACTCAAAGCTCCTCACGCTTTCTCACCCTCCTGAGGCAGACAGAAGCAGTCTGTGTAAGAAATGCAGCACTGACGGGTTCCTGCTCCTCTTGCACGCACAACCAGGCTGTCTTGCAGAGGGAGGAAGGTTCCTTGTGTAGGCTGTAAAGGAACATCAACCCACAAGAGCTGTCCCAGAGCCTCTGTCTGGCCTCTATGGCTACAAAGGCTAGACCAACCTAAGTTAATCAAAATTCGGTTTGCTAATTACACAAATGCAACAGTGGCCTCCCAGCATGCATCCTAAAAATGTCCTTAGATCTCAGCCTCTACTGGAAGAACTGGAAATCACACACCACTGGTCAATAAATCCTGGTGGTGAGAAATACATGCACTGACTCTGCTCCATTCTGAATGCAAGCATCCTCTCGTACAAGAGAGGCTTACTGAAAATGGAGAAAAAAATAAAATAAAAAAGCCATAACCATATACTTTGCTACAGACTGCACAGCGACACAGGGGTGCCAACTTCCAAATCCTCTGCATAGGAACTGGAATGCAGACCACATGCCAAACAGCAAGACAGGGCGGTTTAAAGTTTCCCAGTGCACCGACTGGGAAGATTTATTCGTAGACAGGGGCAGGATTGTCTCTCGCTCTTGACAAAGCAAAGGAGGAGGCCAACAGCCAGCAGGGCAGAGCTCATGAAACTAGATCTGGGAAGGAAGTTTTGCCCTTCTCAGCATAACAGAGAATGCAGAAAGGAAGACATAGCTAACATTGATTCAATAACAAAGTAGGTAACACTGCTGCTAAATAAAGAAATTTACTTTCCGATAAAGAAATTTACTACCTACAGCTGCATTTCTGCTTACAGAGCATATAGCTGTCTGTGTTTTTCCTAAGGAACGGCAATATTCAGCTTAATACCAAAGGTGACTTTCTGGTATCTCCAATACTTGGGGGGCAGAGGAAGAAATAAAAAATGCCTTTTCCTCCAAAAAGTTCTTCTGCTACACATCTCAATTTGTTAATGAAATTTCTTGAAACTTGAAGATCTATGCCTGAAAGCCTGTATTATGCAACTTTACAGATACAATTCCACTGCTGAGGAAGTCAGATGTTACTTGTAATCGCTTTCTTGCAAAGGTTTAATCTGTATTCTTTCTTTTCCAATGGGAATATGATTTCCGCTTACAGTTACAAGAATATGCTCCCAGTTAGTTGCACTAGCAAGCTCTCCTGCCAGCATGTCCTGCAGATACAGCGGCATATCTCTCTACCCACTCTTCAGCACTAGTTTTGTATTTAACTGGAGCACTGACAATTGCACAACTGACACCCAAAACTATCCCCTATTTTGTTTTCAAATGCACATTCTTATCTCATAAAATCTTCTGAACTTTCTCACTGCTCTAGAGCTTTCCCTGTAGCTTTATAATCTTGGGAAAAAAAAAAAATGTTTTGGGACCATGAACAAGGGCATTTGAGAAATTTAGGGTTTAGAAGGACTTGTATCTATAGACCAAAGGATTTTTAAGGGTATCTCATGGCATATTAATACTTGTGTGTTTTTGCATGTGTGCAGAAGCTATAGAAAAAAAAGAAGTGACATCCATTCCTCTGGGTTCATTGGTTCTGCAGGAAGCCATCTGGTAACAAGAGAGCCCGACAGGTATTCTTAGATACAATCTATTTTGTATATTGTCAACATGCCATGAGGCACCTGTAACAAAACAAACCACCTTCCTCAAAGATATTCCAGAAAACTACCCCTGTGGTTTAAGACAATGACTTTCTAAAACTGTTCCCCATGGAATTTCTTAGACCAGCCCCTGCCTCACAAGCTGTGGTACAGGCAGACTCCTGTTCTTTGCACTTTCTGGTTTTCTTAAATGCAGCAGCCTTGGCTTACAGATGATACAGTGGCAGGACTCCTGTATCTGCTCTTATAGTCAAAGGTTATTTTCTATTCAGTGGAAGCTAATGATTGATCTAAAGGACAGATAGTTAAAAATGCCTCCCCTGACCTATACGCTATGCCACGGTCTGCTCTGAAAGAATATTTGCATTGATGTACTTGCCATGAGACAGCTGGCCTTGAAAAGTGAAATAGGTATCATAAGCAGACAATACAAAAAATAAATTACTTCATTTTAAAAAAGAAAATGAAATGAAGACAGTGTTTTTTAGTAAAGATTACTTACAAAAAAATAGCCCTGGCTTTTGAATAAGTTTATGGTTATTAAATACATCCCACTATTTAGAGAAATATTACAAACAATAAATATAACAAATAGAAAAAGAAATAGAGAAACAGAGTTTCACAAGCAGCAATGAACCAGCTTTTCTCCATCTGAAGTGGAGGAAAGCTGTGTATAACTCTGCCAAAGAAAGAGCTTCTCTTAGCAAATCCAATATGCAAGAACTAAACAGCATAACACACTGGTTCACATAAGAACAGAGAATCACTCCCAGTCTGTATTTTGGCTGTATAAAGATCTTGACAAAGCAAAAAGGCTACTCTGGAAAGGAAATAGCATAATGCTCATTTTCTTTGTTCATGGCAAAGCTCATAGTTGAGTAAAAAGATGCCACTGAAAAGCAAGGAATCTAACAGTGAACAACAGCTTCAGTGTTTAGTCAAGTATGAACTGCTCAATTATTGTCAGAGCTGTCCTCTACAAGAAACAGTGGTGTTATTAACAACCAGCAAAATCCAAACTGATGAAAGTTTTACAATGCAAATTCCAAACATTTCCCGTTGATGAAATAACAGAATGAAAATTCTCTACTGAGTTATACATTGGATGCTTGTGAAACCACAATTATCTAAAAGAGGAAGCTGGTGATAAAAGAACTTTTCAGTCATATTAACTCAGAGGTTGGGGGAATATATCCCCAAATTGTTTCTGCATGTTTTTTCATTGTATAGATAACATTCATTTTTATTTTCTAGATTAATGTGCACAAGTCCACATGGAACTCAGGAAAGAATTTCAGAAGATTGTGCTTAACATTCAAAAATTAATTAATAAAACATCCAATGCCAGGAATCACCAAAATGTAGAAGATTTGCCTGAACAGTCTTCGTTCAGGATGCGTTTGCCTATTCCAACGATTATATGATTTCTACCCGGCTTCACACCTTGCAGAGGTTAAATGAAGGCTGGGCAACGAAACATGGCAGCAATTGTTTTGTTTGTTTCTAAAACCGAAAATCATTTTTATCAAATTGAAGTTTGCAGGAAGGAAAAAAAAAATCTGGATCCTGTGATTAAAGTACTTAAATTCTGCTCCTGAGAAACTGAGCTTTATCTGTGCTTCTATCCCTGCATCCGAGATGTTCAGTAGGCTGTGAGCAACCTAATTTTTCAGCAGTGGTCACCAATTATGTATTTTTCACTGTCTTGGCAGACATGTTTATCAGTCTGCATTGCCAGTGGATTTAACAGGACCTGAACATACGGAATACCATATAATGCCATGAACTCTTACTGAACAGATATTGTACATCTTACATTGGACATCCAAAACTATTGGATTTTTTTTTTTAACCTAAATCAGTGAGTAAAATGATTGCTCCTTCACAGAGATATGTTCAGATTACTGTGAAGACAGATTAAGATTTATCAACCCTTAAATACCTACATGCTGAGGACCAAAGAAAAACTCAGAAAAACTAATGATACCATCTTTACAGCAGTGTAGGAACAGTGTAAACTAAATACATAGTCACTGAACATAAGGTAATAGTACCTCATGAACACTATGTGTTAAGCGAGCACTTAACCTGTGAAACAAACTCATGTATTTAAATACTTCAATCATAAGAGCCAAGTATTGTTAAGTATAAATAAGTAGGTACATATTTGCACAGATGATTTAAATTTTACCTTTAACCTTTTGAGTGTATGCCTTTGAACCTTAAGAACTTCTTTTAACTTGGGAAACCACAGCTGGGAAACCTTTCTGCCCCCCCGCCCACACACAATTTCTTTTTTTTTGTTTTTTTAAGCCACTGGAGGTAGAAGAAAAACAACAATAGAGATTTCACTAAGATATTTTCTTTAAAAATCCATAAAGGAATAGTTTCTCATGTTCCTGATACACGCTAGAAATAATTCTTCTTCCAGAACAATGCATTTGCAAAGAAGCTATTTTGAACTTGACTCTGACAAACTGGTGAAACTGATCAAGAATGCAAAAAGGATATTCAAGACGAAAGGACTGCAAGCAGTTTTAAGAAAGGTGAAAGAGTCCTGTGGAATAAGAACGACAACGAAAAAAATTACGCTCAAAAAATTAGAACTTACCGTCTTTCCTAGGGAGATATCGAAAGGAATAAAAGTGTGCCAAAACTGTAGCAGAAATAGAAGAGACCATATCAAAGTAAAACAGTGAGTTCATATTGCCTTGGAGAAATGACAGGAAATACAGTGAGGTGAACATAATTGTATCAGAAATCCTATAGAAAGTGAAACATGATGAAGTAAAAAGGAAATACACAAGTACTTAGGACAAAATTAGAAAGACTGAGGCAAAAACATGTTTTATTTGGGAAGAGGCAAAGAAAACCATAAAGGAAATAGGTTTTTAACATGTATTTCAGAAAAGAGAGAGAAAGAAAATTATAAAACCATTATTTAACTGGAAGAAGATATAAAGAAAAAACAGCAAATGATTCTAAAACAACTGCAGATCTTAATAATCTTCAAAGAAAAAATCTCCATTAATTATAAGAAACCATCTAACAAAGTGGAACGACAGCTGGATGTTAAGAAGAGTAAGGCTTTTTTTTAATAATAATTAGATGTATTCTTACATTGCACAGTTGAAGAATTAATTACATTAAAGTCAGACAAGGCTTAGATTCCTTGAGGAATACAACAAAGCAAACTAAAGGGAGAGGTAGCATGGTCCCAGCGGATGGCAGAAGAGCAAACAGCAGCAACTTTAAAGGAGTAGAATGCAGGAACTGAGAAAGTAACAGATCAGACATCCCAGCTCCGATGCTCAGAAATCCTGGAACAGTATAGAATGTTAAATGCCACTTGGAATTCGTGAAGAGTGACATATAATTTCCTTTTTGAGATCAGCATAGTAGCCAATCTCCTTAATGAAGTTTTCAACCTGCTCGACGATCTCAAAAGTAAAGGTGGTGACCCAGTCTTAACATTATTTGTTAAGGCTATGGGAAGAACGAGCAGAGACTCTGGTTGATAAACTACCCTGAAAAATAGCTGTTCAGCTAAGAAGATGTTTCAAGCAATATCTCCGATAGATATGATTTTGCATCACATAGGAAACCAGAATCAAGTTTCCTGCATGATCCAATTTTCAGTAACAATTTATAGAGCAACTTACAAATAACTCCACCAGACTAATGTGCATATGGAGTGACATAAATCCAAGAGAAAGCGTCAGAGCTTCAAAGAGCAGGATTACCAATAATTTTGACATAAAAGAGAGATAGTCTAAACCACTTTGAAAGGGTAACAGTATTCTAAGCCTTTGAAAGGGTAACAGTGAACATCCTCCTATGAAGGAAAAGTGATGAGTTTTCCCCCATGACTATTGTAGAAAAGGTAAAAAAAAAAAATCAGCTTAATTTGCAGTAAAGGGAGACTTAGGATGGATAACTGGGGGAAAACAGAGCAACAAGTAAATATTGGAGTAAAACTAGAGAAATTACTGTCCCCGTTTTTTTTTTAAAAAAAAAAAAAAGAATGTGTTAGACACAAGCACTTATCAGGGATGGTCCGGGTACACATGACCCTGCTACAAACCACACCTCTTGCAGGGCTGCAGGCACAATCCATGCAACTAACCCAGTGCTTGCACAGGAGTAAGCTAACCAAATAGGACAGGAGAAACACTGGACAGACCTGAGAAATTGCTGGACCCGGCACGTAACAGTGAGAGAAGCTGACAGAAGTTACAGACAGCGCCAGGTAGGCTGACTGGACTTAACCAGCCTGGTTAAGGGGAACTAGGTGAGAAGAGCTGAACTCCATAAGCAACTGAACAGGAGCACTACAGACCTCTGAGGGAGTGGAAGCATGCAAACCCATCAGGGTGAGAGCACCAGTAGTACCATACGCTGCTGAGACTACTGAGGGAAGAGTAGGCGCTGTATCACATTTGGGCATCAGATAGCAATGCTAGAATCAACAGGGAAAACTGATTAGGGGCAGGTTGCTCATTTGGGAGAAGACTGGGCTGGAGAAAGGGAAGTATAGAGGTGGTAAAAAGGAAGGTCAAGCAGGAGGAAAGGGGATAATCAAGTATGAGTCATATGATCAGTGCTGTCAGGTAGTACCTACCCAGCAGCCCTGTGCTGCTCATCAGAGCAGCTTAAATGAGGACAGCAAGCCAAACCTGTTGTTGTCACCACATCACAAGAATCAAACCTGCTTCTGCGGTCAGGAGAACTGGGGCTGGGGGGGGAGGTTTGGTGGTCTCCCTGCTGAGCAGAAGAACATCTGGATAGAGGGACTGCGCATCTTAGCATCACCATGTTGCTGCCTCTTCATCCCCAACCTTTTCCTAATAACCTTGTGAAGTTCCCTTTCATCCCTGCACTTCCATGACACCTCTGTACCATCAAAAGAGCAGAATGTTAAGGATGAGTGGAGTCCTAGGCCTTACATGTAAAAACCACTTCCAGAATATCCTCAGGGAAAAAATGACCTATTTCCTATCTGCCTTGGGGAATGTCACCAAGCTACGGTGCTATGGAAAAGCATAATTTGTTTTTATCTTGGCCACTCCGAAATAGTTCAATGGAATGTTTGGATTAATGCCGACTTCCCCTTTCACAAGCCACTAAATCCTTTGACAGTTGGGATATAATTTTGGCAGCCTTTGAAGGGGATGTGAGAAATCATACGACCATGAAGTGCAGGAGTCAAACATCTGAATGAAATTATTAAAAATCCACCAAATGAATATCTCCAGACAAATGATAATCAAACAAGTGAATTTATGGTAAACGAGAAAATTTTACGGACTCTAGATTCACCACATACAATACTTTCAGAAAACCATGAGAAGTATAGGTGATGAGTATCTCACTATAGTTTAGAATGTATTTTAAGTGTGAATTTGTTTAATTTACCATATGGCTAAGAAAAAATTAACCCTCTTTTCAAATATATAAAAATTAAAATGCACAGCAATATCTGAAATGCCTTAAGTTTCATAATTACTCATGGATTTCTTTAAGCTTATTCTGTGTGACTGAAATTTCTCATCTGCAACACTCTGCACTGAAACTGAAGTGAGCAATCAGAAACCTTCTGGTCACCTTCAAAAGGGTAAGTGGAAAACCACTCGATAGACAGCTAACAAAGATGACTGGATGCTTTTGAAAATAATTCTGCTATAATATTTGCATCTTAATGGAAACTCTTTGGATCTCTGACCTGATTCCAAACATTTGAGTGCAATATGCCCTCATATTCTCCATGGGAGTATCCCTAGAGCTCATTCCACTGTCAAACCATACACTGAAAAGTCAAAAAAAAAAAAAAAAGTCAGAGCAGCAGCTGTTGAAAATGATCTTTACCAGTCTCCACACAATCATTTTCTCAGAGACTTATGCCCACAGTTATAGTAGCTGACTGTAAAAATGATACATAACATTTGCAAGACTACGGATGCAACGAAAAGGTGATGCATCTGGTAACTCCGACAGTATGCAGTTTCTGGCTGGAATTAAATATTTGCCCCACAATATTTTATACTCCCTAGTTTTTCATCGAACTATCACTGTTCTAAAAGATACTGCATTTCTTTTTTTTCTTATCAAGAAATTGACATAAATTAGCTTTCAGTGTGATAATGCCTTATGTGTAAACATGGGCAGCATACCAAAAAAATAAGTAGTACTGTTTTATGGCATTCAGTCTGAAAAACAGAAGTGTTTTACTATACAGAGAACATTGGATTCTGCACAGCCTACTGTGTTAGTAATCTGTCACTATTGAAGATCTACTGATACAGTCACTGAAATATGCCACATAACTCTGAAGTCCTCTCAAAAATCTGACATCAAAATACAGAGTAGAAAATAGCATGACAGGCTATAAAGTATTTTTCATTGTAAAACTCTCCCAAAGAATTTCACTAATTAGATGTATGAAACTTCACTAAAATCAAATACAGCAATGGCTGGCAGGAAAAAGCAGAGTAAGCACTATACTTCAGAATTACAAGAAACAAAAGAAGTGTTATTACATACTGGAGCAATCTCTACAATTTGGCAAAGCAACTCAAGATACGGAAAAAATTGTCTCACACGTAAATACACTATTCTTCAGTAATTTGCAAGGAACCACACAGACCTTAATCTTGACCCAAACATGGTTCCATATCAGAACAACATATCAGGACATAACATGGCACACTCAAGGAACCATGACTACTACTGGGCTTAGGACTGCCAGAGATGGAAAGTATACAAAAACTGTTCACCAGTTTTCTTGCTTATCTACATACTCCTACACAGCAAGCAAAGCTTCTGTTAGGAAATTAAGACAGCAAAGGTACATTGTAGAGCTCTCAGCCCATGGTCCATGCGCAGCCAACCCAACCCAGACTACACCAAAACCCTAAGCAATCACAGATACGTGAACAAAGAACACTCCCATCTATACAACCGAGCAACTAAATGTTTGCATATGCAACCCTCCACCAGACCGCTCACCTATAAAGAAAAGGTTTGTAAGTCTGTTAATGCATCCAGCCAACAAACTGCATCCCAAATTCACATAAATCTTGAAGCTCACGCCACAGAGATTCTGGATCCAAATGTGGCCAACTTCCCAACCTTTTGTGTCCTCCTGCAGTATTACGTCTTTCATCTTGCTTTTTACTGTAACAGGTAAACAACATTATGGTGCTTTTACCCTTCAGCCCCAGCCACAATCTGTCAGGGCACTACCATTTTAAGCCAACTTGTAGTTACCTGACTTTATGAGAACACCTTTCTTCTTTAATGAGAAGTACCTGCTGTTTCTAACCCTAGACTACAGAATTAAAGGCTGCACAAGGAGAGCTTGCACTCTTAAGCGACTGATATCAACAGCTTGGTGGTTAAAAATGCAGCAAGCAACTTTAACTTCCATCTTATTCCTTGCTATATGTACAAGCTTTTTAAAATTTTTATTGCAACTCACCAGAATTTCTCTTTGTTCTTCCAAATGTTTTAAAAAGTTTGAAAACTCATGAAGTGATGCATCTGTAATATAAAACCAGAAAAAAGTTTAATCATGTTGCAGGATGGTGTGGCAAAATACAGCCATTTACAGCCACTTCTTACCTACCTATATATCTTTCATCATCTGTCTCTGCATCACCAATGAATTCAAATTTAAAGTCTCTCAGAGAATGGGCAAATTTTCTCTGGGCTGCTGAAAGGTCTGCAAAGAAAAAGAGCACAGATTGAAGGTTAGAGAATCATTTTAAGGAGGCTGGAAAATCCTCCTACCCCTGATAAACTTTTACAAGAAACTCTTAACAGGTCTGCCTAAGAACATTACAAGACATATTAAATATTGCCTAAGCCTCTTCTGGTCTCATCTGGAAATCTGTCATATTCTTATGCTTCACTACACCACAGTTTAGGCCACAGGCCATACAAACAGATCTGTAACTGCAGAAGTTTAAGGCACAACACTCAGAATAAGTTGTGCCAGCAAAAGGATTCTCTGCTAACCTCAACTCGCCAGGATATTTGCTAGCAAAAACACACTTCTCAGGATTTTCTATATACTTTACACAGATAGCTCTGCCAGCGTAATGTTTATACATAAACCAAATTTTAAAAAATTATTCCACTGGAACTAGAAATTCTATGGATTTAAAACCATGCCAAAACTTATATGCATAGTATTAAAATTATTTTTGTGTATCTATATATTTTTTAATATTACTAACCCATTTTTCTCCACCCAATTTGTATCTATTAGTGTTTGACAATTTGGGACCAGAGGGCTACACTCTACAACCCTCAGGAAGTAATGAGGTTCTATATTCAGCTCCAATATGAGCTACAAAGCCCTTATTAAGATTTATAAAGCCATGAATAAACACTATACACACACTTTTCTGTTGTGCTGACGTGCAGTTTGGGAATGTCACAGGTTCTGGAGGGAAGGAATTGCTCAATGGAAAAAGCAAAAAAAAAAAAAAAAAGGATGTGTGTCTTGGTACACTCCTACTCAGTAAGTAAAGGTTTTACTCATATTTTTGTTGTCAGAAAAGGTTAAGGACGATTTGAAATGTTTAGTTAATCTGTAATCTTTTTCATATCACATGCAGTTCTAAAGGGCTAAAAACAAATCTTTTAGCACACTGGCTAAGCATTTTTTTCTTTAATATTAAACAGGAGCCAAAAGACCACGAGGTTTTTTTTTTTTTAATTTAAAAAAAAAAAAAAAACACCTATGTCAGGTCCTGCATGCAATACATTGTATGTTGTATCACCTGCCATAGTCAAGTACAACTTCAGCATACAGTGCTGCACTGAAAGTTCAATTCAACCACTTCAAAGGGTAAGTCACAAATACTCTATTAACAGCAAGAGAACCTAAAATGAAAAAACCACATTCTGATCCTTGCCTTCCACATTCTCTTTCTATCACTCATTTCTTCTTAGTCCTTTTCTCACCTATTGTGGAACAGCACTGTTCCCTTCAATGTCATACTGCCAGGTATTCACCTCCCTTCTGCAACTGCTTCTAAAGCCTGTACATGCACCTTTCAGCCCATAAGCAGCAGGATGCTCCACAGGGTTGAAGGAAGAAGGATAAACAATGTAATTCGCATGAAAAAGGAAACATAGATATTTTAGATCAAATGTCTTGTGGGCTAAAAGGCTGTTTCCAAAGCGGACAGCAAAAGAAAAATGTTCTGCCAGCTGTGAAAGGATTAAAAGTTTAAAAAAATAAGTTTCTTAAACATCTAATCTTATGCTTATTTGTGAGCCAAGTCACAACATGAGAGTTTATTTGTGGGAGAATGGGTCCAACAACCCACATTCTCCCAAACATATTTTATTTTCTTGAATCTGATAATCCCCTGCCAAAGCCCTGTCATATGAGAGCTAGCTCCATGCTAAAGGAACGAATTGTTTATTCTGTTTTCCCCTGCTTTTAAAGGTGAAGTACTCAAATAATTTTGAGCATGGTATGCATTAACGAGTGGCACACAGGACTGCCCGGGCGCACACCACACTCTGCCCCCCTCTCCTTCCCAGACAGAAAGGGTACCAAAATACCGTAGTGGGCTACGGGCTCTGCCAAGCCTTACAGGAGTGGTGCGAGACCATCTCCTCCACGGCTGCATACCCCACCTCTCCACCGAAGGCCACCTCTGTGGTGACAGTGACGGCAGACAATCTGCACCTGCACCCTGATGCTTTCAGTGGAAAATCCAACATCTGGGGTCAAGTCACTGAGCTTCTCACAGGCTCAAAGTCACATCCATACACTTCTCTTTACCAAATCTTCTAAGGGACTGGAAATTCCTGCAGAAGGCTGGAAGCAGTAACCTTTTAACACACCAAAGCCAGATTTGCCGAGTTCCTGTATTAAAGTCATGAAAATGCACTACATTTTTGCAACGTCTTTCCACATCATGAGTCTATCATCTCTGAAACGTTTAAGAACTGTTCCATAAAATTTTGGGAAGCATCGGAGGGTGGGGGCTTGGGATGCAGAAAAATGACCTGATGGGCCAGAAAAGCCACAGACACTTATCTATTGAAACAACACCAAGACGAAAAGATGCTGAAATAGGAAGAGGCTTTGACAGATTTTAAGAAATTAGCACTTTTGACAAAGATGGGAAGTCACTGGTGCAAAATAAAAACCAATCACATGTTGCAAGATGCAACTGGGAAGAAGCAAATCTCCCCGCTGGGGAAGGACAATTCAGCACAGAATGCTGCAAGGATCAGAGTCCCAGCTGTTGCCAGAATAAAGAGATATTTAATCCTGCTTAGTCTGCAGATGTTAACTGCAAGATTCATCATCCAATATTTTATATATCATCCATCAATCTTCTTTTATCTTGGCTAAACTTACTTTTAAGTCCACATTTCGTTTTCATTCCCTATGCCAAAAGAGCACTGGTCTAACATAAAACTAGCACCTTGCTGGGCAGAAGCACTGGTGCCTAGCTATTCACAGGAATGCAAGTCTCCACCGCCTGTTGGTAAAGTAAAAGCAACAAAACTGATTATCAAGTAGAGATGGAGGAAAAAGTTTTGAGAAAGTGCAGAATGAGAATACGGAACTTGTTCTGCCACAGCACAAGAAAAACTATGAGGATGACAGCTAGACTCAAAAAGATAACAGCCTTGTATTGGATTTTCTTGCCATTTGACAAACCACAGCCAGAGAGATACCTGAGACCATCTCCAGTCAAAACTTTCATTGTGGGGCAAGAAGCTGCTCCAGCTTTTACCCTTAGCAACTCCACATATTCTACAGTACATACATAAATGTATACACAAGTATTTATGAAACTGTAAAAAAAAAAAAACCTGCATGCTGATGCCATTCTAAGTACTATATTCTCTTACTGTTGTGTTAGGATTTAAATGCTGAGCACTGTTGCTTAATTTATAAGTTTCATGAGTGCAACTCAGCTCTCTTGCATCCTGTTAGAACATCTTTACTGCAGCAAGTGTTCAGCTGACACTCACAGATAGACCTCCATGTTGTTCCACGTCAGCATCAAAGGTTACAAGACCAGTATGTGCTATATAGCACAACCGTAAACATATATGGATTCCAGCTACACACAACAGAGTAACACAGTACATGAGTACAGTATATATCAAACAGCACAGCCATTTATGCTGTTTATCAGAATAATGCTCTAGTCTACTGAGAAAAGAAAAAAAAAGTAAGATTTTAGGAGGCCAGAAAGCAATTATTTTATTCCTTTTAGTTTCCTTATTGAAACACAGTAATACCAAACTGAAAGGTAAATTGAAAGTGGTAAAAGTGCTGTTGATTGTTCAAAGCTGCTGCTAATGGTCTAAAGGGAGGAACAGAGCATTCAAGATCAAACAGCATTTAAATATCAACCAAACGCTAATACTATTTCCTGAATAAAATGTAATCCCGGCAAACCCATAAGGCAGAGTCATTTCAAAAACTCACCTTCTTAAGAAAAGAAACCACGTATCTGCTAAATGTGCTGATAGGAAAAGACTGAAGAAAGAAAGATACAGTTTCAAAGACGGAAGGAAGGGAGAGACATAAGGACACAAGCGCTTTTCATTTTCTCTCAATTATTGTTCCTATCGGTACATTATATTCTTTTCATGCTTAAATGCAACTACTTAAAAATACACCGGAAGGAACAAAAAGCTTCCAGCTCCCTCACACTGCTCTGGAGCGCATCTGCACCAGCACCAGCGTCGCGCCAAACATCCTGCACTGTACGCACTGCTGGTGACCCACACAAATACTTTCTTATTTTTCCATTTGGGTTTGGAGGAAAATATTTTTGTTTCTTATCTGAGCTGAGCCAAGCCAGTGTGACAACAGGAGCTGCTAGGCAGTGGCCAGCCCTCACTTGCAGCACCAGACTCCAACCTCTCCACTTGCTCTGAGGTCAGTATCAACTTCAGCATTAACCATCTAACCTAAAACTCTTACATGAAGCAAGTCAATACTGTTTCCTAGGGTTATCCTAGATCTCTTCTGCATGGCAGGAGACTTAGTTACTTTCAACAGCCCTTTTTATTGATGTTTTCTACAGTAAAAGATAGATTTCAACCTCAAGCATCACTTTTACAGTATCATGACAATTTTTTAAAAAGAACTGGAATTACATCTCCATTCCTCATCGCTAACTACAAATCTTCTTTATGCTAACAGACACCACCCAGCAATGACAGATTTACAGCCACTTTATTCAACCCGGGTTCAAATTGCTCTGGTCTCTTTCAATAATACTCTCCTCAAAAGCTAAAAGGTTAGCAGATACTTGGATTTACCTGCCAAGCTTGTCTTCGACATTAAAGACTAATATTAAACTTCTCAACTGTCATCTGCTACTATCTTCCTCGCAGTGGCTGAGTTCAGGCGAGCTACACACGTTCTCGAGACGGGCAAGGACAAGCAAAGAGCCAGACTCTCCCCCGAAGACATCAACCTAACTTGCAACAGTGAACGGAACAGTTTCAGTGGAACAGAGTACTTAACACAGTTTGTCCAAGAGCTGCAAGATGAAGCTGTATGATGTTTTGTACAAACTGAGCACCATCCCAGTGCTTACAAAAGGAACTCTGTTTCTTTTCTGTGTCCCCTTTAACATGGCAAACGAGATTTAATACAATCCACAACAATGAGAACATGAACAGGATTTAGTTATTACCTTAGTAAGATGGATAAACAAGATTTACTTATCAACTTAGCAGATGCAAGCTGTGTGGCAGATTAAGAGCAATAACATGTTCCAACTCCCTGAAACTAAATAAAATTTTCACTATTATGTGATAAGTATATAGAAAGAATCATCAAAACAGAAGAAAATTACAATAAAGCTAAAATATGAAGTTACTCATTCACCTCCAAAAGATAGAACGGAAATCGAATTCAGGAACTCAAAGATTTCTGGAGTCTAGATTTAACAATGTCACATTACCTACAAGTTTCTGAAAGCTTAGCAAATTCAGGTGTGAGGATTAAAAATCAACTGCTTACTGACTTGCCAAGTAGCTATTTTCTTCCCCCGACATAATAAAGTGTAAGCATTTTTGGACCATCCCACACCTTTAAAACAAATAAAAAAACCACAACCTCTCTTCATTTCAGTTTAATTCAGTTAGCAATAACATTCTTCTGCTGTTGGCCCAACAAAGACACCTTTCCAGCCACAGCCTCCAAGCACTCAGCAGCGGATAGCTTCACACCCTTTGCGTTTACATGCTCAGGCCTGAGACAAACCTACCAGCACCACTCAATAAAAAGCTTCTTTCAGCTGACATCTTCCCCCATTATAATGAGCAGCCCTTGGCATTCCCACTGGAATCACACGAATGCCACCATCCTTCATGTCCTGTTCTCCTGTTGCAACCTCCTCTGACTTCACCATGTAACAGCAACATCTACTACACAAAAAAGCTAGAGATGATTTAAAAAAAAAAAAAAAGTCTGCTGTGAACAGCAAGGTAATTTAACAAGTTTTCAGGACCAAAACAAGCAAAAAAAAATTCCCACTAGCATCCAAAGAATGCAAAGAGCAATTACATCAACCAATTATACCAAAGTTATGATGTGTTTATTATTTACTAAACACCCTCAAATTTGGTTTCAGAATGAAGTT
Source organism: Chauna torquata (assembly GCA_013399475.1). Lineage (NCBI taxonomy): Eukaryota > Metazoa > Chordata > Aves > Anseriformes > Anhimidae > Chauna > Chauna torquata. Next base: position 224,913 of record VXAL01012970.1, on the reverse strand, counting down.
ACTCTAGATTAAGTTTAAAAGCACAAATACACATGCAAAAGGGAGTTTAAATTTTCAAAATATAACTAAAAAGATGAAGAGCTAGCAGAAACCACCAGCAATATTTTAGAAAAAGTCTTTCAAATCTTAACACCAGAGATTTTGTTTAAAAAAAAACACACACAACTTTCCATAAACTTTGTATTTCAGCAAACTGAAAAAAGGAAATTGCAGGATTAAAATGAAAAACAACCAACCATAAGGTAAACTACATGTAAATATAAATGAACAACAACTTTAGGAATCTTAACCTCTAACGGAATTTTTCTTTTTAACTTGACACTGATAGCAATTGATGTCATTCATCTGTTACACTAAAAATCCAAGTTATTTCATGACTATCTCAGCTAGTGACAACAGGAAGTGAAAGGACAGAAGCCAAAAAAGAAAAGCATGTTTTTACTATCCAAAATAAGAGAAATAGAGAAAACTGAATACTGGGGAAATTAATATCCCTCACAATAGTGCCTCTGTTAGGAACCGACTGTTCTTCAATGTTTCTTCCACAGTACTTGACATTCCCTATTAGCAGTTTTGGTCCATGCTGGGATTATGAATTGTGGCGTAATTACGCTACAAGTAAACACGGGCTATTTAGGCAGATGGTTCCACTAACTGAACATAACTTCTCACAGCCGAACTAGCCACAACTGACCAGCACGACCCATTCTAACCTTCTCCCCACTCCTCAAGAGGGAACACCACCCAGTGTTTCCAAGATTTCAATTTATTCAATTACTATTTTATGATTTTCCTTCTTTCTAATGCATAATCCCATATTCTAGTGTAAATGCCATCATTCTCCACATTAATTAAAGAGACTAGTTAACAAAGCTTTCAGATTCTAGTATATTCCTATTTCACGCAAGATGTTTTAGACTGCATAATCTCAAACCGTTGTTTTCCTCTAGAGAAAGTATACAGAATAACAACATAAAACACATTATCTTATCTACTTTCTCTATTTCTCCAACTTTAAGAGTGAAAACAGACTTAACTCATTTCTCTTCTTTCTCCCCTTGCAAGTACAAGGGTACAAACTCCACATTCCCCCACATCAAGAAACAACCAATTAACTTGTTAATTGCCACATGCGCAATATCACAAAGTAGCATCTTGTGTGGGTATGGGCAAACTGCCAAATCATATCTTAGTGTCACTCAGCTGCACCACACCTTCCTGGGCTCTGGTTATTTGCTTTTTTTATCTGGATCTTTGAAATCAGAAAGCCAGTCCTACTCCACCCTGCCAAGGGCATTTTCCTCTTTGCGTCACAGGCGTTAGGCAAAACAGCACACTCAGATTAATGCTCTCCCAGGGCATCTCCAACAGCTCTCACAAAAAAAGTGCACCCCTCTGCCAGCTCAGATAGTGACTAGATTTTTCAGCTCTGCTCTCCAGGAGCACAGCCTAAGTTACAACTCATGAAAGAAAAAGATAAGCTGTGTCCCTAGCAGTACAACTCTGCCAATAAATTCACTGCTTCAGGGGTGGAGGAGCATTCCTGCAAGCACCCTGGCATAAGACTTGCATCCCAAAGACTCTGCTGAAGGATCAAGCAACTATGATGGGAATTATTGTGGAATACCACAAAGATAATTTGTCTTCAAAGGAATCATAACCATCTTCCTGATCCTTCAAACCTCCGTGTCTCTGACAACAAAAGAGACCAAAAAAAGAAATAATTTGGAAACCAAGGACTAAGAAAAACAAATTTGCAGTACAGGAAACCATTTATTCATGGCTTCTTTACTCATACTTATTCTGTAGAATGACTATGCTCCTTTCACAAGCCATTTATATCCCCACTGAAGCTACTGATGTCTCAAGGACAATTTGCAAACAAGCAAGGATGTTCAGTAGCAAGTAAATGAGAAGACCTGTTTAAGGATGTTTAAGAAGATACTGTTTAAGGATGAAGAATTGTGTTAGATAACTGAAAACATTCTCTTCAACTGGGAAACTCTTTAAAAGAAATAAAGCAGTCACAGGATAAAACACGTTTATTGTACAGATACTTATCCAAGATCAGCATTCTGAATGTTTTAATTCTGGAGAATAGCTTTCTTTCCCAGAATAATTTCCCGAACAACAGCTGTAACGTTTACATAAAACGGAAAATTTTGCTGAAGTACTATTCCGGTTGCAAAAGAAAAGACCAGTTCACTCTTAGGTGGATGCTCAATTTTGCCACCACATTCTCGAAATTATAAAAGAGTCTCGTTGTTGTGGGACAACCTCACAGGATCAAATCTCTACACTGAATACCGGACCCCTCACAGATCATCTTACATGAAATACTCTCTGAATTCAGAGCACTTCACTTTTCAAAATCCAAATAACCAACAGGGCACCTTCACCTAATTTCTTAGGGCATCAGACTTCACTCATAGCAGTCAGGTAAAGCTGGAACATTAACACAGCAGCAGGGCTTGACCCACCAGTGGAGCACACCGATTTCCCCCTGCCAAGAAACAGGACTGACTTCATTATCTGGCAGAAGTCTCTTGTCTTAGAAAGCACACAAGCAGACTGAAACTTGATGTGGTTGAGAAAGTTGCAGGGGAAGCACAGCTCAGCCTGAGATGGGAAGGTCACAGCAAGTGTGCCAGCTTGCAGGTGTTCCACACGCCACATCCGCTGCTGGGCATGAACATCACCTCAGAGTGTTCACATTCAAGAATGAGCTTCAGCAAGGTTGGGATTTTTTTTCCTCCCCAGCAGCAAGCAAGGGAGGTGGTGGGGAAACAAAAAGCAAGACAAAAAAAACACCAAAAAACCAAAAAACACCCCCCACACCCCAAAAAACCCACACATTTTCCCCACAGTTTGCAGCTACATTAATCCACAAATTTCATGCCATAAAGGCCTTCTTCAAGACAGAGCTTGCAGAGCTTGCTGCTTACTTAGTTCAGCCATCTGTCACAAACAATGGAAGTGTTAGTGCTTTCCATGCAAAGTCAGAAGAAAACTCCATAACGGGAAGCGTTAGGCAGTCAAAACACAAGGAGAGCTGGTAGCTATCTCCCTAATGATGGAACAGAGCAAGTATTTTTATCATCTTTGAAAGCACATGCTCTTCAGCTGACAGTTTGAAATATTTCATGATGCTATATATCAAGTCTGAAGAAATGTCAACATTAAAACCTTTGTTTAAAAAAAAAAAAACCATCATTCACAACGTTTTCTCTCCTCACAATGGCAGACATCTCAAAATATTGTCACTTCAACGGAATTGCTGCTTGTCTGAATATTTGCATGTGTAGACAAAAACCCACAAGGACCTGAGACTTGCAGTATACTGTGACCTCTCCACAGCAAAGCATGTCCAAACGCACTCAGCACATCTGCACACTTAAAATTAGCATTGTATGCGATAGGGCTACCAAATATTTTGTCATCAGTAGGACCATAAAAGGCTCAGAAAATAATATTACGTTTTCACCAGTTCCTCTGCTCACACAGGTCATGAGAACTAAGCAAAATTCTTCCAGTAAGTTGAGAAAGACCATTTTCCCAAGTACAACAGAATTCAAAGTGGAAGAAGACGGACAAAAACACAGCGAGGAATCAGACAAACGAGCAGCTGAGATCTGCAATACAAAAAAAGTGATGGCCAAGTGCCCTACCTTTGGGCTATTTATTTATTAAAATGTGACAGCAAGAGCACATTTTGGAAAATACTTGACAATTCAGTGCATTTCTACACAGAAAACAAAAATCCAAATTCAAAAGGCAGAGGTTAGGAATTCTAGCAAGATTTTCATCAAACCCCTTTTATTGAAGTACTGACTTTTTCTTCCACCCGGGGCAAGCCCAGGTGAACGAACCTTCAGCAACACAGAGGATGGGATGACCACAGCAGGCTCCTGAAGACGGAAGAGTTCAAGAATAACTTTCCTGTAGCTAGACACAAGTGAAATGAATCCAAATTTTGACAGAGAAACAGCTGGCAGCAACTGTGGTGCAGAGGACAGCCTGTACTTATTATGTCACATAGTTTCCAGAAAAAGCACTGGAGAGCATAGCATCGGATAGCCAAACTGGATGCCCAAACAAAAAAGGGTTTTACTCTGCACTTCTCCAAAACTGTCAAGTGAGGATTTTAAGTGTGAAGCATCATAATATCTATGCTTAAAAAATAAATTTTTCTGATATATCTGTATATCTGATAGGAGCTGTATCTGGCTGAACCGTACTAAAACCAAAGCTTCTAATTAGGTCAGACAAAAACCACATACACGCACCACAGAATATTCCAGTATCTCTATACTGGATACAAGATTCCTTTAAAGGAAAAACAATAGCTGAAAGCACTGAAACACATGAAAGTAAAGGATAAGCTTTCCACTCCCCTTTCATTGCTCTTACTGTCACTCTTATTTAAGTTGCTGCTAGAGGAAGCCCCTGATGCTCCTGCATCATTTCACCTGACAGTTTCTCTGATCGTTCCAGTTCATTTGCCTGGGCAGAAGAATAAAGTTATTGCTCGTTCCATCAATAATCAGTAACAAAGATTGCCAAGAAGTACTTATTTAAATATTCAACTATGTGGTACGGTATACGCCAAAAGAAGACCTTGACTCATCTCTGGTCTGGATAGTTGTGCAATACTTGAACTCCAAGTGCAAAGAAATCCCTTAATTCTTCTGTCAGTTTTGGATTATGAACTTTACACGCATCCAATGAATCAGTTACAGAATATTACTATGCATGTAAAGGACAGACAATTCCAACCACGAAAAACACACCTGACCTTAAAGTTACTGGCACACAAGCATGTGAAAGCCTCACTGCTTTGGGATTTTTGTACATTTTTCCAAAATGAGTTTCCAACCAGGACATCAGTGGCAACTGGTTCCCAAATCAAAGATGATAACTAAATGACCAAAAAAAAAAAAAAAAACCCAGCAATTTAGGGTAGTCAGTAGCAACAAACATATCCCCATGAGAAGCACAAGGTATAAAACACAACATTCCACCCTACATAGCTGTACCAACACATAAGCAAGAAAGAAAATCATTTGTTTAGTCTTCTAATGCAACTTTCATACTTCACTCTGTTTTCAAACAAAAAGAAGACTTGCAATATATCACGCAGTAAGAATGTTTTTAGATTACTTATATCCACTATGCTTTGACAAAAATTAGCTTGTTTACTGTCACACAAGCTATTTTTGTTATTAAATGAGCATAACGTGTAATCTAAGAGTGAAACTACTAGCCTACATAACTTTAATTTTTCTGTAACTGTTTCAACTACATTGCTATACATTTCCAACATAAGGTATGCTCAAGAGAGATAAGATAATGCAGCTTCTTACATAAGTTGAGTAACGCTGTGAAAATACTATGTGTTGATGCACAACCTCCCTGAGAAACTACTCTGTGTTTTCCAAACTGGAAGTGATTACTCTCACCACTTTGATGATATGAGAAACACTTTGTGTAATAGAGTATGAACAGGAGTACAGAAGTCAGTTGTTCAGTAGTGTTTCCATTTCACTAATGGAAGCTGAAGAAAAAAAAAAAAGAGGGGAGCTAGCATTTTGGGAGCGAAAAAAAAATAGAAAAATAGCAGTGCTTTTTGTTTTATTTTGCTTTAATAAAATGTTTGGATTTGTAAAGTTTCTATTACCATTTCTGGGGCTGGCACACTACAATGCTCCAGACTATTTGTTTATAAAACAAGAGGTATTGATTTTTGCTTTGTATACTTCCCTGGACCCAACAACAACAGTTTATATTCAAGTACCATCCCCACCTACCATCAGCCTACAGATCCACAACTTTGCTTTGCTAGCCCACACATTCAGCATACTCAGAGCTTTAACTGCATGTGTCAGAGTGAGAAGTGAGGAAAAAAAGGGAACAGAGGACTAAAACTGACCTACAACTGTCCACAAATGTCAAATTAAAAATCTAAGCATGAATTTCTGCTTCTATAACAAGAGGACATAGAAAAAAATCCATTCCACCAGACCAATAACTGAAATGAGGAGCTGTTTGGGCAGTGGCAATTTATTTTACATGTACAATACTCAAATTTCATGGATGTTGCCTGAAATTATTATAATAAGGGATCACAAAATATGTAACAATCTGAAGGAAATGCTTCACCTTTCACCAGTGAATATACTGTATCTGTGTAACACAGGAAGGGAGTTCATAGCATGTACACACACAATAGTTGGATGGAGCAAGAGCCAAAGTCACTTAAAATCAGCTTAAAACTAAAAAGAAGGCATGCCACATCCTCTGTAATACTTGATCTTGCAATGGGATTCTGCAAGGGAATGACCAACAAATCCACCAGGAAAAATGCTAGCTAGAAAGCAAACCCAGACCACAAGACACTTACGGGTTATTCTCAAGAGGCAGAGGAGAGACCTCGAGTTCAACAACTGTCAAACACTCTTATACTCAACGTGGTGCTAAGAATAAGCTGCAGACTCATCAGCAACATCTCCTAACATCACAATCTCAACAGCACAGAACAAGCCCCTTTACAGGGCAGCTGTGGCTTGCCAGAGAGGTGGCCTCCAAGAGGAAACGTCACCTCCAGCTCCATTTGGTGCCTGGCACAAAGCTTAGCATCTCTGGCCCTGCTGAAGGGAAAAAGGGAAACAGCACTCATCGCCCTCCCACAAGACTCTAGCACACGTATGTTGTACTTGAACAGTTTCTTTAAACCGGCACAGGGAGACAACAAATACAACACACCACCCATCCAGATACCTGCTCTCTGTGCCGCTGCACAGATCAGAGCAGTGACAGAACTGATGCCACTTCTCAGACTCATGGAAACTGGATTTGTTTTGAAGAGGTACAAAGAAATAATACCTTATTTCAAAACATTACGCTGAAATTATCTATTGAAAGATTATTGCTACTCTGTGCCACAGAGCTAGCAGTATATGCTTCAGTACTTCAAATACAACTTTTATTTTGGTTATCAAGGAAACAATGAAATACCCCACTAGTACAGCATTTAGTGCAGTAACAATCTGTGGGGGTTGGCAATGAAAAATAGGAGAATTCACAATTCTTTCTGACATCTTAGGAAAATTCACAAAATCCAACTGTGGTCAGAAAGCATCGGGGTTAAAAGGCTGGTCTGTTTCACTGCAGGCTGACCGCTGAATATTCATCCATGTCACATGCTAATTATTCAACTCGAGACTGTAAGATAAATTCTGCATGTCTATCGTTCTGCACTTCAGCTGTACTGGCTTTATAGCTCAAGCTTTAGCACTCACTGGTACAAACTGTACTGGCGGCTCATAAAACTTTAAATATGCATGCCTTTTAAATCAGATTTAAATCAGATACACCAAGCTTAGAAGCAAGCAGAAAACAAGCAAGATGATACAGAAAGGAAAATAATTAACTAACAAGCTCTGACACCAAATGAATGAACAATTTGGAGGGGGAAAAAAAAAAGAAAAGGAACCAAATGTGAATTATGACAACTGTGGGGTACAATTGCCTAAACAGGTCTAGATTTTATGAGGCTAAGAGGAAAGCTTAAGTTGTTGTCCTCGGTCTGTCCCACCCGTTTCTTCCCCCCACCCCCCCAAAAAAAGAAAATGTTATCATTTGAAATCATTGGTCAATTTTTCAAAATGCCACATGGTTTACCTCAGTTTATACATTTATAATGCAAAATCAACAAGAAAGCAATTTTTTGGCAGATATTTCAGTAAAAATGGCTCTTTTGTGAACTGACAAAAACAATAACCGGATTTAAAGAATTAGTTTTCTGTGTGTCCAACTAAAGAGACAGTGCTTAAGTACTCTGAAATCTATGGTTTGAGGCAAATGCACAGTGTTTCAGTCTCACATGACCAGCCTACGTCTTTTGAAATGAGAATGTAGGTGACAAGACTGCTACACGGAAACTACTGACTTCTGCATGGAAAAAAAACCATAGACAGTTAAGGAAAGATATGCATGTAGGTTTTTGTTGTCGTTTGTTGTTGTTTGTTTGTTTTCTAAAACCCTTTCTCAGCATATCACAGACCTTAGCACTTCATTTTTGAAAGTAAGCTCATTTTGAGTCATTGAATCTAAAGTCTCTAGAGGAAAAAGGTTTAGCAGGATAGACTGTCCATACACGTGGGACCTACAATCCAGAAATCTCAATATAACAGCAGTAGGATCCTGGGGTTCAAAAGAGAGACAGCTAGCCCTAACCCAGCAAAGCCACGCTTAAGACATACCTCAGCGAACTGAATCACAACACCCATGCCATGACGCTCTTGTTATTCTGTGCTTCTGTAACAATTTATAGGCTATTTTAGGAAGATTTATTTTATTTCTCTATTTTTATGGCTTTCTATTAAGAAGAAAAAATGAGATGGGAGAACACCATTTAAAATAAACTATGAATTGGCCTGGATAGTAGAAGAAACCGCTCTTCCTTTTTTAAAGCTAATCAACACAAGTAACAAGCATGGTCATTGAGGCAGAGCAGGACATATATATTTCTGAAAGCATGTAGAAGTACATACAGAAGACTGGTTAATGTTTCTACAGAGCTACTTATAAACATTAAAAAGAACCTGATCTTGGAGCTGGGGGGTATTTAGTGCTCTCCCTTCTGCTGGATTTTGTCTTTTAAGTAAAAAATAACACGAAAAGACCTGTGACTTTGCAACACTCCTTGATTTCTCAAAGACTTTGCTACATAGATACAACTGCAAAAGCAAAACCTTTAACAAATACTTATCAAAGTTCCTTATCAAAACACACAAATTAACTGTGAGATAAGCATAATTTGAGCAGGGAAGAAAAGCCTAAAATTAACCCGGATAATAAAATTAACTACCACTTTTCAACAGATATGGGAGTGGCAGAGTTATTTGACAATATAAGATATACATTTCAGCTTTCATAAGTCAGACCTTTCAATCTGGCTCCTCCAGTAGCATGTTCCTTCCCACACACACACACACACACTAAAAAAAAGAAACAACTCAAGCCAACATGAAAGAGGCACTTACTTCAGATTTTCCATATAATCAAAGTTGTAAGCTGAAAGCAAGAGAGCAAAAGACTGACTGCCAGTGTAATGATTACTCAGCTAGGTCAAGACACAGGACAGCATCAGCTCTAGCTACAAAAAGTCTTTCCCTCTTCATTAAGTGCTTAACACAGCATTAAAAAAAATGCAATATCAAAACCAGTTTTCCGATAGAAAATGCATTTCTTGTCCTAGATGAGTAAAACAATGGTATTCTCCCGCTCTCCTCTCTCAGAAAGATAAAACACAGAAGAAAGCATTACCAGAACAGCTTGAACAAGTTCTGCAGCAAAAGAAACAGCAAGCACAAAAGCTGACATAAAAGTGCTCCCCTCAGAGCCCAGTCTCCTGTCTCGCCACCAACCACGCGCAGTCCTGCCCAGCAGCCAACAGCTATGGCAGTGACCACCTGGGACACAGAGCACAACCTGGAGATTTAACCTCACCCCACCTTTCCAAGTGTTGCTGTAATCTAAACACCTTAGTTTTGAATACGCATACACAAGAGGTACGTGCTGTATGTACAGCTACATAGACACACTCTAGTTGGACATCCCGCTATGCTTCTTGCAGTAAAAAAAAAAAAAAAAAATCCACCAGACAGGACTCTGTTTCAGTGGGTCTCATTACACCGAAGTTAATTGTCCACAAGCGTTTTCAAAAAGTCTGTTCTTTTCCCTGAACAACAGCCATGACTGAATGCAGTATCCTTGATCTAGCCGCAGCTTGGTGTGGCCTCCGTTTTTTCAACTGACAAAGCCTGCTCCTGAAATTCTAGTCTTACTTCTCACGGGCAGTTTTAGACAGCTAACTGGAAAGTGTCCGAAGAGGATTTTTCTGCTTTGGGAACAGCCCGCTGCGAGCGCCTGGAGCACCACCTTTACGAGCACGCTTCCACGCGCCTGGACCACCCCCACCGCCAGGCTGCTGCCGCGCCACGTCCCACCCCGCAGCGAGACAGCGCTCGGGGGCCGCACCGCACGCCGCTGGCAGCGAGCGTGCACCGAAATCAAAACCTACCCTGGTTAGTAGGGCACTGCCAAGCAGTTACCCCACGGCAAGCTTTTGAAAAGCTGGCAGTAGCTTTCTGATGAAAAGGATGCCAGACAAATCATGTACACTTTCATTTGCTCAAACCTTATTTCGGATAATTCACAGCTCGTTTGCCCCAAAAGAGATATGGTCTGAGAAAAAAAAAAAAAAGGAGTCAGAAACCCCAGTTTTGTATCTCATTTCTGCCACACTGTTGCTTTATAGTTCTGGGATTACGCTATCTATAAAATGTCCATAAAACCCCATAAATATCTATAAAAAGTCTGTAAAACAAAGATGCTAGTGTCATTCAATCTGCCATACATGGACATAAGGCAACAAAACAGGGAAAACCCTGAAGTGCTGGGTGAACGTGTTTGGTAATGACAGCTGGAAAGGACATGTCTTGATTTCTGTAGAAACCCACTCCTAGAGATGCACGTCAGAACAGTTTCTAACACAGGCAGACTGCAAAGACATGAAGTGGTGAACACCCAGTCCTCAGAACCACACAGGACCACCTGATGTGCTGTACTGGTACTAGCAGCTGTCCTGCTAGGTCATGGCATTTCAAGCGACATTTTTACTTAAGGATGAGTGAATGAGAGATACACTCAAATATCATGCATGCTTAGCTCCCATGAAGAAAATCGTAAGTCATTTGTAGTGCTGTTCACTCAAGGGACAACAGAAAACCCAATTTTGCTCAGATTCATCTCTTCCATCTCCTTCCTATTCCTCCCTCTCCCACCCTGATGATAATGCCAGCTTCCAGCCCATAGCCCCCTAAGTACCCCAGTAATTTCCACTGTCCTACTCCAGAGGGGAAGGCACTCTGCACGCTGCCCGTCTGGCCAGCCAGCCCCAACAGATGAAATTCACAACATACCTACCCCTTACTGAGTATGCTAAGCTGGGTCTTTCTCTTCCTCCTTTCACAAATATTGCTACTTCTGGAACTTAGAAAACTTCCATACCTTTGAGTCTTGTAGCTCCCCATCGTATTTGATTGAAATTCAACAGGTACAAAAGTTATTACAAGGAGAATGGACAGACATCAAGGCCAATGTACAGAAGCAAGGCTTAAGACTCCAGGTGAAAAAAAATGTGACAAAACACCCCACTAATGCCAACATTAAAGATGCTGCCAGCAAGCAACTTACTTGTTTACATAACAGGTAATTATTACTCTTCCGAATAGGATGAAATACTGTATTTTAGGAAGAAAGTATTTAGTTAATACAGCTTTGAAGTGTAATCAGCATTCATCCCAATTAAATCTCATAAGGATTTCTCATGGTCTTCCTTGCCCTTATTTTTTGAACTTAAAAGAAGGCAAACACTGCAGAGGTTCTGCATGTAAATCCTTATCTTGCAATTCTTTAGAGAGTGGCAATCAATTATTCTTGATGATAAAAAAGTATCAGTTTTACAATCCTGCAACATTTGTCCACATTAAGTCTGCTAACTTCAGTGGGACTAGCTGGGCCCTAAAAACTGTAGCACCAGTTCCAAAAAATTAAATGCAAGTTTTCTTTCAATACCACTAAGTACAATTCGTATTTTACATTTCTTATTTTCAAGCAGTTTGGAATAACTGCAATAAGGATGGTTGACACAGTAAAGATTTTTCATTCATTTCTTAATCCATTTACTAGTCATTTTTCAGATGGGTAAGTTGTGAAAGAATGAGAACCAGCTCTGAAATAAAATACTGAAGACGACGGCAGTTCATAGCTTCTTGCTTTTTCTTCTGCTCTTCACAAACAAAAGTTCTCTATGAATGTTACAGAAAGTTGCGGAAGATCAGATAGCCAATTCTACCACATTTGCTGTAAAATTTCATGTTATTTTCTAGTCCCAGTTAGCACTGAAAAATTAAGGTTTGAACATTTATATATAAATAATTCCTACAGTAAGTTCCCCAATGCATTTCTTCCTTCATTTAATAATGTTTCTTCTTGAGTCTAGATTTTATACCAAAATTATTCCTGAAGCAGGGGAAAAGAAGCATCATGTTAACACACCAGCTGTGATACTCCAAAATAAATTGGATTCTTAAGCAGCGTTAGGCTTTGCATTCTTTAGTCAAACTCACAGACTGCCATTTTCCACTTTGCCCACTTCAGCCAGCACTCTTCCACGACTTACAAGAATGAGATGCAATGCACATACACAAACCTACAAACAACTCAATGAAAAGCACTGGTGTAAGGTTTAAGCTGTTCCAACCTGCTCCATTGTTGTTCTGAATACATCCAGTATGAGACAGTACAAGGACTCACAGAACACAGTACCTTGCCAGCTTCACAGATCTACAAACAGCACCTCTGCTTTTCTTACACACTTTGCTGGGGAAAACTTGCAGGTAGGCAGAAAAGAACATCTTCTATCTGGATAGGAGAGCAGATTCTGGGGAGGGCAACGAGAGGCAGAGGAAAAAGCTCAGTGGGGCTCAGCAGCACAGACCAGGCCACTACTAGAGCCATAACAGGTTTGTACTAGCTCTTACTAGTATCACAATAATTTGGGGTTACCTGCATTAAAAAAAAAAAAAGAAAGAAAAAAGATTGCAACATCATGGTAGTATCATTCCTCACTGTTCTGCACAGATGAAGGCCATGCTTGCATGAAAATCTCAGCCATGATCAGAGCCAGAAGGTACATAACAAAGAACATTAAGCCTTTAATGATGATTAGCTTCAGCAACTAAGGCTGCTTTACTTTTGAATTGGTGCTTTCGGTCAGGATTCACCCTGCAGATAAAGCTTCAGAGCTGTTTGCAAACCCTAGGCTTGTGATTCTCCAACTACAGTCCACTGGACCTCTAATAACCTGCAAAACCTGTTAGATGTGGTTCACTGAGACTCCACAGAACTAGAAAAACCTCTATCTACCCTTCTACCCAAAAGACCAAGGTCCGTGAGAAAGTTTGAGGGTTGACACCAGCCAAAACAAATGTTGAGTGGCTGCTTGTGGTACAAACTCCATACGAAAAAAGAAAAAAAAAGTATGCACAGACCTGTAACTGCCACTTAGCTCATCTTGTGACACAAGTGTTTTGCAATGTTACTTCAAGAGCAGAGTTGCCAAGTAAGAGAAATGCAACAACCCAGGTTCTACAGACCTGCTGACTCGTATCTACCTTTGCTCTTACTTGTGTTGACTGAAAGCAAGATGAGAAAATACGCATGACTTTTAGAGAACAGGTATTAAGGATCTTTGCTGCTTGATAATAAAACTCTGCACGCCAGCATTATGACTCCAAATATCCAGAAGCAAGAGATCTGCTGAGAAAACTGTAAATTATTTTTTCTCCAAATTCATTCCACCAAAGACAGAATATTTGCAGCTATATACCACAAATAATCAGTAAGAAGGATAGCCAAAACATCTGTTTCATTACAAAACTTCAGAGTATCAGGATGAGTTATGATTTATTTTAGCATCGCAGTATTATATTTGAGTCATAAACACGCAGTCCAAATGATTTTTTTTTTTTTAAACATTTTTACATTTTATTTTCATGACACTGGAAGATACCACCTCACCATGATCCAAACATGAGAATTACTCATGTACGGCATTCTGAGAGAAACACCACACTAGTGTACTGAATGAGATGTCAGTCATCTTGTAACTGCAGTAAGAATACTTGCACCACAAAACATGAAAGAGTAACTTCCCCCACAACACTTCCTCACTACTTCATTCAGGTGAAAGCAGTGCGGCAGCTCTGAAGAAGAGCATACAGAACAGCCAGTTATCTTGCTTCTATATAAAGTAGCATGAAATACGTCTCCTCCAGCACAGCCAGTTTCCACTTCAAAACTAAAACAGTGACAACCTATACCTTCATTAACTGCCGTCTTCTTGTTCCTGGAGCATTTAACACATTAAAAAGCCAGGACAAAGTGCAAACTCAAGATGAAAACCACTGCACACGTAACTGTAGAGTATCTGAGCCACAGAAACACCTGCATACATGCAGGAAGAAAACCTCCCTGTCCAAGTTCACTACTTATTTCCAAAGGCAGAACAGAGAAAACATGATAGTACACTTAAAAAAAAAGTTTGAAACACAATTTATATCTCAAAGGATATAGCTGGAATAAACACATGCAGAAAAGCTGTTATTTGCTTAGTGCCTAAATACAGTATTTCAGATATCATCTTTAAAGTCCTTCTATCCAATACTTCCATCCTCACCAGTAACATTACAAGATGAGAGCAAATACATTTCAAATAAAAAAAGAAAAAGACCTTTTCTTAAAAAAAAAAAAAACTGACAGAACTGAGACACTATTTTGTGTGCAACATAAAGCATGCTGGTGTATGACATCAATAGCATTTATTTTCCAAGAAAGTCTGCATAATAGAAAGAGTTGGTAGTTTAAGCAAAATAGCACATTCAACTGAAATACCAGAAATGACTGATCAATGTGCATCACTACCTTCGTTTCTGCTACTTCCCCCATGCACAAGTGTAACCAACGCCACAACTAAATACAGGACCAATATGTGAACAGCCACCTCTGGGCTTGTGCAAACTCTGCAGCCACGGAAAGAAGATTGTTAAGGAAACTCAGTGCCCAAAGAGGAAGCAACCCATTGTATGCATTCCTTTAAAAGCCACGAAAGCCAAACAATGCAGCAGTGCTGCAAGAAAAACTAGATTCAGATATGAACCAAGTCTAACCAGCCGTTGACTAAAGATAAGTCTTGAACCCACATACACAGAGACATACAGAGGAGTATGCTGACGGCATCATTTATTGCAGCCCAGAGGCTGGCAAAAGCCACGCATGTCAATGTCCTGCACACTCTCAGTTTGGCTGAGCCTCCCTGGAGGGACACAGCCCCATCACAGGACTGGGCTATATGTTCCTCCCAAACCTAAAAGGTATCTGAATACCACATGTGACAAGGGTCTCTCAGCATACACCTAAGCTGCAAGCTACCTGTCCAGCTTCCATCTGTCTGTCACAGTTTGAGCATCTCACACCTAAAACAGCTGTGGCTATGTGTGAACTTTCATGAAGCAGGGAGCAATAATTTCATGCTAAGGCAATGGTCTGGGAAATTTAAAAAAATGAGAATAACTGCATTTCTACCAGTACTCCAGTACCTTGGCATAAATTGTATTTAAAAGTAGAAATAAATATACTGAAGTAGGAAAGCTGGACTCATGCATGAAGTGAAATAATAGGACTCAAAGCTGTTTTGCATTCCAGCCCAGGTACAGACTTTTGACAAAGTCACGCACTCTGTGTCCCAGTTCCCCAGCCACTGCAGGGGAAGGTACCTCAGCCTTTAGGATATCAGCAGGGTAGAACTGTTACTGAACAGACTCAGCTATGCAGTTAGCCAAGTGTCACTCTCAACACTTCTGTTACAGGTAGATTGGTAATGAAGCAGAGTATACCCACGATCTTACACACCTGTTGTTTAAAACAATGGGTAGAACTTACACTGCTTGTATTTTAAGTAGAGCATTATTTATTCTTCGGGAAAAAGACAGAAAAACACAACTAAATCGTTAAAAATAATCTATTTTAAAAAAATAGCACTTTCAGGATTGAGGGATCTATCATTTCAGGCAAATCAGTCTACAGGCACTCGCATAATCCCAAATGCAACCTGGAGGCAGAACTATAACAAGCACTTAATCGGATCTTCCATTATAAGGAATAGATAGCCACTACAAATCTTAACCATGATGACTCAGAACAGCAAGGTTAAAGAAGCAGCTTCTTCAACTATATACAAAAGAATTAGTACCCTCATCACTACTCATCTTTTCACTCCTTTTAAATGTCAAATGAGCGAAACATAATATAATCTCATATTAATGCAAACATCTTCATGTATAATTTCATTTCGTTTCCTGGCTGTCTTTCACACTGACATTTTTCCAGATTTTTCTTAGCATGTTCTTTTTAATACCTCAACAGAAGAAAAATGGATAACTGTAAAACTCTACCATCACTTCTACATAATGTTAGACAAATGCACTAAGTTGTAGTATACAGTTAAGGTCTACTGCATGGTAACTGGAAACAGTTTGGGCGATTATTTATTATCCAGATCACCAGATTTATCTGACCTAGATCACAAGCAACTAAGCAGATGTTTAGTCCTCCAGCTGCCAAATTCTTCATCATGTTATGAAGGCTGGCCCATCAAGTAACATTCACATTGTGCAAATACACGAGATTAACAATTCAGTATTTATTAAAAACTTTTAAAAGCTAGCAGTTAAGGGAACTATTTCAGTAACTTCAAATTTATGAAAGCTGGAAACAGTTTTATTTGCTCACAGCTACACTTTAAGTTTCTCTAGCGTTTTCTAAGAATTAGCCTTTAAGTTGAAAAAGAAGCTGTCGTCAAAGTTTCTATTCTTGCATACCATACTGTGTCACCGATACACTACATCCACTTCGACAGTAAACTACATATGGAACTTCTACAAGTGCTGGTTATACCCTTTTACAGTACTGATATGATTCAACTAACTGGGGGGAGGGAAATATCACTAGGCATCAGGCAACGTGCCTCCCTATCCGTTCTGCTCACTCTCTTCATAGTGCACAGATTAGATATTAACTGGCAAAAACAGATGGCATTATAGCACTTTCCAGAATATCTGGCAAGCAACTTTCAGGAAAAAAAAGGGGCTTGACGCTTCTAGAAATAATATTCTAACATTTTTATATCACTAAGACTTGCAAGGATCATTTCTTGATTTCTGTACCTAGTACCTACATACTAATAAGAAACTGCCTTTCCCTCAGAAGTTTGATTTACACTTGGAGAAAAGAAAAAAAAAAAGAAATAAAAAGTCAAACTACCACAGAAATCAGAGCGAAATAAAAAAGACGAAAGGAAAAACCAAAAGAGCTAGCAATACACCAGGAGGGGGAAAAAAAAAAAAATCACAGTACCAATTACTGTGATGCAGCTTAAATAATATGCTGCGATACAGCCAAATGGACCAAATGGAATAAGATGCAAACATTTGTTCCAATTTATCTTGTATTTATTCGAAACAGTGATGGTGCTGATGACTCAATAAACCAGAATTAACACTTTTTCCAGTGAAGCTCAACTAACCTTCTATCAGCTGGACCAAAGGAACCTCGCAGCACTGCACCAAGCAATCTAGCAGCCAGATTTGTATAATAAAGAATGGGGTGTGTGAGAGCCAGGTTAGCAGCTGGAAGTTGCTTTAGACAGCTGCAAATCTAGCTTTCATTTTGGCATTCTTCGTGCTTTCAAAGAGGTTTCAGTCACAGACATTCAAGTTCTCTTTATGTCCGAGGCTTGAAAGAGTCTGAGAAATATGGAAACACAAAAGGAAAAAAAAAAAAAGGAAGCTGCACATAACACAAGTCACAAGCTTACCACATTTTTTTCTTACGCGTTTTCTATATTTGAAGTTTTATTTGACTGCAGTAATTTCATAATCCATTCCGTAGCTCCAAGCAAAACATCAGCAAGCAAAGTTGTTTTGCTCAACTTGTGTGACTCCTGCTACCTGCAGGAGTGTGTAATTCAGAAAAATGCCAAAGATGGTTCCTATCCCCTCTTTCATTGAATTGTAAACTTTTTGCTTTGAGCTGGAAAAGAAGCTACAGCCAACTGAATTATAAAGTGGAGGAAAAAGTCATATAGACAATTGAGCAAATGGCTAGCCTGAAAGCGACCACAACTGCTCTGCTTGCTTCATTGATCCTTTCATGCACAAAGACTTTTCCTCTGATAGTGGGAAATTAAAAAAAAAGGAAGTCTTAAAGCTAGAAAGCAACAAACACACCCATGCAAAGATCTTCAAAGGAGAGGAGAAAGACTGTTTTTGCCAGATTGCATCACGAACTTATCTTCCCAACATCTCTCTTCAGAATTTGTTTACAATATGCATAATTTCCATTTGAATTGCTTTAAAGCAGCTTTCTTTCATTTATTAGCAAGCTAAGAATATTTTTGTTTCTTACTCTAAACAGGAAATTTTTTATGTATATGACGCAGGAAGGCAATAAGGAACAGCAAATAATTCTTTGTGCTTTTTCTTAAACTTAAAAGCCAACATTTACACATTTTATATTTCTTCTGCAGAAATGATGCCAGTGGAAATCTCAGGTTACTAGAGGCCTCTTTGCTGGGACAGGAAATGATTTTGGTCATGATATCTGCAGTTTCAGCTGTCAAGCACATAAACACTTCTGCACACTTACGCTTTAGGTGCTTTCTCTTCCTAAACTGCTTCCCTTGACATTAAAGAAAGCAATGGTGGCACCTAATAGTTACTTAACCTAACACTATAATCCATTTAAAAAAAAAAAAAAAAGAGAGGGAACACTGAAAGTTATTGATAAAATAAAGCCACACAGTTCAATCCTGCTGTGCCTGAGCTTTCTCACCAGTGCTAAGGACTGAGGATATAGGCACTTCCTGTGACCCTCAGATACTCAAAATCAGCCTGTTCGGTAGATGTGCAGACACTGTCAAATACTGTAATCTCTCATTTTTAGATGAGGAACACTCTTATACTACAGCTAAATATATAAATAACCATTTGGCATAGAAAAACCATAATCTGTTACTTCAGCACAGAATAGTCCAAGAATTTGCAAAACTTTTCTAGATGTTCGTTACGCGATGCCCCCTTCCCTAAAACAATACAGTCAACTCAACACAAACATATTCACTGCTGACAGTCCATGATTTGGCCACATGACTGTCCTGCCCATATTTCAGGTATTAGCTATGTCAGAACTAATTACCAGACACTACTTGACACAGCCTTTCGCATTATCCAAAAAATGTGGAGGACATGGTGTATAACAAGTCTCACCCAGCTCCATTGAGGCTTGTAGTTTTACTGACAGTTTTTCCTCCATAAATTACTCTACATAATCACTGGCTGGCAAGCCACTAAGAGAACCGTCAGGAATCCAGTGACCCATGATGGGCAAGAGATACAGCCTATCATGTTTACAATCAAATGCGAGCGATTCTCTTTCTAAATGAAAACAGCTACAGAAATGATACTGTTTCTACTTGTAACAATGGTGAATGTTTCTATGTTAGTTTGACAAACAGTGCTTCAGGCTGTGCTGCCCTCAACTTTAAATTCTGCAACTCAATTAATAACCCTGCCTAGCAAAGGACAGCACATCAAAGGTGTATGGACCAAATCAGAAGTTTTTCCGATTAGTAAATTCTTCTTCCCTTCGCTTCTTGTCACTGATGAGCAGTACACAGATATGAGGATACAATATACAAGCACATATACAAATACCATTGGGAGCTCACAGAATCACAACATCAACATTACTCATATTACCACGCTTCTCAGGCAGAAATACTCATCCAAAGCATTTAAATGTTCAGGTAATATCTAACTTAACAGTACGGTGAAAATGATTCAAAGGGAAGCGTATTAGCATGTCTGACTAAGCAAGAGTCGTATACAGTAAATACATGCTGCAGCCTCATACATGCAAGACAGGAAAGCACAATATCCACTTTTCCTGGAGACCTTCAAATGAAAGTTTGCTATAATTTATATTTCAACTCCTTTGCATCAGTGCAGAGGAGAGACTATAAAAATAACTGTTTGAATAGAAATGACAGCTACATCTTCTGAAAGACGCAGAGCAGGCAGGCAAAGCAAATGTTCTCCTAGGACACAGGAGAACAAACACTGAGAAGCACAGGTCTGGAATCGGTGGTGACGTGCAGCGCTGCATCTGTGGTTTAACAGCACAACCAATTTGGGAGGGTTGTGCAAATGACCGTTGACATACCAGTAGCATGGAAATACTAAAATTCAAACGTATACAGCATGAAAGTCATCCAAGCATATAAACTACCCTCACACCCAGAATGCTAACTGTATGTTGCTAAACAATGGACCAACGTCCTGGAAGGCAAGGGAAGAGGATGAAAAAAAGGTAGAGGAGAAGAAAGGAAATCCAGTGTCTGCCACCTTGAACTGAAACCTTCAGCACAGGATGAAGTTTCCCATGGACAGGTTCTTGCCCTTATAGAAGTTTATCACGTGGGGACTGGGCAGTCTGCACTGACAGCGAGAGATGACACCTAACCCCAAGCACGGTGCTGCAAAATGTCATTAGCTTTTCCTCTGGAAGTTCCAGCAGTGTTTTTCTACCTGCTCCCACCACAGTTTTGTACCTAGCTA
The DNA here is from genome assembly GCA_013399475.1 of Chauna torquata. Classification (NCBI taxonomy): domain Eukaryota; kingdom Metazoa; phylum Chordata; class Aves; order Anseriformes; family Anhimidae; genus Chauna; species Chauna torquata. Next base: position 204,613 of record VXAL01012970.1, on the reverse strand, counting down.
GGCTCAAAACACAAATGTGTCTAAGTAAACATAGACCCTTAGTATATCTCATATTTGTTTCTATATTCATTTTTATTTCTTTGGAAGCATATTTAAGTCTTCAAGCATAACTTGCACTAATACATGTCAATGACCACTAGTCATTAACTTAGGCAAACCCAAACATTGCACGCTGCTCTCTCACTTCTACATCACAGCAACCTATACCAAAACAGGTAAAATACACCAAAGACCAGCCTGGGAACTTTGAACAAGTATAGTAAGGCTCTGAACAATGTTGACTTGCACAGATTACATAGAACTGAGAGCAGAAAATAGATGTTGATTCCCTGATTACAACCTGGTAAATGAACAGAGTTTGCCCCACAGAAATTAATTTCTCTCAGTGAAAGATGCATAAAATCATTATCTATTCCTTCTGTATTTAAAACTTTAAACAAAGTGCAATAAAGACAGGTTAGAAATTATTCACATACCATTGGCTATATGGATATAAAAGGAAAGGAAAAGCATTCAGGTGTTTCATTTCTCATATAAGGTTAGTAGGGAGCCTACTAACTTAAAAAAAAAAAAAAAACCACTTCCCCTAGCTATCTATCTCAATTCAGAGACCGAATTCCAAAGCAGGCATCTGCAAGTGGGAATCTTTGCATAAACAGTTCTTGGTCTGAGGTCAGCTCAGAGCAGAACCATCTTCTTCTCCTTATTAGTAATACAGATTTAGAAAAATTCTCTATAAGGCAAGTGATATTACTAATACCAAATTAATTAAAAACTGAAAGCAACATGCCTATTGGTAGCTTACAACACAGCTGGCTTGTTGACTGTTGTCCATGAAATCCCCCAACTCACTTCTGATTTTCATTTTGTCGTCATCTTTCCCACTGGCATAAGCACAAGCCACGTGGGTTTTACATACAATTTATAATCTTCACTCTTGGTTTACTAAGATTCAGTCTACTCTAATTTAAGACACACGTCCATAATTAATCCATGTAAAACAACATTGTCCAAAACTTAGGTTTCAGTTCAATGGGAGCCACCTGTTTCGTGTTAAGGCAAGACAAATTAGGATTCACTTGCAGGGTTTTCAGATCATTTTTGTTATTAGTTACCACTGTCAAGACACAGAAAGAAATGAATCCAAAAATTCAGTCAATTACTTTAAGGGCTGGGTAGCAGCCAGCAGAAATTCTCATTGCTGGGTTCAGCGAAGGTTTGCCAAACGATGAGAGATGTTAGCATCGGCAGGGAAAATTTCCTTTCTTGGCTTCTATCTGCTAAAGGTTGCAGTCACCAAATTAGGATTAAGGATGGGTCCAGAAGGAAAAATTTAGGGCTAAATTTAGGACTCATCTCAGTAGTAACCATCTGCTAGGACAGAGACTGAGTTGGTAGGGTTACTGAGACAGGAAAAAGAAAAAAGAGAGCCAAAACTGGCACTGAACTTGGAAGGGAGCAGCTGGCTACACCTGCATCCAGCAGGGACTGAAGCAAGGAGGAACAGCAAGGCACGCCTAATTCGGGGGACCATAGCCAGCGCCAGCAGCAGTATGAGCAGGACAGTGGCCTATGACTTTAGACAGAAAGGACTAGCAGGCACAAGACAAGGTTTGTATAAGCCAAAGTCAATGTAGCAAGATTCACACAGCATCTGTAAATTAATGCCTGTCTAGAGTTAGTTCTGGAATTGACTTGTGGATTTAGGATACCTTTCAAGCCAGCACAAGCGCACATATTGCTGACTCCGACAGAGCCATCAAAGCAAGCACAATCTCAGGTTGTTCCTTGGTATTCCAGAAAGCACAAAGAATCAAGTAGATGTGATCATCACCTTGCCGGAACATTTAATATGATTGTGTGCTAAAACCAAGCATTTAAAATTCAACACATCTTCCTCAAATCTGCAAGTGCCTACACCAAAACAGTTCTGATCACCACTTAGGGAATTGAACTGGTAGTCTGAAATTGCCATATAATTCACAATACAATCACAATGTCTGCAATCTGCCTTACTAAACAGACTATTCTAATGGAGTGCTTGTAAGGTTAAATATCAGGGGCTCCTCATTACTAACTCCAACTCCAACAAAGACTTGATGTGCAGTCTTATCTAATCACTTGGTCTCTCATCTCACTCATCTGTAAACAGAACTAGCAGTCCAACCTACTTTGCAGGATGTTGAAAAACTAGCATCTAAAATGCTTTACACACTTCAGATTTTTTCAAAGTGCTATGTAGGTTAAGAGTTTTGTTTATTTAAAACTCATCTCATACTTACTCATTTTAAATTGTACACACTTTGCTTGACAGAAGAAACAATGCTACAAACAGAACACCAGAAATCATTACCAAAATTTAAAATGGGTTGTGACTGGGCTGATCTTAAGCAAGCAAACCTACCTTTAATTTCCCTGATGACATTTGTTGCACACAGCTCCTTCCACTGGGTTTTTCTAGTGGCTACCTTAAATAAGGACATTCTTGCTATCAAGAATCCCCACCAGACCAAGCTGCACAATTATAGGGCAAATCATGAATTCAGTAACAGTATGCATAAGGATTAGTCATTACCAGATAGACATGCTTCATTTTACTTGGACGCAAGAGAGGTTGCAAATATAAAAGCAACAACTCCCAATTCTCCCCATCACATTCACTACCCTCTTGCAATGATAACTTTATATCCTACTGGAATCTAAAAGATTCAAAAACATTAAAACACTTCACAGACAAACATCATTACAAGTTAAGGAAACAAGCAAAAATTAAACTGTTTATCGACACCAAGGAATTTTCAACTCCCTACACGGCAAGCGCCACAAAAGTGTTCCTGTGGGTGTTGATCCAGAAAGGAGCAATAGTCCAGAAAGCGTCAAAAGACAATTTATGAAGTGACTGACAGAAAACAAAACCAACAGGTTTAAGCAAAGAACATGAGAGGGAAACAAAATGTTGAAATTCACTCAACAGCACTCAATAAATGAGAGCTATCATGGCAACATGGCAATGTTCTACAAAATAGCATGGATTTTTCTTTTTCTGAGAAAGGTTACACAATATTTCATCTTAAAAAGGCTGAAGAGAACTGCACTAGAGTGCATTATAATGGGTCCCTCTCTGGAGAGGAAGCAACTATGACAAAGCAAATAACCTAAAAAAAAAAAAAAAACAAGCAAGAAATCCCACCACACTCCTAAGTACAGAACCAATGTGCAGCCTCTCTCTGACATTACTAATTATTGACATCAACGTATTCCATCTGGTATTGTTTAGAGCCACAAAAACCCTGTTTTTTCCACCAATTATTCTCCCATGAGTAAAAACTTAACTGACATTGGCAACAGTGGACATTTTGTGAGGGAAGGATGCAGCTGGGAGAGAAGGCAGTTTACTCTGGGAAAAGAAAAAGAAGAAAAGCCTAGGAACAACATTCCTATAGGTTTTGTCATTAACTCGCTAGCTGGCATCCGTCTCCCCTGTAACATAAATGGCCTATGGCAATGCCATTACCAGACCGCATTCATTCTGTTCCTGCTCTGCATGAGAGTAAATTACTAATGAGTAGGAAAGAGCAATGGAAGATGCATGGAAGCAAAGGAAAAATTATTTTTAAAAAAATTAAAAAAAAAAAAAAAAAAGCAAAAGCACCTCTTCCAAAGCCTAGCAAGGGCTCCAGAGAGAAATTGATTCAGCTTTTAGTCTGTTCTAGCAGCTCTTAGGAACCCTGAGCACGTCTCCATGCTAACCTGTGCTAACCACCACGCTATTGAATCTGTCCTTCTCTTCCCTATTATTCAAACATTCACATATGTTTGCCCTACAAATTTTCACCAGAACAGGCAGCCACAGACATCAAACAAGGTGAGAGAGGCAGCAATCTCTGTCAGGCTATGATAAGATCCAAAAAGTGACCAACTAAGACCTCTCAGAAGGAAGAGAGAGAAAAATAGAAAAGCATAAGCTACAGAGCTACGGTAAGCTATTTTCCAAGCAACGTTCCTTCCTGGTTTCCCCCAGAGCCTCTGCTTGTCACTCTGGGAATGCCACCCCAACCCACCCATCCAGGCACTCAGACTGAAACTTGGCAGCTGCTCATACCTCTCTCAGCTACTTCGCTAATAATAGTGTCCAGGAAGCAATGTTCCAATAAGGCCATTCAATAAACGTTCTCATGAAATGTTAGATCAGCTCCTGACCACTATTAAAATATGGGAGTTTTCCCTATGTAAAAGAGAAATTGAAGGAGAGGGCCTCAGAAGGAAGAAAAAAAAAAAAAAAAAACCTTCTATGATGAAGAATGGCATCCTTATTCAAGACAAGTGTAAAGAAATTCTCCTCAAAAAGATTTACTCTCAAATCTGAGACATCAAAAGCATATGATCCCTTTTGTGAGTCTTCAAGATCCTAAACACAAGCAAGTTATAGCTGTTACAACAGGAACAGAACCAAGAAAGCACATAAAGAAAGCTTTATTTATATAAGGACTGAAATTAAAACAAATGTTGATAGTAGTGTTTGGGTTACGTTTGATGCTTTTGGGGCATCAGGAGGTTGCTATTTCTTTCACTGTATATCAGAAGGGGCTTTGTTTGTTTGCTTGTGACATGTTTCTTAAAAACACTGTCAAGTTCCATTGAGAGAAATTTTCTCTGTAACAGAGAAAAGTTGGGGAAAAAAAGAAGCTCAGTTACTAATGTAATCCTGTCACTTGCTCCATCCAAAACAAGACTGCTGATTTTCTTAACTGATACCTTAATTTCTAATTTTATTTTAAAATGCATTGGTAGTAATAATGCCAACGTAATTTTCAAGAAGGCAGAGCCATGCTCTTTGTGAACACTTTAATGTAAAGAATCACAAAAAAAAAAGTACAACGATCAAAAAAAACCTTCTCAAGGAAGCAAGTTTTGCAGTAACTCTGCAAATCTGAAGAGAATTTCAATACATCCACAGAGCATGGTAACAAGATTGTCATGTCCAAGTTTTTCATCATGAATGGATACTTCCTGTAAAAAAGTGAATGACTATATGCTATAAACCTTAGAAAAGCTAAACCACTGGCAAATTTCCACTTCAATAATCTGCATGGCAAGGGCAGAACAGCTGCTTCTGAGTTCATATTGCCATACCCTTCATATTGAGATGTCTAAAACATTACTGTAGGAGAATACGGCACATTCTCCTATCACATACTGTTTTAAGCTGATTTACTTGCAGAGGATTAAAAAAAAGTTTATAACTACCACTCAATTCAAATAATTCTTGCATAATGCAAAAGGGACTGATACGCAACGCTTCCCTATGACATTTCAATATTTGTGAAATACTTTATAGATAAAAGTGCCCGAATTTGAGGCAAAAGCTAAAATAGCAATGGAAAGAAAGATAAAAAGATGAAGAGCTTGCCTAAAGCTGCTCCCAAGGTCTAGATACAGACTGCTCTTTTGTCCGTACCATAAAATTATCCACGTATATGAAAAGCCAAAACATTTTTGGGTGTTAAGAGAAGAAGCCTGGGACAAAGACATGCCATCATTTCATTCATTCAATTCACTCATTTGCTGCCTTAGTGCCTGGTCAGCACTATGAAAAGAAAAAACATCTAGCAGCAATAAAGAAAAAACCCTATATGTAATATGAATTATGTCACACCCAAATATAAAGTATTTTTGTAACTAAAGAGGAAATCATACCTAAGACACATTCCAATTAATGACATACAAAAGCAGTTAATGTAGGCAGGAAGGGAAATAAAATTTCCAGGTAAGTTAACACAAAGCATTTCTGTCGAGTTACAGAAAGCTACACTTTCAAACTAATAAACCAGGGTTCTGCATGCAAATTAAGGAGTTCTGCTTCTTAAATACACACTAAAACTCATTTTTCACTAGGTCAATTATCACGATTACTAGACCAGATACAGACACAACCTTCTTGCGGGTGTTCCAAGCTTCCAAGATCTAGTCACTAGATCTTCACCCTCTACGAGAGCATTTCCAGCAGGCAGTCTCTCGGAGCAGGTTACACTCCTCAAGCACTACCCAGAAAGATGGTCGCCAGTCCTCAAGTGCTTGGGCTCTGCGATGGATGGATGAGCCTTTTCCAAGGCAGAGAAAGCACTTCAGCTCATCTGAAACCATAGTATCTTGCCCCATCTAGGTTCACGTCTCTTTCAGTTTTATCCTCAGCAAAGTTCACCTGAACAGAGGACCGCGATCCTACATATGAGATGCAAGGCTGTAACACAGACATTTCCTTAGTTCATTACAGTAACTACATAAAAACTTGAGCTGAATTTCTGGAGCTTAGCCCCATCCCTCTATCAAACATAGCTAAAGACTGCTGTAAGAGAAAAGCAGGTGCCAGAAAGAAATTTTCATGCTTGACTAGCTAGTTCCCTGCCCCTCAAGGAGGACTGCCTTCCTTCTCACGTGCAGCCCTACAGAATCTCATGGGAAGAGCACAAAAGCTGTTGGTAGACACACAGACATGTTTTGTAATTAATTGTGCCCATGGGACAAAGGAATGTTTGCAGATTCTTTCTAGCACTAGATTCTTTTGCTTCCATTATTAGAAGTAAAAGAAGTTACAAAGGATGCAATACATCCAGGTAGTTTTGTGTCTTTTGGCAAAAGTGCTGCATTTGCTGGAACGCTGCAACAGCTAGTCAAGAAATTTAAAATAGAAATTTAAATTTATAGAATTTTAAATAAACAATAGAAATTTAAAACTACTGAAAGTATAAAGGTAAAAAAAAAAGTGAGGCACAATAAAAGTACAGTAATATTGCCATACAACAAGAATGTTTAAGAGTAGATTGGAAAACAGTCAGCTTTGCTCCAGAAAAGCTTGCAGACAAAAAAAAGTTGAACTGCCAAAGCTTTAGAAAAACAGTTATTCAGCTTGTAACTGAGATTATCAATTAGATCAGGCCTTTTTTTTTTTTTTCTTTTCTCCAGACAGAGCATACAACCTGGCATTTTAACAAGAAAACAGCACTGACAATGCAAATTATACTTACAATACAAATTATTTGTTCTCAAAGCACTGGTATGTTTCAAAGGCTGAAACTACAGCATTCAGTTTGTTAATCCACATCAACTACAAACTCAGCCACATGACAGATTTCTAAGAACACTGATACACTGCCAAAATGATATTTAAAAAAGTTTTTTCTCAAGTCCTCAGTGACTTGGCAACATGCTCCCTTCCCCTGTTTGCAAGCTGGTACTTTTAAAAAAAAGAAAAAAAGAAAAAAAAAGCATTTTCTAAGCAATCATTTTCATTTAAATCTGCTACCAGTTTCCTTATCAACTGTAAAAAAAAAAAAAAGAATTTTGTTCCAACATATCTATATTCAAATTTTATTAATATTTTCAAAGCATGCACCTTTTTCTAATGATTGACAAGATCACGGGTTACAACAAACAAAAGTAAGGTGCTCTCCTTCTGCTTGGGAAGAGAGCCCACACTTTGAGATATGACATATTACAGGTCCCTCCCCACCTCCTTTCTTTTTTTTTTTTTTTTTTTTTTTTTTTTTAAGGCTGAAATGCTACAAGGTTCTATGTCTTCATACATTCATTCACCACTTCTAAGCCTTCACACATCAGCCTAATAGGGAAAGGGACAAATTTCAATGCTAAAAAGCACTTACCAGCAACAGACTGGCTGAGGATGTACTCCTGGACACCACACACTCCACAGCTTCCTCCAAGGCCCAGCTCTGATAGACAGTCCTGCTCAGTTTTGTCCTGGTTACTCAATTTTCCTTGCCAAATTAAACAAAACATTTTTTCCTCTTCAAGGACACAGAGTCCCAAGCAGCAGGTGTATGTACAAAAGCTAAAGAGAATTAAGGGAAACTGTAATAACCAGATCTGCTGGGAGGGTCAAAGCCTTCTCTCTGGACCTGCCGAATGACCTAATAACCCCCATCTGCCCCATCCTCTAAGCTAAAGAGGCAACAACAAGCAACAACAGTACTTTTATTCAAAGGTGAGGGCAGTAGTAAAACTGCATCAGTTTAATAAGACTATGATTTTCCATCTCTGATGATTACTCTTCCCTGCCACTGCCTCTTTGCCACAGAGGACAACCCCTGATTCAGGAACTTATTACTTGGCCTTAGCCTGTTACGGTCACATTGCTTCTGAGTGCCTGGATATCTTCTCTCAATTTTTATCCTGAAAGATGAGCAAACACACAGGAGATAAAAGAACAGACAGAGGAGGAAGCAAAAACAGAATGGAAGAAGTAGAAGGCATTTGCGCAAGAACAGGACAACAGCAGGAAGCTCAGTCCATAGGTGCAAGTAGGTATGGAGAAACGACTACATAACATTCAGTTCGCCTGCCAGAAATTGCCAAAAACAACTGTTTAAAAAAAGAATTTGAGCATAGCATAACCTAACCACAGCTCTCCCTTAAGGTATCTCAGCTCCAATGTCCCCTTTCCCAGTGAGATACTCGTCCATGAACTTGGGATAGCAGGTGTACATCTGTATCCCAGGCATGGAACATTCAGCATTTTAAATTGCAGCCCCTGCAGCTGCCGCCCCTTCCATCAAAGTCGCACCACAGAGCACAACCTCCACAGGAGCTGCTGGGACGGAGCTCCTGTGCCTACCCCCAGCTCTTACACTGCAAAATGTCATAGCTTGGTTTAACTTTGCCAAAGAGGATGGATTTGGCTTAGCAACAAGATATATTTTGGGTGCCTATTAAAACTGACAGATGTGTAAGAGTCTCTGAACAGTCACTTCTTCAACTATTCTGCTAATAATGTGCCCAAGCCACTCTTGATCATATATTTTTACACTCACTAGATATTCCAGGAAAGCATTCAACTGCTCAAAGTATCTTAATTCCCCACCTCCAAAACATAAAGACTTTTCAAAGATGAGCAAAACACCGAGTCTACAGCACCTCTACAACAACTGCCATAAGAACAACAGCAAGTTCAGTCTGGAAACTCAGAAGTGGCATTAGAGCCTCTTTAACCTTAGACCCAAAGGGGAACCCCATCAAACATCAGCAAGTCATAAAAATTCCCCTGAAAAGCCGCAACCCATCCCATCAAAACATGAAGCGTATTGCCAGGGTTCACATACTGTTGACTATCTCCCTCAGACAGCCAAGCCTCTACTTTTTAACCCAACAGGTTAAGTGCTGCAGTAGTGATTTAAGCTAGTGTTGTAAAACAAAGCACAAAGGTCAAAGTGAACTACATTCATCAGTTATGCAAAGTTAAAAAACAGGTGGGAGAGAAGTACTGGGATGCAGCTCTTCCATGCCACCATAAAACACATTTCCAAGCACCCCTCTTGGAAGTGAGGGTGCAGCACCTGGCCCGTGTGCTACTTATGTTGCTGTAGGTCACAAGAAGAGAGCACTCCAGAGCAGGTCATCTCCTCTCCCTGCCTCGTTATAAAAACTCAATACAAATCAAAGAGAAGGTCTGCCTCACTAAAGACTATGAAGCTGATTTTAGACTGACTTGAGAACTGTTTTCAGCATTGTAATTTCTGCTTATCAAAATCTAACGTGTATTTGCATTACAGAGCTGACAAGCATATGATCATTTCAGGAATGGAATACACCTGCAGCCTTGGCAGGTGTGCAGCCTTAGCAGGGGATCTATTTTTCATTATTTAATTGCAAGCAGGTGTTGTCACTTTAAAGACTGTAGAACAAATCCATCCAACTCCTTATGATGGATTCAAATTCCATAAAATTCAATATTACATTTCCAAAAGCCTCGTCATTAAAAAAAAAAAAAAGAAAAAAAGGAAAAGAATTTGAACATGACTTACCAGACAACTTGTCTAAAAATTACAAACTGCTCTACTTCTATTTTTTTGTCCTGAAGACTAAAAATGACGCTAAACACCAGTCTGCTTCAATGACCACCTACACAGTTCATCTAAAGCTGAAAACTGACATTTCCACAAAATTTTCAAAAGGCAGAATCACTTCAGTCAAGAACAACCTGTTGAACTTCTTATCACTGATAAAACTCATGTAAATTCATGTATTTTATGAAATCATGTGTTCTAGTTCACTAGCACAATGCTCTACTTTGAACACAGGAAAAAAAAACAAACAGTGGAACATCTGCAGGACAATGAAGTTAACGAAGCTAGTTAGTAATCCAAGCTGAAAAGACATGATTCAAGATGACAAACTGGCATCCTCCACAGAATGAGCCTGACACTTTTTATAGCTACTGACACAGTAATGAATGCTTTACTTTGGGTGGAGCTAAATGCAATGTTCTACAGAGTATGTTCTTAAAAGAAAGTACTTCCCTGATCCTTATACAGAAACAACTTTATGTACAAGCATGGAGGGGAAAAAAAAAAAAAGAAAAAGGTACTATCTTAGTTAACTAGGCCCTAACAGTGGCAATCACCCTGGAGGGAAGTGAAAAGCAACATTTTATTATGTTATTATAAGCATTTCTTTCTTAAGGGAAAGCTGCATCAGACGGGCCCCAAAGTATCTATTTGCCTTAGTCTTCCAATGTGTGCATTATCGAGCTGAATTCCAATAGAAAGCTGTGATACAGGATCTAACACTACCCTAGCAGTAATTTTTATCTAACTCTGCCCTAACAGAGTATTTTTCAAACTTAAATCTCCGACGGTTCACATAAGAGCATTTATTTGCTTACTGTTATCGCATCTAAAGCATGCCTTGTAACAAGAAATAAAGGTCATTTTTGAGGTACCAACTGAAAACTAAAACAGCTCTCTAAAACACTAAACATGAAGATTTATTAATTCATAGCTCCCATGGAATTCAAGAGGAAATGAGGCAAAGACAGAGGCCTAACTAATCACTGGTGATTTCAGAAACTTTACACACAAGTTCAGCCAAGGCCCCCTTGCAGTATTCCCCACTCTTTCCCCTTGTTAAGTAAGAACGACATTAGGTTTTACTTAGTCTTCAGATTCCTTCTAAACCTTTAGTGAGTGCCCATTTCTTTAACAGACATTATTAAAGAGTCCTCTATTAGCTGCTTTACCTTACTTCTTTGACATGCACTGAAGCGCCAAAAGAACAGTATTGCTGCAGAAAATTTCTAAGACTTTGAGAGCTGGCACACATAATACATTCAGCTAAGTGGTTTCATAAATGCAAATTATACAAAGGAAAGCTTTAAAAAATGGACATTTAGTGCTTAAGGAAAAAAAGCACTGTGGCTCAGGTGATCTGAGTAGCTTTTATGCTGTGTTATTACGTAGATTACAACAGCCTCTACTGTTATATAATAATATGCATCCTTGGTCAGTCCAAAAGCCCACCTAGACCAGCATCTGAGAGATCAACCAACAACATGCACTACGAGAATCTGCCAAGAAAAAGAATAGGTGTTTGGCCAACACAGGCAACAAATTGGGTCCTGGATTTGGATTAGGAATTGCTTGTCAGTCAACTTTGTTAAAAGAAAGCCTCAGCCTATTCTAGCAGGTCAAGGATGGGACTGGGAATGGCTTTATTCCCACTGTCAACAAGATTTCCACTCTGCTTATCTTCTCGATGGCAAGCTTGTAAAAGACCAGTGACTAATAACTAAGAATGTCTCAGTGGAAAGGAAAGAGAATTCAATATTTTTTCTCATGAATGCAGAAATACTCCTTGGAGCATGCCAGCATTCTTCAGTAACCATTACCAGTAACTCTTTATACTCCAACAAACTCTTCCTACAGATAAAAGAAATTTGGTTCTTGTTTCGTATCCTGTCTGGAAGATTGCAAGGAATAACTCTTCTTCAACAAGCATAAAACGAAAACAGCAATAAAAATAGTCACTAGAAATGTGAGCACACTGAGCTGCCTGCAGAGACTAGCACTAGACTAGTGAGGATGTCTGTTCTCCTCCTCTGTCCCACCAAACACAATAGCCGAGACATCACAAAACTCAGCTCACAAACCAAAACCTTGAGGTACAGTAGGAACTATCCTGCTCTCAGTCAAAATAGATGCTCAGCAACTCAAATGAGAGACAGACCTACCCCAGTGAAAACTAGGCAATCAGGCTGATGGATAGCAAGTTTCTCAGGGTGCAAGCTGAGGCAAGTTGCTGCTCTGGGTTCTAGCACAAGTGTTAGTAGCATTTGAATACTGCAGTGCCCTTGTGGGAGCAGTTATGGATGGTCCTGACTTTATGAAAGGCTTTACGATGCATTTCAGCTGAGGCCGTGAGTGCTCACGTGGGGCACCCTTCCCTACCAAACTTTGTCTGGGCTTCCCCTGGATGGGCCTTGCACAGCAACCATCCCTCAAAAGCCTCCCAGAAACTCAACTTTTCTGTTTTCCCAGCTTCTCTCTCTTTCCTCTTCAACAGCCTGTTACAAATTGCCACAGTCAAACCCAAACTGAGTTCTCCTCTGGTATGAGCCTAAATCCAGGAAGAGTGAGGCTATGCTTGCAGTTACGGGAAATAGCTGTGGGCACACACAAGTATCCTTTGCAAAGCCCCTCGTGCTGACTCTTCCTACTCCACCCTGCAGGTGGAATCCCATCTTAGAAAAAGTGGTAGCTCCTGATGTACATTTACAGAAAAGCCTCAGCTTCAGAAAAGATGTTCAAATCTTACATTCCTGTCAACAGACCAAGACTTGGACCATCAAAGGGAGAAGAACTAGGAAGCAAATATGTAATATTTATCCAGTATATTCTGCAGCTTCCAATACCTTGCATCTCAGAACTAAACCTCTCAAATTCCCATTTTATTTCAGAATAAGGATTCTCTGATTAGGCACCTTTAAATTTAGTTTCTCGCAACAGAAGAATTACTAACTCCATCCAGAAGTTATTTTTAAACTATTTTGATCCTCACTTGTTTGACTGAACTAGAATCCCCTGAGATACACTGCATTTTTATTTTGAAAGGCGCATGTGTATACCACTTGTATTTACTGATCAGTGGAAAAAAAAACTCTTCCTGTTCTCCTTTTAAACATATTTAACTGCCATAAGAAATGAGACACCTATTGTTTATTCATTCTTCCAATATTTAGTTTGAAGTAGACAACTCAGTGATTGAAACCATTACACAGGAAACGAGACAGCTTTGAGTCAGTCTTGTTTATCTTTCTATCAGATTCTTGAAACAACCAAGACTTAAACTGTAAAGATACATTTGAAGTACGCCTCATTCTGAAGACTGGAAGCTCACCAAATTAAGAACACAATATATATATTTTTTTCTTCCAAAAGCAGTATAGTCCTGTACTAACAAAAATCAGCTCTTCTGAGTTTTAAGTGGAAAATACATTCAAGCATGGAGGGGAAGACAAACGTGAAGGAGACAAACGAGAGGATCCTCATCATGTTCCTGATTTGTCCCATGAGGCACCGACAACTCCTGTGATCAGAGGGAGTGGCAGCAGTATCTGCTTACTGTCTCACAAGATGTAACCCAGTGCAAGCAGCATCAAAGCCACTTGCAATATTGTCTGTCAAACAGGAAGTGTGATGTATTAAGTCACATAAGTTATTCACACCTAAAGAATCTTCACAACATTTCTGGTAACCCACTGCTTTACAAGTGAAATAAGGAAAGCACAATTCCGAACACAGCTAAGAGAGGGAAATACCGGCACTCTCTATGCAGTCAGCTCATTTCCCACAAATTTAAGAATATTGGGCCTACTACATTCTATATAAGAGAAACGTTTATTATGCTCACATATCAATTATAACAGACATACTCTTGCAATTTACCTGGTTCTAGAAATAAATACTTTAGCTATTATTAAGACAATATTTTTGTTCAAAAGACTAAAACAACTTTTCAAAAAAAATTCCTACTTAACCGTCAGCTAAGATGGAGTAATTTAAGCTCTTGAAATGCCCTGTTTTATTATCACATTCTCTGGATTGTGGCAAGCCAGTCTTCGTGAAGAAAATGCAGTTTTGACAGATGAATAGCTGCATCTAGACCACTTCTTGAGTCCAGTTTTCAGAACAAATATTAATCCCATTTGGTTTCCTGACAGTGATAGAATCAGAATCCTCAGCGTATTTAGATGCAGATGTCTTCTTCCGAAAGCGCAAGTAGGACAAATATGCTAACCACTAGGGTTTTAACAAGTTGTAACTCCTCCTTGCGTTTCCTCTGGTTCAGTTTGTCTTTTAACATCTGTTGAATAGTGGCACTGCTTCACCAGCAGCAGAGGAAGAAGACCCAATTTCAAACCTGTCAAAGATGGCTCTCCAGAGGGGAGAGAGAACTGCAGAAAACTGAAATGTATAAGCAAGCTTACCAGGCACAGTGCAGTCCACCATGCACTGCACACCAAGCCAATGTTACTGGAGCAGGATTTTGCTGGCATCAGGAGGCTCACAGAAGTTAGGGCTTTCCCCATCACCATCAGCTCCAGGCTTTCAAATTAAGTTTTGTGTATGTAACTGTATGTGTGAAAGTGAGGGTTTGGGGCACTTGCCAAAATATTGTCCAAATACTTGAGGAATACAAGCAAAGTAGAATCATTTCATTCCATCTTTCTTGCCCGAGTTTAGGGACAATTTTTTACTTCGTATTCCATGTCAAGATGATTTCTACGGACACCTCAGATTGCAGATTACAAACGATCCTCAAGAAACACCTGATTTGCAAGAACTGAACATTAACTGGCCAACAAATAAAAGTTACAAACAAGTGAGATTTTATAAGGCATTTTCTACCTTTCTTACCCAGGCACATCAAACACAGACAAAACCAGGAAAGAATATTTCTTTATTTGCATCAAACTGGTTACCTCAGTTTTTCAGACCCTCATCGTATCCAGGCAGTTACACTGCACACACCACTGGCCAAATCTCCCTCAGCTTACTTTAAAGGAAATATCTTTAAAGCTGTAGTTCTCTGCCTTCAGAAGTTTTCCATATCAAAGATGCAGAATACTTCTGAGAACATAGTGTCAGAGTGCTGCATTAGTGATTAATTTGTATACTTGGCGTAGTCAATTGTCCTAGTAGATATTTAGACTAATACCATATCTGAAGTTAAATGGAAGAAATTACATTACCACAATACTACATTAAGAACATGCATTAACACAAGCATTCAAGATCAAAAAAGAAAAAAATTAAAAATATTGATTCCCACCAAACCACAGCATAGCTACTATATATATACACACACATCTACTATATATATTCAAATACTGTGAAATTAAAAATCACCATCAAATTTTAAGAGGGCAAATACACAGAGCTAGTAACTAGTGCAGTCACCACAGAACTACAAGTCTTGCGATTCCTGAACATACTTAAAATTTTAACAAAGGTATGTTTTCAGCAGCTTCTCCACAGATAACAAATGCATACACATTTTTATGTACAGCTTTATTTTAAGATACGCAATTCACAGCCGCTCGGGTTGGTAACACACCGGTAAAACTTGAATGCAGTCGTCTCAACAGATTTAATATCTTAGCTCACTTTGGGCTCCGCACCGCCAAAGACATAAGCCAGGCCGTGGCCAAGAAACCGAGCAGATGCCACGGGCGTTACAAGAGGCTCAGTCGCCCGGCGCTGCTGCCAACACCACGGCCGCTATCCCTTGACCCTTCCCCACGATGAGGGGCCGGAGAGGACCGACGTCCCCAAAACGGCTGGGAGCGGGCCCACGGCAGCCGGCAGAAGCCAGCGAGACCCTGCGTGCCGCCTTAACTCGCTGCAACAAGAGCAAGCGCCGCCGGCTTACCGGTGAAGCCCGACGGGGCCGGGAGGGCGGCTGCGGGCAGGCCGGCAGGCAGGCAGCCGCCGGCCCAGGGCGACAGCAGCGACCCAGAGCGACACC
>VXAL01012970.1:177259-188431 GCA_013399475.1 Chauna torquata | reverse complement strand
GGCCGTGCCCCGCCGTGCCGCGCCGCTTACACAAGCCTCGGCGCCGGGGCGGGGCGAGCGCCCTGCCCCGGGTAGGAGGGAGAGCGGGCGCCTGCTCGCCGGCCCGGGAGGGTCTCTCTGTTGTCCCTTTCTCCCCCGCTTGGTCTCATCTCGGCGGCGGCGGAGGTAAGGCCTAAGGGCTGCCCCTCCTAAAGGCGGCGGCCAGAGGCAGGTGCTCCCCTCACCGCCTGCTGGGCCTCCGCAGGCGAGGTCCCTCGTGCCCAGAGGGGCTGCGAGGGGAGGCACCGCGGGGCAGGGCCCGGTGCCGCGGCTGGGGGGCAGAGAGCCGGCGCTGCCAGCACCGCACATGCCGCTTTAAAATGTCAGAGCAGGCGGCGGGGCCCCTGTCCGCACTTCAGAGGGTGGGGAAATGCCGGCAGACTGCGTCTGGGGCAGGGGATGAGGCTGTCGGGTTTGAATTGCTGCCGATGATTGACTACAGAGAAACTATTTGGATTTTCGGAGGGAGCAGAGCAGTTTCTTAGGGGAAGGATGCAAGCTGTTTTACCTGAAACCAGTCATGGTTTCAATAAATGCGTGCTGCGCGGTAGTCAATGTTAGAGCCAGCAAGTGTTGCTCACCTGCAGGGTCTGTCCCTATCCTGCCCACGCACCTGGATGTGAAATGAATTGGGTAAAGGGGTAACATAGCTATAGCCACACCTTTATGTCTTCATTGAATAAAATAACACAAATGTAGTTCTTAATAAGAAATCCTGTGGCAGGAGGAAGACCTTGAGAAGACCACTCCACTTACCTCAATGCTGAACTATTTTATTATCTGAAATGACCACAGGCCGGAAGGTGGTGCCGAGAGCAGAGCCTGAACGTTCAGCCTTTCAACCAAGTGTCCCAACTGCTAGATCACATTTTCTGCTGTGATTATTTTCTAAAATTATTTAACTGAGAAATTACTATGCTACTCAAAATTGTGTTTAAAAGGAAATTAAAAATCCACCTTAAAAAATAACAAAGAATCCTTATCTCTGTTTAGATTATTGGAGCAGCATTTCAAGAGCAAATATGATTTCCGTGAATAGTTTGTTTACTTTGTCCTGTACTTGTCTTCAGGATGAAAATTAGAATAATATTTGTCATGCTTGTTTATAGTTACTGCAATTTTCCTAT
This sequence comes from Chauna torquata, assembly GCA_013399475.1. Taxonomy (NCBI): domain Eukaryota; kingdom Metazoa; phylum Chordata; class Aves; order Anseriformes; family Anhimidae; genus Chauna; species Chauna torquata. Next base: position 187,265 of record VXAL01012970.1, on the reverse strand, counting down.
TATCATTCCACTGAAATGTTGTAAAGTAATTGGGTGGCATACATTCTGTGGAGTTGCTTGAATTCAAATTCAAAATAGAAAAAAAAATATGAATGTTTACAAAAAGCAAGGAAGCAAATTCACTATTATGTTGATGTTCTACACTGTTTATTCAGTGTTGTTATCTAGACAACACACTGGATTCTTAGCACCTACAGAAAATGTTTAAATGTGTTTTCCAAAACCTGATCCACCAGTTCAAAACATTGTCTGACTCTGAAATGACAGAATTGTAATTAAAAAGAAAAAAACGAGATGGAAGACCTGAGGAGAAATAATAACCCATTAAATTAAATGGACAAAAATTAAATGTTTAATGAGGAAAAAAAGCTGCACTTTCTTCACCAATTAAGGCTATAAGTGTTTTTATATCAGCAGTTTAGAAAATTCTCCCTTTTTCTGCCGTTCTCTACTCAAGATCATCAAATTTTACAGCCTTCTGGTAGCCTCATTTAAAAGACTAACATAGGTTAACTATGTGAAGCTCTGGCAACATTCTGTCCATATACCATGTATTTGTCTTTGCTTTGGCTGTTTTCCGTTGATAATGATTGCAATTTTCATGAAATACCCTCTTCAAGTTATTTTATACAATAGGCATACGCTAGCAAGGTGTTCGTTTTGTTCCTCCTTACCTTACTTATGTTCTTGTATGATCACTTCAACGTCCTGATTTTCATGAAAGACGGTGTTCTAATGTGTTTTCCTGTGGCTGGTTGTGTCTCCAATCTATATGTTATGGAGAGATGGGTTAGAAATTAGTAAATTTAACTTGCAGTTTTATTGACATTTTATTACAGAGCATTAATACCAGCTCCTGCTATTTGCAACATGCAGCTATGTTGAGTTGTTGAAGACACTGAGGAAGACATCATTAGCAGCAACATCCTTCCAAGGCATTGTAGTTTCATCTCCTAAGCACTTTTACCTCAGGTGAAAAGCCCTATCAGGGGCTAGAGTTTACAGAGTTTCATTCTAACTCCCACCTTGGTCATGACTGTGTCACCACTGTTGGCTTCCAGTGTTTTAGTAGCCTTATGCATATGCAAGGTACCACCAGGCTGCATACTCCTCTCCCCTCATCCATCAGGACTGCAAATAGAAGCAGACTGATCTCTGACCACCCATGATGCAGACCAATATTATTTAATCTACTGTCAACCAATTTGAATATTATTACAGCAATCACATATGTAGCTGGTAAGATGGGCACTCTTTTCAGGTACTCCTTTGCAACACAAACTCTACCCAACAAATTATCTTGGTACGCAGCTGTATGCAAACATTATATTCTGTGGCCTTTTTTTTTCTCTCTGAAGTGTTCCGTTAAAAAGTACAGTGTGAGTATGGAATTAAAAAACCCCTCCCAGTCTTTGAACTGAGCTGACTCTTCCAAATTGCAAGGATTTTCCACTGACAGTTTTTAGTAATCTTCTCCCACAAATGTAACAGTGTGAAATGTCAATTTAAATTAGGTCAAATTAGCACACAGTAGTACTTAATTTATGCTTAAAAATAAGCACTATAAAATATTTATGCTATCCATCTGGCACTTTCTCTGATCTAAAAATACAGCTGAACAGGTTTAGAGAATGATGGAGCTACTGAGTTACTGGCCCATTACAGCATTCGGACAGTCCAACAGTCCAACTCCTGTTACACTTCACTGTCTACAGGTTGTAATTGCCTGTGCTGTGCTCTTGTGTTCTATGACCCACAGGTGTTAATGATTTTCCTTCTCCCCGTGCTATCTTTCTATAGCTGGGAAGCATAATTAAGCTAAAATCAGAGAAGCTTGTTCCCCATCTGTAACTAATTTAAAATTCATAGCTTTTATTTCAAAATGGAAGGAAGGACGAGGTGTCTGTTTATATCAGTTGACTTAATAAGGTATTATATCTTGCTTTAGAGCTCAGTTTAGATACGAAATATTTGATACTCTCTGGCACTAATATTTGCACATCCTCTTGGAATTCATTCATCCTAAGTGCTTCACCAGTTCTTCTTTTGTGTTTTCTGGCATGTCTTTCCTCCATGGGAAGTTGGTTGTAGCATCACTCAGATTACCTGTTCTCAGTGCTTTACTTTGGGTCACTTCACTCAAAATGTTTGTAGACTCACCCCCTGCTTACAGTACTCTAGGATAGTAATTGTTTGCTATGGATTACAGTCTTAACTGCTACTGTGTTTTAGACTAACTTTCCTCTCCACATGCACTTCTTCTACCTTGTTCAAAACGCTGGCCTGGCATTTTTAAATGGTACTCATTTGTTTCTCAAAATGAAGGCAACTATAATATCCACAGCTGTAAAACCCTGGGAGAGCTGCATTCATGCTTTAGAAAAGGGAAGCCATAATGAACAGCTTCCAAACGTTTCACATTTAGTAAACAATGCCATAGCCTGTTCTTGTCCCAGAAGCTGGATAAGACTGAATGAACTCTGCCTTTTTTGGAAAAGATCTGCACTCCAGGGCCCTGCATGTGGTTGATCCCAGGAGGAGGCAGCCTGCCACATTCCACACCGGAAGAAGGTAAGTCGTGTCACAGGCATGGGAGGGAGCAAGATAAAGACACTGAACAGTGGGAGTAAAGGTCTGAGTTTTGCTCCTCTGTTGATGTAGAGCGGAGTCAAAGACCTAAGACAACTAGGACTTGTTTATGACTTAAAACTAGCTGGTATGGATTTTTTCCTCTAATGTCATTCTCCAGACTTATCAACAATGTAATTCAAATGAAATTTTATGAAACCTTAACTGCAGTTCAGTTATAGGCGGTGCCTGCACAGCATATGGTTCTTACACTACCTCCTATAAACATTTCAGGTGGTAGCTCTTACATGTAGAGCAGGTATGAGCAGTGTTGAATGGCAAGGGACTGGATTTAGCAGCGCAGTAGGTCGCTTCTAGTCCTGTGTTCCTATGACCTGAATTACCAGCATTAAACATTGGACGTGGATGGCAAAATAACTTGGACAATATATGCGTATATACACGCACATATATATATACACGTGACAGAAGGAGTAAGATAAGCAGTACAGGAGCAATGAAGAAATTTTAAGAAACATTTTCTGATTAATCCAGTATGTTTCACCTCAAAAGTAAAAAGCCAAATTTGCATTTAAAAAAATAGAATTTTGTTTTTAACTTTCTTAAACCTTTTACTTACTAATAGTTATGCATTTTTGTCAAGCCTCCTTGTCACCTTTCAAAGTGTTAGCTTTCCTATAATACTAATTTATAGCATTCTAATTTTTTCTTGGGTTTCTAAACATGTTCTGCTTATCAGCTGTTCTTTTAGGAAAATAAAAGATAATGTCTACACCTTAAAGTTGTGGGGAGAAGCCTGACAAAAAAACTTTTTATCATAAACTGAACAGAATTAAAGATTAAGCAAAAAGATTTCTTAATCTCGTCGAGCAAAAGAGTTTCTTAATTTTGTGGCGTGTAATTCGGTTTTGCGGTTGGGGAACTTGCCTTACGGTCCTCGGACGCCTCAGCTCAGAAGCCTCGCACCTCCCTCCACCAGGGCGGAGGCAAGCGAGGCGCGGACCTGCCAGCGGCCCCTTGCGGGCGGTGTTTCTCGGCTGAGCTTGCGGTCCGGGCGTGCTGGCGGATGGCGCTGGCAGCCCGCGCCCCAATACGGGGCCTCCTTGCGGCCGGAGAGGAAGCGGCAGCCCCCCCGAGGCCTCCCCGCCGCCATCTCAGGGGGCGGCCACCAGCCCCGCGGCTCCTGTTGCTACGCAAAAGCGCGGGCGGGGCGTCGGCACGTACGCCCGCGCCTGCCACCCTGCGCATGCGCCACCGGCTTCCTCCCGGCCCTAAGATGGCGGCGGCCCGCGGCGCGCGTGTCGGTTGTTCGGGAGCCCCGGCCCGCGCGGAGCAGGTGATGGCCCTGGGAGCGCCTGGCCCGGCCGCAGGGAGAGGGCTCCCCGCTTCCTTGCTGCCCCCAGTGCGCTAGGACAGCGGCCCTGAGGCTCGCACCGCCAGCTCGGCGGTGGCGCGGCCTGTGAGGCTTTCCGGTGGTACCGCGCTCCCCGCCTGTCGGAGCCGGCTCCCCTGTTCTCGCTGCCCCCGGGCCCCCGAGTCTGTACGGCAGGCGGGTTTGCACGGCCCTGGCTGGTTTTGCGTGTTCCCGTGTAAGTTGTTGGTGCTTGCTTCATACGTGGCCGATGTTTTTTTTTTTTTTTTAATCAAACAAGCTGTTAGGATGATGTGTTCATTGCAGTCCATGTTTATGTAACGTTCGCTCTTTTCAGCTTTAGGATATATCTGAAAATCCCGAAGGCACTATTAAGCTCTTGTATGTAGGTAAGCATTAAAAATGTAAGTGTTAACCGAGACAGTTATGAAAATGTGCATACTGATTCTGACAACTAGCGTTTTCTTGAGGGGGAGAAATAATCACGTTGCCTTCTGTAAAATAAACTGTGAGCTTGCTAGTTCTCTTTCTGGGAGTATTTGATATATATGGGTGCTATTGCTGCAGTGGAAAAGTGTTAACTCACGAATTTTGTGATTATGAAAACTCTGAATGCATGAGTTTCTGGCTTGCAAAACTACTTGGTCAGAGACATGCTAAAATATGTATCACAAAAAAAAGTAAGCTGTTTATAGACCTAGTGTAACACAAACACGATGCATACTTTTAAATGGTGAACACTTATTTTAAAGCTGATGAGTTTGTCAATGGTGTAAAGATAGGCATGTTTTTGAATGCTAAGGATTTCTGGGGAAAGTCCTCAATGCCTATGAAAACTTAAAATGTTGCTTGATCTGCCAGTTCTGTGCATGATCTTCTTGGCCTGAAGTATATGTAACTCATTTGTTTTAGGAAGAGCTAGTACTTCCATCCTTCAGAATGCCCAACTCTAATGCTAAACTTCAGCGTAGCCACAGAGGTGGTCAGGAAGCTGGCAGGCGGGAGTTGGTTTCCAGATCTTTGCAGAGTGCTGAGCATTGCCTGGAGGACCAGGATTATGGAACTGCATATGCTCACTACCTCCTGGTACTAAATCTAGCGCCTGAATTAAAAACCAGTGTCAAAGTAAGTGTTCTTTGAATTCCTCTTGAGGCTGTGTGACATGTTCTGCACCTGTGATTTGTTGTATGTTACTGATATTCCTGTTCAGTGTTCAAAATAAAAGGAGAAAACAGTAATAGAGACAGCAGCTTGCTTAATGACTTGTATGTGCCTGTGTGAAGGAAAGTGCGCTTTTTAGTGCTGCATGTAACTAAGTTTAGTAAAAATAGGCTCTTGTTAATAGTGTCTTGTAGTATAGCATAGCATGCATTTGTATACATGCCGGCTCTTAGTATACGTTGCTGGGTGATGATACTCTGTGTGGTTATTTGAGAGCTTATTTCTGTTCCTTCAAATGAGCCAACTAACTTGGGAAAATACTGAGCAATTGCATGCTGCTGTTTAAGGAAATAATTGTGTTCAGGTGCGTGTTGGGATGCCTCTGTAGATGTTTTCAAGTCTCAGTTCCCTACTTCTGGTAGTTGTTGCCAGCTCAATGGTGTATGTTTTATTTTCTAGGAAACATTTCAGTTTACTCTCTTTAAATGGGCAGAAGAACTAGATTCCCTAGCGCGAATTCAAGATCTATTTAACTGTTATGAACAAGCACTTGAACTGTATCCGAATGATGAAGTGATATGTAACAGTATGGGAGAACATCTTTTCAGGTTTGTAGTAATCTGTATTCAGTTTTTGTAAGGCTTGCTGTTTAGTATTATATGCTAATACAGAATACCCAATTCATCAGAGCACATAAAATGTGCTTAAAATAAACAAATGCAAGCATATGCTTAATTTTATACAGTGTGTTGTTGAATTTCATGTGTTTGTCAGCATAGAAAGTCGAATAGCCATTAGTAAAATGTGTTGATAGTCACAGCAAAAATTATATGCATAAAAGAGCACTTTTGCTGAAGTAAAACTTATAGTACTGCCTTCAAGTATTTTTTTAACAATTTATAAAATAATTACTGAACAAAAACGAAACCATAACTGTTCTGAGCCACTATGTTAACTATAGTTGTGGTTAACTTCTTTTTGAAGTTCGTCTTCCTTTTTTTCTTATCAGATCCCTAAAAATTACTGCCTTTGTGTACTTGGATTCTGGTTCTTCTTGAGGTCACATATGACAGACGCTTCAAGCGAGGAAGCTGGTTATATATACTGTACTGCGTAGGGCTGTTTTTTCTTAAATGGTTTGAGCTTATGCTACTATTTAATACCAAAACACATTATTTTACTGCTTTTTCCAAAACTTGCAACGCATGGTGCTTTGCTGTTGTTGTGAATTTTAAGGTCTTCTGAAACTGGAATTTAAGAATGGAGATCGTAGGTCCTGGATCCAAGCAGTTTTGGTTAGGTGTGCCTTTTGACTGTTTTGTTTGCTTGTTTTAAGGAGCAACTCATCCATCATTGCAAGGAAAATGTACACTTTAATACATTTCATTGGTCTTATTTTTCATTGCTGTCTGATTTGAGAATATGCTATAGTTTTCTTAAAAATTTGCTTCAGGTTCACAATTTAATTTTGAAATTGCCACTTAATGGAAGCACTGGCCACTCAAAATTTGATTGTTTTGCAGTATATTGAAGTTAAATGTGGTAAGACAGTTTTGGATTTTGTAGCATTCTCTTGTGACTTGAAAATATGTGAGGCTGCAGATTTGCTGCTGTTATATGGTTACAGCGAGTTCTTGTAAAACCTGTTCTAGTTTGTAAAAAGATGCAATAGCGAGTGAAAACTGATGCACACCGTGGCTTTTTTTACTACCTTTGCATTTCAAAGTGATTTGGTGTAGAGCTGTAAACAATTTTTTCATAAGCTAGTATCACCATTTTTAAGAGAATCTTTCCAACTAGTGCAAAATATTTCAATTGTCTTATCTGATATAAGGTATCTTTACAGATTTACAGATGTTTATAGATAATTAGCAACTGAATGCGTGCTTTCTATTTATTTGTTTTTATTTTTAGAATGGGCTTTAGAGATGAAGCAGCTGGATATTTTCACAAAGCAGTGAAGCTTAACCCAGATTTTGCTGATGCAAAGGAGAATTTTTACCGTGTTGCAAACTGGCTTGTGGAACGTTGGCATTTCATCATGCTCAATGATGCCAAGAGGAATCTTACTTACCTAAAAGCAATAGAGAGTGCTGTTGGCTCAGGTTGCAAGTCTGTCCTTGATATTGGAACAGGAACAGGAATATTGAGGTGTGTCATAAGCATATGTTTAACATGAGCTTAATAGAAACACCTTTGTTTAATTAGAGTGCTATTGAAAAAAATACTTCTTTTTTATGCCTTGAAGAGACAAAACTTAGGAAACAAAGCTTTCAGAAGTCAATGAGTCTTGAGGTTAGTGTCTAATAGTATTTTTGGAACCAATTTTTGATTTATTGCAGGGTTTTGTTTATTTTCTTTAATGCTGGGAACTGCTGTATATATTGGAGAGTTCATGTTGGTTTTGGAGTTGTAATGTCAAGTATTCTGTCCTAAACCATTGGGTGTAGTACTTAGTAATCACTTCATTCAGGCAGAAAAAGTTGCTTAATGAAAATGTTGTACCATAAACAGTGGGTTTGGTTATAGCTGGGGAATATCCTTCTGCTGTCCATATTTTTCATTGGTAGCATATCAAGAGGATCTAAATCAGTGTGGTATTTGTGGCCACACAAGAAACTAGTACACTTAATGGAAAACTTTTAGCCATTTTCTTAGAAATGTGAAGCGGATGCATAAATGGAACTTCAAAAGACTCAATATCTTGCCATACTTTACCTAAAATGATTTAAATTGGAGGGAAAAAGCCCTGATTCTTGTTTTTCCAGTATGTTTGCAAAAAAGGCCGGAGCATCTTATGTCTATGCCTGTGAATTATCAAAAACCATGTATGAACTTGCCTGTGATGTGGTGGCAGCAAATAACATGGAAAGGGAGGTCAAGCTTCTGCATTTGAAGTCACTCGATATAGAAATTCCGAATCATATACCTGAAAGGTGAGTTGTACTCTATTGTGATAACATTTTAAATTTGCTCCTAATTCAAGAAAACAAAAAATATACTCTGACCTGAACAGGAGATAACTTTTACTTAAAACCTTCCTCGTATTAGGTATGGTTATGTTTTTATAGAGCAGTGCAGAAGTGATAATGTTTTTGAGATCATACTGATTTCTATGGTAAATCAATGATGTCACAAATTAAGGAGTTTAATTTTTTGGTGGTAGCTTTGAGGTGTCTGCAATTGTATTGCAGCAATGGGAAAAAAAGAAGCTAGGTTAGTACATTGTGAAAGTGATCATCTAAAACACACACACACACGGTTAGTACATTGTGAAAGTGATCATCTAAAACACACACACACACACACACACACACGGCGTTCAGTAGCTTGTGAATGGGATGGAGGTATGTAATAGGACTTGCAAAGTAAGATTGTTTTGGGGATGTACCACACCCCTGCAACTCCATGTTAGCTTCTGTGTTTGCTGGAGAGATCGGAAATGCAGATTGTCAGCATCTTACTATTAAGGAATGAGGGAAAACTTCATTTCACCTCTTGTCACTACAGAAAGCGATACTGTGGAGTGGAGAAGAAAATGCCATGTGATGTGTGCAGGTTCCTGATTGTATTTTGTTTGTACTGAGCATTATTTTTGTATACGTACATCTGCCCATGTCTGTGCAGCAGAGATCCACGTGCTTTGGAAAACTAAATAGCTTGTTTTTTCAATGTTAGTAATGTTTTCTAAAGCAAAATAAGAGCTACTGGGGCAAGTCATCAACTTGGAATTCCTTCTGGCAAATTAAAATTTGATCTGGCATTACAACTCTCACTATCTGATTCAAGCTTGTTAGGCTATCCTACTCCTTTTTGCTCCTTGTCCCATTCAAAAGGGGTTCTTCAGGAAGATCTGCAAATTTTTATGAGGTAGAAATCTGAGGGGATTTTTGTTTTGGTGTATGCAAAGCACTGGTTTATCACTTCAGCTCATCACTATTAGGGATGCAGATTAAACATATGGGAAGGAAATAGTCCATTTTACTTCACATTACTAATGTTTGATAAAGTATATGTGGTGATGGTACAGGCTCTGTAATATGAAATAGTGAAGCTGCCATGGTTAAGCATGTCAGTCAAGCCTTGTCTGATTATGTCAGCTCAGCTGTGGTAACTGACCATACGCATCCTCTTAGTGTGTATGAGGAGTTACTGGGTGTCAGCTGTCAGGAATAACTTGTTAACTCTTCTGGAAATATGTTATGCAATACACTTCTTAGTTTAAATCCAAAGGATTTAGGATTTCAGGGTCTATTAGTCTGCATAGTAACTTTATTGCACTTGCAATAGAAGTATTTAAAAAAAAAAAAACACACCATGTGCGCATGCATGGACGCACACTTGCACAAGATACAGACGAAGTACATGTTCTGTAGTATCACTGGCTGTGTCTCAGGCTGAAATATCTTCCTATTTGGCTAGATTCTTTCCATGCAATTTANGTAAATTCATGCTCAGTATTTATTATCTTTTACCTTTATTTTGATTAAATTATTAGAATTTAGTTGCCCATCTGTATTGAAACTTCAGGACACCGGTATAAGTTGTGCTTTAATCTCACATTGGAGTGGGCTTTTTTTTTTTCTTTAAAAGAATGACTGTTAACAGGCAAGCATAATGTGCGTTATTTCATGNACAAATACATTTGTGTGCACATGTACAAATTTACCCCCATACAAATGAGGAACAGCTGTTTTGTGACTATTTCATACTTATGAATATTTTAAAAATGAGTGATCTAGGCTTTGGTTCTATGAACTTGATTTTGGTGCAAAGCAATGAGGCAGCCTGCATACCCTGTACTTCTGTCTGCTCAGAACAGTAGTTCACAGGTACTTGTAATGTGTGTTTGCCTGATGCAGCTTTTCAAGAGCAGCATACAGA
>VXAL01012970.1:148804-164083 GCA_013399475.1 Chauna torquata | reverse complement strand
ACCTAAAATAGTCTGTATTGGAGATGTTTGATGTTACGATATGTAAAAACATCTGTCATGTTGCTGCTATCAGCAATGTGATATTCTGTAGCAAGAGACCTGCCTCAGGTGTTTTTTTGGGGACGGGGAAAAAAAAATGCTGTCTCCTATATTGCTGTTAACTTCCATTAATTTAAAAAAAAAAAAAAAAAAAAGGGGACTTAAATGCCCACCAAGTTTTGTTTCCCTATGGGTATGCTCCTAAACCTGTCCCCAGTAGTAAGTATTTACTGACTGGCAAGTTTATTAAGCAGTTCTGTCAGTCCTTTGGTATTAGATGCTTGTGCTATGAATGAGTCCCACCACCTTCATCTCGAAATATCACTGCTTTTAATACTGATGCTGAGAAAAGATTGCTTAGTACTACAGGTCACTATTACATCACAAGTTTTCTTCTTTTTGTATCAAAAAAAGATGAATCAAACTCAAATGCTTTTGAGCACTTCAGCAGAGGAACTAGTGTGCCTTTATTAAATGTAGATAATGTTCTTTCCTTACTGTTGAATGATAACGCTTTAGAGGTGAAATCTCTTTCATTTTACAGATGTTTACTTCACAGTGGAGGGAAGATATTCCCACAGTATGTGTTGGTATATGGGATGCTTGTAGAATCACAGTCTCTGTTACTGGAGAGTGCTGTTCAAGGAACAGAACCAACTCTTGGGTTTAACATAGCCCCTTTTATCAACCAGTTCAAGGTATGAAGTTGGTGGATATCTTCCAAGCACAGTTCCAAAGCTTGCAGCTGTCTTGCTGTTTAGTTTCGGTGTAAAATGCAAGAAAACTAAGAGCTGAAATGTCTTCGTGCTGTTTTGATATCAAGAGAAACTTTTGTGACCAGGCAGGGACCTTAAGAATAAAGTAAAACAGGTAACATTTGTTCTAAAACTAGTGTGGCAGAAATTTTGTCAGAGTAATGAAAGACGCGACGTGACCGTACAGCAGTGACTGCGCTCCGAGGAGTTACTATCTCCTTTACCACCTTGTTTCCCAACAGTTGCATTTCAAAAGTGATTAGAAAGGTGCATTTTGGCTGTTTTTTAGAGGCATTACAATAATTCCTAGAAACTTTTGCATTATAATTTAGTCTTAAACTATTCACTTTTTAATGGCTATTAATGTCTAAAGTTATGGTATGTACTCTTAGGTGCCTGTTCGTGTGTATTTGGATCTCTCTACATTACCGTGTCTACCTTTGAGTAAGCCAGCAGAACTATTAAGGCTGGATCTCATGAATCCCCTGTTGAGCAGCTCCAGCAGAGAAGTGAAGGTGAGTTATGTGTATACATATAATTAGAAGTGCTCTTAACTGCCATTCTGCAGAACTGCTTGATAGTTGCTCACTTTGGCTGAAAATTTCAATACAGAATTTACTTATCTGCAGATGTCTCCAAAATGCATTGAAATGGTTTGAAATGGGCATAACTGGTTAAACTAATATTTTAAATATTTTTTAGGTACAAATTTGTAAGTCTGGCCAAGTCACTGCAATTCCCTTCTGGTATCACATACACCTAGATGAAGAGCATAGTTTGAATACATCTGATGAGTTCTCGCACTGGAAACAAGCTGCAGTTGTTCTCGATAAGCCCATCCAAGTTCAGGTTGGAGATGAACTTGTGCTTGATGTTCAGCACCATAAAAGCAATATTAGCATTACAGTTAAACAGTGAAGAATGTCATGTGTAAACTGATTTTGGGTTAATTATACATATATTGACTGTTCAGAACATCACTGATGCTAGTTTATATTAAAGTCTAAATTTTACCTACTCATCAAAAAGGCTATTTTATTGCTTTAATAGAGTTGATAGACGTCTGGGTCTTACTAATGGGCTAAAACTTGTACTGCAGGGGTATCTTACCAAGCAGTTAGGGGAGGCGTTGTCTACACTGCATTAAAAAAATCTGATTGCTAGCTATTGCAGCAACTGTGGAAGTGGGACAGACTTCTATCACTACCATGTCAACTGAAGTAAGAAAAAGCATCTAAGATGCCTGTACCAGAAATAAACAGCTGTGGCTTTATCAGGTAGAGTCCTTGTTTTTTAAACTTTGGTTCCACTTCTCAGTAGTCAAAGCATCCTACTTAAGCTTACTGAGATCTTACCCTTGTAGAGGGGACTGTAATACCATTCCAACTGCAGTATCACAAGTTAGCATTGCACATAAACAGTTGCAAAAAGTCATAATGGAGTGCTGTAGAGTAAGTCAAGTTAAGTAGTGGAAGGTAAAGCTAGTAAACTTTATTTAGATTCCCCCAGAGAATTGTATTTCTGGTAATATAATCGGCCTAAACTCTTTTTTTCTCTCAGAGAAAGCTGATGAAAATTATTACATCAGTCACCACAGCACTTGTGTACTACTCTTGCAGCATTACATTTCACTACAATGCAGGTAACAGGTTCTTTCCCTTAAACTCCTACCCAGATGAAAGACGTAACTAAAGCATTAATTCTACCCCTATAGATACATCGGGAAGACTGTTAGCAAGAGAGCTGCAAGGTATTTCTGTAGCTAAGCTTCTTTACAATGTTGTTGCTGTCCCTTCCATGTAGAAGAGACATTTCTGTGATCTGTCCTTAACAAAAGCCTGTAGAAAGACATCCACAAATAATTTTTCTAGGATCTTGTTGCATGGAAGATCAGTATGTACTCTCCATTAGGTAAATGTTTTAGGCTGTCTGGGATTAACGTGAGGGACGGAGTAGTTCTGTTGGAGCCATGGTTGTCCCAGCCTGCAGTTGATGGATTGCTGTAATAAAGCTCCTTCTAGAAGGGTGGAAGACAGGTCTCCAGGTTATTTTGAAAACAGAAGTGATGATTAAGTCAAGTTTTTTTTAAGAAAAAGTTAACTGGGTACCATTCTTTATCCAAGGGTTACAATGCAAAGTAAAATGTAAGTGGAGTAGGACAGAGGCTCTTCATACTTCTCTTTTCTATTTAAAAAAAAAGTGGTCCATAAAATCTTAGTTACTGTCTGACACTTTTACAAAAGATCCCTTTAGGAAAGGCAGTGCCCAGCAATTAAGGTTAAATACTATGATTCCTACAATTCACTAGGAGGTGCTATAATTATCCTGCACCCGCTAGCTCTGGTCATCATTTTCAAGATGATTGCACTGGAGAGCAGTTGTATAGAAAAGTGTGCAGAGTTCCCATGGTGAAAGCCATTAAATAATAATTGCTGAGCATATTTATTAGACTTTCAGCAATTAGTAAGACAGCAAAATGAAAGGAAATTAAGGATATATCCTACCCTTAATCAATTAAAAAAAGTAAAGGGCTGAAAATGACTGCTACCAAATTTTAAAACTGTTTGAAATAATTGGAAGTCTTAAAGATTGCTCTTGGCTAAAGAGCTGGGACCAGATGAGGCATGAGAAAAGGGAGGGACAAATCCTGTTAATAAAAACAGGAAGTACTTACTACTTCTGAATGAACTAGTTTACCAACTTGATAGTACACTATAGCATAACCTGTTGTAGTAATAGTTTTTCAAAAGACAAGATAAGTGTGAGACTTTTTGCTTAAATTCAATAACAATCTTTAATTGAAAGGTATAATCCTATATAAGCTACTGCAGTGAAAAACTAACTTTTTTCCCAGATAAAATGCAGGAATACTGGGCATCTAGAATGAAATAGCTGAATTTAGCTTAGCTTTCCAGAATTATTACGCTAACATAATTTTCACAGCAGATGAAATGCTGGGTTGTGAAAATTAAAACTATTTAAAAAAAAAAAGTGATGTTTTTGAAAAGCTAGAGCATAACTTGACTTCCTATTCCTTTGGATAGGATTTTTTCCAATGCCCATTTTTACCTGTGCACATGCAGGAAATCAGTTTATTTCTAGTAGTGGCTTTAGTGAGCAGGGAAGTCCCCAAGCATTGCAAGCTTTTACAAGTTGTTTTTTAATCTTTTTAGAACATGGCTGTTAATAAAAAGATACCTAGAATCAAGCATAAACAAGTAAGTCTGATTCCTGATAAGCTCCAGCAAAGATTCTCTTTTCAATATAACTCTTAAAATACTGAAACTACAAGCACTTTGTACCAGTTATATGCAAGATCCCCTTCCTCCACAGAGAAGACAGCTGTCTTCATCTGTCATTCACACTCTGATTAGCAGTAAATCAAATTGAAAGAAGATTAACAGTTTAAATAAAATCTTTAATTGCTTATTTACAACAAAGGCAATGACTTGGCAAATTGAAAAGTATGATTTACACTTTCCCACTAGCTTCAGATACAGCAAGTACAGTCAACTATAAAATACGCAGCCTAGTGAGTAAGGCGCAATATTTACATCACACTAGTACTGCAAAATAAGCACTTAAGATGAATTTACTGTGACAGCCAAAAGTTAAACATTTATCCTGTAAATGCTAACAATGCTGACAAAGAATCTTCAGATGTCACAATGTCAGATTGCAAACATGCAATAGTAATAAAAACCTGATACTGGGATTAACAAAAATGGTAATGGGATAAAAATTCTGATTTTGTCAGTTTTGCAAAATATTTTGATACAAGTACTTTTCTTGGTCTGAAATTTAATGCTCCAGTAACTCTGGTATTAGACTAGCTACTTAATTTTAGCTTAGCAAAGGTCTTGGGGGCACACATAGAAATCAATTACATTTGAACAGGCTATACTAGAAGCATAATACAATAATCACGGACACAAATTTATGAATACAAATTACTACAGACATATTGTTAAGATGTTGTTTAAGCTTTAACAGCTTAAAAAAATTTAGTGTTGAAGAATTTATTGCAGCCAAAAATAAGTCAGTTTTGTTTTCTATTTCATTTTTGACATCCTTTATTCCCCCCTCCCCCCCTAAATATTTTAAGGTAGTAACCATTATTCTAGAAGGATAGGAAAAAAGTAGTCAAGTGTAAGGTATTAATCCAAAACTTATCTTCCTGGCTGTCTATTCTGAATGTAAAAGACTAACAAATTATGAGCTACAAGAACAAGAGATATGCCAACTGTATGTTCAGGGCATGGCATTTTATGGTGAGACCTATAGGGAATGTTTTTTTTTCTCTGTATAGATTCTTTCCTGATGCTCTGTAATAACTATCTTCATGAAGTGACTTTATTTAGCTATGCAGGAAAGGGAAGAAGATGGTGTATGCACAGAAGTTACCATTTCATCCACACACTCTTTAGCCTTGGGGTATGGAAGTTACTATCATTATTAGGACAACCAAAACCAATATAAGGAGTTTTTGCTACTGCCCTCCTTAAATTACATTCTTGAAATTAATATTTCCCACTGATAAGTAGCATTTACACTTCATGTTTAGAAGAGCATAGTATTTTTTTCAAATATTTCTCTTGTATTAATAGAAGTCAGTGTAAATTTGCCATACTTTTGTGTAACGTATAAACATTTAGCAGTCGATTCTTACATTTCTTCAGAAATTTTTACGGTGTGCGTGTTTTATATTCACAGGGTACTCAAGACACTCATGTCCATTATAGACTGAGAATCAGATGTCAGTTAGAGCCATATCCTCTTCCTGTCTGTGCAGTAGCTATCCCAAGCTATTCAACTTCCATTGCTAATAGTGTATGTTAACAGAATGCGTGTGGCAAGTATATAACAGACTCCTTGACACATTCAAAGAAAAGGCAAGTCTAACTTTTATCCAAAGCTTTCTCTGATAAATTGTGCTCTAGTTCAGGTGACTCCTCAGTGTCTCGAATAGCAGAAGTGTTATAAATACCATCAACTGCAGGGACCGTCGTTGGTGTTGTGAG
This sequence comes from Chauna torquata, assembly GCA_013399475.1. Classification (NCBI taxonomy): domain Eukaryota; kingdom Metazoa; phylum Chordata; class Aves; order Anseriformes; family Anhimidae; genus Chauna; species Chauna torquata. Next base: position 158,268 of record VXAL01012970.1, on the reverse strand, counting down.
AGGTGTCACAGTGCGTCCAAACCCCTGGTAATGACCCATGGGTGAAGATGGTATTGAAGAAGCATCAGAAATAGGGTCTTGAGTAGATGAAGACAGTAAACTTGTATGCTCGTTTTGTTCATGATCCTCGGCAAAAAATATTTTCCTTGGCTGGCCCAGAACTGTCCTTCCTAGAATTATGCCAAATGAAAATACATTTTAACACTTACAGCTATTATACCAAGGTATTCAAATGCACAGACTCTAAAATAGGCATGTTAAATTAGAAGAATAGTCTTTGTTTTAGAAGAGTTTTACATGGGTGTTATCTTCAGTTAATAACAGGATGTCTTTCCAGTAAAAAAGATAAGGACATCCCTCTTTTCTACCTAAAACAGCTGAAACTTACCCTGTGATCTGTCTATCTAAAAGAAAAGTTAAAAAACTAGACTCTTTGCTCTTCCCAGTAACCCTGTGAGTTAAGTGCCAGATACCCTATGAAATCCTTGAGGAACGCAGCTGCCACAAATTTGGTATGGGATGTTCTCAATGTACTATAGAGATGGCTAATAGTACAAAATGAAGCTGGAAATACATGTGCTGTTAGAAGATCATACAAATCTGTTACTCACCAACATTTCGAACCTGTTCTGATATATCTGCCCTTATATCAGAAATATCCCACATTGCAAGAAAAGAGTCAAAGCATGACCCTTCTTCAGCTTCTTGAACATAAGGTTTATAGGAAAAACTGTAGTGATGTGCAATAGCAGCCAGGAACATCTCAACACAAATGATAAAATCCTGCAACAAGGAGAGAGGTATTAACAAATATTTAATTATTCATAACTGGAGAAAAACAGCTTCCAGCTTTCTTCTACCATTTAAAGACTGATAGCAAGTGCACTGGGATGCTGGCATCAACTGCTATTCCACCAGAGATGGGATACTCTTAGCAGACGTCAGTGCCACATGTACTATGTACACACTGGAACCAGTCCTTGCCAGACAGACCGACTTGCTGAAAGCGGACAGTCAACAAGAACCAGCTCCATAATGAATTACTTCAAGAACAATTGCAAGGATATCCAACAGAATTATTTAACTGGGACACGTTCCTCCCACACAACACATGGATATAGAAGTGTTGAGCATAGAACTCGGGGTGACTGGCTGAAACTTAGTCCAGCTTACAATACATTCAGTACTAATCTAGCTTACATTAAGTAAGGTATGACAGTATTTGCTTGAAACCAGCTGTCATCCTGCATATAGCAATTCCTCCTATGAAGTAATTGCCTCCTACCTGTAGGCCTGTAGCCACAGCTTCCACACTTTGCCATTCCCAGGTGTGTTTCTCAGAAATAACACCAACTTTCACCAGCAATGCAATAAGCACAGCTTGCCTATAAAGATTATTAATAATTATTATTGTTATAACAGTGGTGCCTGCAAACCTGGTAAACAAGGCATGTTTGTACATATATGTATATATGTAGCAAGAATCTTACAAAAAAACTTGCTGTTTGTATATTTAGATTTTAAAAGGAGAAAAACAAAACAGGCTTGAAGAAAAACATCATTCACCCATGGTCCTAAAGACCAACAGAGAAGATAACCAAAGAAGAGTTTGTTGTTCCAGTTCGTTATTAGAACAAGTTGCTTCTCCATCAGGATGTTACTGCAGCCCACAGAGTAATGGTCAACTAGTCAAATGCACTCGCTCATTAGGAGCTAAGTGTGAGCAATGCTTAAAAATATACACGGTAACTGAAAATTAAAAATACATAAATTCATTTTTCATTTTTAAATAACTCAAGTGAAGATTATAAAATAAATTATGTTCTTGAGAGTCACCTTACAAAATACCAAGTCTAAAATCATCTCAAGTGAACAAGACTGCTCTGTCCAAAATACTGATATCCTCTTCCCCTTACAGCACTTCAAGATTATGGCTAGACGTTTTGAGGCCTCTAACCTCAGTGACACCAGTCCAGCATTTTCTGTTCTTCTATGACCCACTCTGAGAGGAAGAAGTAATAACTAAATAATTCACTTACCAGAAAGAAACAAAAACTACCATCTTCACACAAAGGAACTTGCCAACAGGTTGGATAGGGTTCAGTTCTTCACGTAGTACTTTATAAAACAGCACCAGACAATACATAGCAAACTAACAAGAAAAAGAAAATGAAGAAAAACTTTAAAATCCGTGTTTATTTTGTAAGGGAGTTGTTTTACAGCATCTCTTCAGTTACAAAACATTCCACGGTATGATGCAAACTTAAGAAGCTATTTTAGAAAAGCAGGGTTTTATGTTTTTTTTTTTTTTTGCCTGAAATTGTGTTTCTGAAACGCATCATATTGTCAGAAAAAGACTGAGGTCATCTATCTACACACTAAAACAAAGCACAGGAAGCTGTCATAAGGTCTCTTCAATGCCAAGTGCAGCTCTACAGAAAATGGCATAAAAAGCAGGTGTTCTTTCAGGCATCTGTTAAGAATGCCTGAAAGGTTGTCTCTTTATGAGAAACAAGGCATGGAATACAATCTTCACTGCAAACCTGAACAATATGAACTGCAAGCAACCAAACTAATGTATAGCCAAACAAAAGTAATGGATCTCCCCTTTTCATAGACATTCTCCTAGCCTGTTACTGCTAAGTTTCTTTATACAGTTAGTGTCACCCTGGACATGTGCTGCTGCTGGGACTGTTGTCACAGCAGAAAGCAGTTACAGCTCGTTCTGTAAGTCACCCACAGACACAGCTGTGGCAGCAGGAGGACACCCTTTTCAGGTGGGATGTCATGCTGTTCTGACACCTGCTGCTGTTGCCAGAGGTGCTGCAGCAGCTCATGTGTAATGTGCTCTGGGTGAAGCAGCAAATGATTCTTCCACTTTCCCTGCAAACCACCACATGCTATCTCTGACCTCCAAAATGAAATTTCCAGGTCTACAGGCTGACATCTTACGCTTTCCCCACCACCTGGCAGCTGAGGCAACAGCTTTCTGGCTACTGCAGTCAGGTGCTTTCACAAAGGAGCAATTTTCCCCCTCTAAAACGTACATGCTCCGAGTCTCTTAGGTTTAATTTCAAATTAAAAGGTAAATTCCCACACACTCCTGAGTATCCTTTTTCCATAAAATCCAAATATTGGCTAGAGAGACACAAGGGAACCTTCTAATCATGCAGTCTTTTTCCTTCAAAGATCAGGTGTTAGGCAGGCTAGAATCTCTGTGCTGCATGCGCTGCTTCCATTTTTCCTGCTGTTACCACTAGCTTTGCAACAGAGTATTTTTAACAGAGCCACTGCACATTCTCTGTATGTGCACTGGGAGGAAGCTAGCAGGGTGAGTGAAGTCTTGTCTTCTGCAGAGGGGCAAGTCTGCAGCTCTAGCATGCCTGGATCAGACCACTTCATCAGGTAGTCTGGGGTAGAGAGGTGGGACACTTTATTGAGCTTAGAAGTTAAAATAGAAAATTTTAGATTGTTTTTCCAGCATTCTGCACATACAGTATTTAACAGATAGGAACAGAATTACAGTGTGAAATATTCTACCTGTAAGAATTACCAGACAATCATGCAATTACTTTCAGTAGTTTGCATAAGAATCACATAATACTAATATGATGAATTAAAACAGCAGAAAGATACACTCTCGATACTCACTAGCTGTGACATGTTGTTAAGTATAACCAAGTAAGTCCAAGCATTGTTGAAGCTGAAGTTTCCTTCATCATACACGCCCACTAGTTCACAAATCCTGAAAGAGTTTTTAGAATTAATCGCAAAGTAATACATTAACACTTTCTTGAAGTGCTAAGCTTTCATCGTGTCATCATCGCTGTTAGAATCCAAAATCTGTTTTGGTATTCAAATATTGGTAATGGGGGTCTGCACAAGAATCACCTTCCAACAGTATATTAAGTTTATATTGTATTTTCCCCAGCAGAAACAATGTTTGAATATCATAATGTATATAGGTATGTTAAATTTTTATTTCTAGCACAGCAAATGAGAGTGAAAATGTACTGTTAACATATCCCATTGCAGAATGGATTCAACAATTAACATCACATTTTTTAGCCGTTTTGCTTTTAACTGTTAGAACACTTATAATTAATATAAATATTTACATGGATATTCTTTGTGAAGAGCAACTTTTTTACAGGCCCACAGAATTAACAGCACTGATCATTGATACAAAAAGTTTATGAAATTAAGCTTTCAACATCAACATGCAGAACTGCCTGCTATTCCTTTACAACAGATTAGATATGTACAAAGGCACACAGTTAGGCTTATCACATGCAAAGTTTAATAAAATTTTAAAAGTTACATGAAACCTGACATTAAAAATACCCAGTTGTTAAAACCAGACAAGAGGGAGAAGGAGGAAAGGAAGACTCTAAAATTAAGAGATCGGTGCTCTAAAATGTCTTTCCCACGTAAACAGTATTTTACATCCTCCCCCACTTCTTTCAGCAGCAGGCATTAAGTATTTATTATTTCAATTCTGCAAATAGTCATTTGCTATAGAGAAGCCATAAAGAAATCAAGGGCTGATGCAAATTGCTGGGACCCATTTAGAACATAACACAACTAGTCTGCTTTCAAACTGCATTGATTCAATACAAAGGGCATGAAAATTCTTTCCAGTGTAACTCAAAATTACATCCTGAAGACCAGTGTTAATTATTTATGAGCATACTTACAAAGCAATAATGGTAGTAAATGGTCTGACAACAGTGTACTGCAAAACACCCAGTTTACATCTAAATAATAAAACTCTGCAAGAGAAACAAAAAATTCATTGTACAAGAATTTAAAGACAATTCACATATGGAAATTTCCTGTTCTCAGTAGTTTCACTAAACTGTTTCTTTTTTCATGGTAATTTTAACTTAGCTTACTTTCAGGACTTCTGACTAGATGCTACAGTATATAGTGTGTATAAGCACAACGGAGCAGGCCTTTATAGATGCATAAAAGAAAATAACTCAGTGATTCACTTCTAGCCATGGAAAGATTCTGGCTGGGCTGAACAAAGAGAATGAAATTTTCACCGTGTTTAAGAATGTTCAGGAATCACATTCATAGTTTGTCTTTAACATGAAAACAGCTTTTTGAAAATCTCTTGAGAGAAGGAAAACTTACTATGCTGCTTATGCAGAAACAAGCAGCTCATGGGCATATGGATTTTCTTCCCTCAGCTGTGGAAGTAAAAGCAATATGCTGTATGGTATCACCAAGTCAACTTGAGGTTTTGGGCAAACGTTCTATGACAGCAAAAGAAGAAAATTCAAAGAGACCTTTTTTCAGTGTTTTTTCAAAAATAAAGTGGTGTTCAGCATCACCTGAGTCCATGCATGTTAGTAACTAAATGTGATTTCTAGGATGTTTTACAGCTAGATGAAAACATGTTCACAGCTGCTTTCAGTAGTTCATTATTGATAAACAAAATGAGTGCAAACCACAAATGGACCACTGCCCAGCAACAACAGTTACACTACCGAATATGAAAACGTTTGTATCTGATTACACAGCTTAAAATTTTAAGGTGTCATCATATACTCACTCTCCCATAGCCCACGACGGACAACAACACAGGGGAGGCAGATGTCTCTGCTGATCTTTCGCTTCTATTATTAATACAAGGTTTGGATACCGGTTGGTTAGGTAATTTGAAAGAAAAACCATAAAATTATAGATGACATAAGCTTCATAGCATTCTCGACATGTATCCACATATATTGCAATGTTGGGGTATTTCAAAGCTATCCACTGCAAGAAGAGAGGTACACAAAAGGTTACATGCAAGTAAGGCAAAAGTGATTCCAATGACAACAGTGGCTGGCTAGTTCAGCAAGCAATACTTCATTAGACAGGAGGCACTAATTAAACGAACTTTAAGTATTTGTCTAGTAAGAGTGTGATGCTACAGCTAGAAAATAACATTTTGTAAAAATACAAGTGGAACTTCAGATTTTCTCTGCTGCTTTACATGAAAGCACGCTTAAAGCACTGTGCAAGAGGTGCTCTGTATCTCTCACAACACAATTCAGTCTTTAAAAGTAACTATGGAGATGGTTCTCTATACACGACCTACTCCTGTTAGGAAGAGACGAGATAGAACGGTTTCCTGAAATTCGCATGTTCACCGTCAATATGGATATGAAAACTAACTTTTTGGTCCTTTGGTACAAAGCTCATTTCACATCTAATGGCACGGATGTATGTTTGTTCCAGCATGTTTGCAAAGTATATGGAGACAGCAGCTGATCAGCATTCAAGTGGTAGTCAGTCTGAAGTAAGCTCTTCAGACAGAAAAGTGGTTTTTTTTTTCAAAAAACCATGATTATGGATCAGCTGCCAGAACTTTCAGGTTTTGGTGGTGGTTTTTTTTTTTTTTTTTTTTTGTATCACAGTGCTTTTGCACTGTTCAGTACAACCTATGCAAGTGTTTTTTTGTTGTTGTTGTTTTTTGGTTTTTTGATGGGTGGATTTGTTTTGTTTTCCAAATAGAGGCAGGTATTTTGAGTATACTGTGCTTTCCTAGGTTGTAGCAGCATGAATGTTGTGCCTTCTCAGACCTTCCTATTAGAACTTCAGGAAGATACTTGACATCCTCATCACATTTAGGAAATACGAGAGATGGCAGCTACGGCAACATCTTTGTGGAACATGTGATGCTGCATCTTATAAGCTGAAAATACACTATTTGAATCTGAGAAGAGAATTTTATGTTCAGCTCCGATTCAATACTCTAGGAGAACACCATACATGCAGCAATGACCACAAGATCCAAGAGTTTAGGGAAAGATTTAAATACCTGTCAGCAATGCCCTTGACTGCCTGGCTAGAGCTCATTTTCTTCCAAAGGCAAATTCCATGCTTGAAATTGAAATGTCAATCTGAGGTAGTTGATATCCCCCACATTAAACAAATAATGCTGCTTTCTTCCCTACTCCCCTTCACCCTCAGTCACTTTAAATCCCAGTCTTTTTTTTTAAAAAAAAAAAAAAAGAGGGAGAACATACATAAGGGTGACACTTCAGAAAACCTCAGACTGGGTGGGGGGGGAGCCCCGGGAAGGAAAGGTCCCCAGAAGCCTCTTTTATGGGAGAAACAGAAGTATTTGCAATGTCAGGAGGTGATGACAACCTGTAAACACACATCATGTACAATCCACGGATTTACAATGCTGCTTAGCTCTAGCTGAAGTCATCTCTATGCATGGAACCATGTGACTGACGTATGTACACAAACTATGGCTGGTATGGGTAAATGAACCTGTCACATAAAAGTATTCAGAAGTGGATTTTTTATGGGATCTTGTCCTTTGTTCCCCAAAGCAATAAGGAAGAATTTTAGCACCAAGCATATCTCGGTAAAGACTTTCAGTGCTAAGCCTAACTCAGGAAAGAGAGGTAAGGCACGGAATTTTGAGACTGCACTTGGATTAGTCCGGTCAACAGGTTTCCAGTTCAGCTGTTACTGAAGATGGAAGGACAAAAAGCAAGCACTTATCCCCCTTTCTATATCAGTCATAAAGGATACTCAGGGACTGAGAGAGTTAAGATGCAAAATGATGCAAAAGCGATCCCGCAAGATCCACAACAAGCATGTAGTATCGTTAGAACTACATTCCTGATGTACCCCATAAACAGGAATGAACAGAAGTTTCTAGGACTACGACTCTGCATGCAGCATTGTCTCTGGTGTGACACTGTTTCCCTCACTCCCACAGCACACAGTGTTATTGAGCTGTTAACAGTAAGAGGACACTTACACTGTCTAAACTGTATATCGGCACCATCCATAGAATCCTGTCACAATAACAAAAGAACATTTAATATTACTAGACATATTTTTAATCTGAATTAAATTAAACATTTGCAGCACAGGTAAAATGTGAAATGTTACCTTATTATTGGTTTCTGTAATTCAGGTTGTGTATAATGAACTAAGTGTTGTAGTATTCCCCAGAGAGAGATTGGTATAGTCATTAGTAGAAATATCCCAGCGATAAACCATGCCTTGGTATGAATACCAACCTTGCAAAGAAAAAGAAGAGTACAAGATCAAAGTTTTGGTATTAATCCTTTAAAGTATTACCAATATTTTTTTTTTTTTTACTGCTAATAAATTTTTAAGTTGGACATTCAGTATACATCCCAACACTAAGTTTAGTTTTTCTAAACCTCCTTTTGAAATACATAACACCCAAAGTCTCCCTTGGTATCTTTGATCTGGCTTAGAGTACCTAAAAGCAAAAGATGAGGAATCTTGCAGAAGCAAACAAAAATATCAGCTTTAAACTCAAAACATTTAGAAAAAACACAGCAATGCTCACTGTTTAGTTTACTGAAAGCCATAAACAATTTCCTTGCTTTAGCTCTGGAACTTTTCTCAGCTCAGTGCTTCGTTATAAAGTTTCTAAAAGCTTGTGGATTTAAAGTAGTTTTAGCTTTAAAGTCAAGTCCTAACTAGTAACCAATTTCAAATAGCTTCATTAAACAATCTGAAATAGATACGCACATATATATGTATGTCTGCTAAAAGCTAAAACACAGGACTACAATTTTAAACCCAATCTCTCTGAAAAATATCTAAGTACAAACAAATGAGAAACATGAAGACTCTTAAACTTTTTTTTTTTCTGTTGTGGTATTTTTCCTGATCTCCTACTGTACATCAACATCCCCTGTCTTCTGTTGTTTTCCAGTTCAAACATCGCTTCCGAGTAGTTTCTCTACCAGTATCAGATTAAATGATTCTGAAATTTCAGATACCACTTTGATAAAAACACCCATTATGGTGAACATATGAAGGTATCAGAACGGGGCCCATAGGTTTCACAACAGGTAATCTAAAAGATGTTCAACACAGATTTTACTATTACTCAGTGCTTAAAATTATACCGTGAAAACTTGTCTCCTGTGGAACAAGGCTCTATTAAATTGTATAATACACATTTCAAGATTAAAATTTCAGTGCTACAAAAGTAACGCTGTCACACGTATGCGAAATCCACGTCGCTGTTCTGACGTACTGCAGCACCAGCAGCACGGAAGAGCAGCTTCCCCACTACCTCGATTACCCCTGAGCAGGCAGAAACGCCCGAAATGTTGTCATGAATAACAACGCCGGTAACACCACCAAGTGTCAAAAGTTAAGCTGTGAAACTGAAGCAGCACAGGGCAGGGGCAGAGCGCAGCCTGCCCCGCGACCGCTCGCAGCGCTGCCCGGGCGCCCTCCCACAGCGCGCCTCTCCCCGGCACACCAGGGCCCACGGGGCCGGCGGGAGCAGCCCAGCCGCGTTACATCCGCTTCGTTCCTGCCTTCAGCCGCGACGCAAACACCGGTGTCAGCACCACAGGGCTTGCCCAGCCTCCCCGCTCCTCGGCGGGCCCGCAGCAGAGCCGCAGCCCCTGCGGACGCCTCACGGCCGCCGGAGCAGCCGGGTCACGCCCGGCCGG
>VXAL01012970.1:137065-148294 GCA_013399475.1 Chauna torquata | reverse complement strand
GGTAACGGCTCCGCGCGCGCCCGCCGTGCGCTGTAGCCGGGTCGCGCCTCCCTGGCAGCGCCTCTCTGACGGCTGACGGAGGCCCCCCTCCAGCTTTTTCCTCACGAAATGCACATAGTTAGGAAAGGGCCGCTCCGGGGAGAAGCAGGCTACCTTTCTGGAGGTGCTGTAGCATGCTTGCTGCCTGCGTGGGTAGTGGGTGTCCCACCGGAGAAACGTGGAAACGTGATGTCACGCCAGCCCTGTGGGCGCTAGGGAGAGCCGGAGCTAATGAGGTTTTTGTTAGGAAGTATGTGGACAGGCAGAAATTGCAGGAATTAAAATAACAGGGACAGTTACTGCAACTTCAGTCAGACAAAGCCTCCGTAAACTGGGTCCTGTCTAAATAGCTTCTGCGGACACTCAACTGAGAGCAATCTGTTGCTAGGAGGTACTTAACGATTCCAAGAATGGGTCAGAGAGGTTCTGACATGAAGACTCCAGAGAACATCTAAATAATGCAAAATATGTATTAAATGTCAAGTATTTGTTGGACGTTTATTTTTTAGACTTAGAAATGCCTCGTAAAAACTGGTAAAATGCCAGTTAACTCTATAGTTGTCACTGATGAAGCACAGGACCTCAGGTGCTGAACTACATTAGGACCACTGGTGAGACTCTGCTAAATATCCAAGAAAAATGCAGCTGTAAGTTCTTGGAAGGAGACAAATGCAGACTTTTGTTTGAGGTGTGACTAAGAAGCGTATGCTGGAAGGAACCACATGGAGCATGAGGTACTAAGGAGCAGTAACATGAGTCTCTCTCTTTTTCTGTCTGTATAAATTCCTGATTTTTTTTAAATCTCTGCATCTTAATTGTTTGCCCAGGCTTTCCATTCTTAAGTTACCACTGCTGCAGACATTTATTGAAATAGCAAAGCTATGGTCGTTTTTTTTTTTTTAATAGATGCTGTCTCTGTATTGTGGAAATGACTGAAAACGTATTTTCATTGGATGTATGCACTGTGAAAGGAAACTTCCTATTCAGTAAATAGCAAAACCCCAAAACTTGTCAGGCTGCTTATCCCGGAATTTGACGTAATCGGTAACGTGAGGCCATATTCCTGTTTCCGTTCCTGTACCGCTCTGATGTGGCACCTGGTAGTTCACAGGGCCGCCTGGCTGCGGCTGCAGCTCAGCTCAGGCAGCACTGTTCAGTTCTTTGGCTACTGTAAGCTGCCGAAGCAGCTGTTCCCTGTCTCCTCCAAGGAGGTGACAATGTGTCTGAATTCAGCCCACAAACCAACATTTGAACTACCTTGGTTTAGCCAGAAACAGGTGGTGATAATGGGCTGTTAAATTTTCCTTCGCTGTCCAATGTCTTAGGAGGCAAAGCAAGCTAAGGTAGTAGTGATAGTCTCAGTAACTGGTAGGTTCCTCTACAAGTGAGGGCAGAGTTTTGTGGTCCTTTGTTTTCCACCTAGTTATCTATTTCCTTTAGTTTACTACTTCCCTCTCGTACCATTATCTAGAGTTTAGAAGAGTGGTCTGAATTAGTTACCTCAGCTGCAGCCCTGACCATGTTAAGTAAGAAGTCTGATTCTCTGGCTGCCATTTCAAAATTTTTCTACCAGTCAGTGAATTAGCTGCAAATTTAGCTTTAATGTTTAAGTATAAAAAAACATTTTAAGGGAACTGAAAGATTATCCCTGTGTTACAGATAAAAATTCAGTAGAATTTGCTCAAGGTTATGGCAGACTTGTGACCAGAATCTTGTTTACTGATACTGACACTAAATACTTCTTCCCATATTATTTTGAGTAGAAATTCTACATTTCTGTATTGTATTACCAAATTAGTGTTAAGGTGCCTATTCTGCTCAACTGTGGTGTTAGTACGTAACAAATTTTTGGCAAGATGGTACAAGAAGTGTGTCAATTAGAAGCTAACAAGCTCAGTCATACTGTATAATAAAAAGTATCTAAATATAAATACTTAAACATGTTACAGATATAAAACCAAATATTTCCAACATTTCCAGAAAAGCAGACAACACAAATACTGAAGTACTAGAAATAACTACAATAATTTATCTATAATTAATATATCTAAAATGACAGAAAACATGTTACATCATCAATGAATAAGCACATTGTTTACAAAACATTTAAGATGTTTTAAATTTCCCTAGTAATTTGGTTCATTGAAGGCCAAACACTGTTGGGTTTTGTTGTTGTTTTGTTTTTAACTTCCCTAAGAATATCAAGCTGAGAGCCGGCCTCTTAGTGATGTTCTTGATACAAGCTCTTGTATCTTTTGTACTCTTAGGGTTTCTTCAGCACTAACTGGCCTAGAAAATCCTTGGGAAGAATTTAAATACTTAATACACTTGAAATCTTGTTTTGAGCTTATCCAGTCTTTTTCTGTTTACTAGTATTTTGTGTGCTTGCCTCAGGTTCCAAAGTAGGCATCTTTACCAGAACAAGTCAGGTTTCTTTATAGTCAGATTTCTTAGAAAACGAAGTTTAATGCAATTGTGTTATGTATTTGCTGGCCTGACCTCCCTCTCTAGCAAACTCCAAAATACATTCCTTTAAGTTTTTTGAAGGCTGGTAAAGGGGAAGCAGCTGAACTAATGCGTACATTTACCCTCCAGAAGGAAAGGAGCCTCACTTTATACGTACTGCTTATCACAAGCATACTCACTGGTCAGTCACTGTAGGTTGGTTTTAATTAATATTACATTAGGAGAATGTTGGACTAGAAAACCTAATAAGTATTTTCAACCCTGCTGTCTTTGATTTCATGTGGTGCCCCAGGGGTTGATATACTAGTCTGAATCTATGCAAGAAACATAATAAGGTTATTAACTTGGATACCCATCTCCAGTGGTAGCTGTTACGTGAAGCCATGCTGTAAATATGTAAGTAAATGTAATTCCTGAAAAACTGTTAAAGAAATGTATTTCTGCAAGTGGATTGTTTTGCATGCTTTCAGAAAGTTTTCGTACAAGATATAACAGAAGAAGATAGCTTTTTTACCATAAATCGTAGTCTTTATTGTATTTAAACAGCCTAGAGGGAAACAAAGTTTTCTACCAATTTGGGTGAAAATAAGTGAGCAAATAGCACTCAGACAACTCTGAAAAAACACCAGCACTTTACTAGGATATGTAAATAGGAGTGTCTTTCACAGAAGAAGGTGAAACAATCATTCTGTTCTACTTAACTGGAATACCGTGCATGACAAAAAAAAAAAAAGCATCTGCTGAGAAGCAGCTGGCATGATCAGAGGTTAAAAATACAAACTCTGTCAGGAAAGACTGAAATAATTGTGTTTAGAGAAAACTTAAAGGAAGCATGATAAATGTGTAAACATTTGCCACAAAGATAAAAATTATGTTCCATTATTTTCGATGCAGATACCACAAGTATGCTGAAACTGCAGCAAGGGGAATTGGGATATTTAAGCATTGGAACACATTAGTTTCCATGATCTCCACCACTGACGGTTCTTATTGGAAATGTTCTACTTCATGTCTCAGAAGTGATTCTGTTTTTTGATCAGGAAGAGGAACTGCTCTAGATCTGTGAGGTTCTAGTCTTCTCTTGTGTTTCTAGGAAATAATTTTTTCAGTACTGTCTTTTAATAGAACTGAGGTCATGTTCTGTCTTTGTTGTGCCAGGCTTCCATTGTGAAGAACCGATTCAGCTTCTGAAATAACTTCATAGACCAAAATGATTTTAACAGAAGTGAATATGCGTTAATAATATGGCCCTCAAAATGTAGCATTGTGGTGAGATTAGATAAACATTTTTGTCTCCCAGTCTTGTTTCAGCAACACAGGAAATACAAGATGTATGAATTCGTATCCTCACACATGAATTTATCATTTCTCAAAGTACTGTGCAGTGGAAAAAGTCCTAATCGACAGATAAGAGAAGGGATCACTTTCCCAAGTGTTGTGTGCATTTTCAGTGAACTAGCACTACTGTTTGGGACTAGTGCTGTCTCCAGAACACACACAAACCCTCTTGTTTTCAGCAGGAGGATACATACGAAATACTACTAAAAACCAAACTGACAGAGTTCATCTTCACTAATTATTAAGGCTTCTAATATTAGAGAATAGAGCAACAAAGCTGCCCTCCAGAACTTGGAGATAACAGCTGTGCTAGTATCATTCTCCACTACTGGAAAGACTGATGTGTATTACTGTTGATGTCAATCATTATGTACATTCTGCTCTCATGAATTTCAAATTTATTTAAAAGAGAGTTATGTCAAAACATAATAAACTGAGATTATTCCTTAGTATATGGAAACCTATAAATAATTTACTAAATTAAAATAGCAAAGAAAATAGACTATTTTATAATTACGGTTGGAAAACTGTGGCATATTTTATTCATGAATTATATTTTTATTTATACACCATCAGTTTCATAGGTTTCCTCATTTTTCTTACTTTGTATTATTCAAATGTAGACCCTCAGTGATAACTAGGCTTTCTGTCTTGGCTGCTCAGAATCTCACTGTGGGATGGACAGGATTAAGCTCAAGTTCTCACACAGTCAGAATCACAGATTTCTCCTCTGGTATTGCGGATGCATTATTGTCAGCCTTTTGAGGTGTGTATCCACTAGAGCACTCTGATTAGTTCACGCTCCACTCTGGTGCTTACTTGCACCAGCAACCTTACTAGTGCATTTTTATTTCATTTTATTAAAACTTAACGAGAGTTAAAAACTCAATATAGTTTCTTGAGTGTTACCAGTACTCGACATTTTTCTTTCCATCGTCAATTTTCTGTCGCATTTCTATCACAGGGCTGTCATCAGTTCTAAGAAATTGATCTTTCATATGGAAATACTGCCATCGCATTCTGATTACTTCCTTGCTTCTTTTGTGGATGGTCATTGAAGGGAATGGCTGTTCAGCTCCAGAAGCATTTGTAGCCAGCAGTTTGCACGATAAGTTAAGATGTGGCTTCGTTTTCAAGATTACTTGGGTTTTTTTGTTAGCTACCTGGGGACTTGTTAGTTACCTATTATCTCTAGGCTATTTGGCATTTTAAAGCATGAGCTCCTGTTGCAGTGAGTGGACATGTGTATTTGCTTAGCAAAGTTCTGGCAGAGCTTTATTCCTTTATGTATGATTTCTCAAAATACATTAAGCAATGTAACAAGTAGGCGCTGTGTAAAAGGAAGTGGTGAACATGAAATAATCAAGTATAAATAACCCTCATACACAAGTTCTCAAAGGGCACATCTATCATTCCTGTGATTTGTTAGTATAGAAGGTAGTTTTGAAGTATAGAAGGAATGCAGGCCAAGTGTTTGGAAACTCAGCAAGATGATTATGAAGTCTTCTTGACAATTCTTCTCAAAGGAAGATCATCCAATCCTGTTGAATTCTGTAACACAAACCTTTCCAAAATATTATGACATATGACTTCCAGTAAAGAACAAATAACGTTCAGATTTAGTTTTAACTAATCCAGTATACCTCTTGGTGAAAAGTCCACGTTCCAGATGAAGGACAAATTAAAATTTACAGATTTCGGGGATGTTTTCTATAACAAAGTAGGGCTGTTTGGTATGATTTGTTAAGGAAGCACTTTTTTTTACAATAAGGTGACTGAGCAATGGAACAAGTTGCCCAGAGAGGTTGTGGAACCTCCATCCTTAGAGATAGTCAGAAGCTGCCTGGACATGGTCCTGGGCAACCAGCTTTAGGTGGCCCTGCTTGAGCAGGGGGGTTGGACAAGATGACATCCAGAGGTCCTTTCCAACCACAGCATTGTGTGATTATGGCATTCATAGGAATAAAATCTATGCCAGAATAATATGGAAGGAGAAGTGGAAAAGATGCTGCTCAACACCTTTTCTACAATAGAATTTTTCAACTCTTTACAAAGGTTTTAAAAACAAATCACTCCCATAACCTGTGAAGAAAGAAACCTGTCATGTGGAAAATGTATAGAAGCAACCACATTTTTTTCATTAAGCATAGAAATGTATTAATTTATAGAAAATAGCGTTACCTGCAAGTCTTTTCTGCTTTACCTATTATGTGCCTTTCTGTTGAGAAGATAACAGATTTTTACCCAGAACTCCCTTTGTTACTGTTGAGTTTTTGTTTGTGACAAAGATTCCCAAACTCTGGTATGTATGTTATTCCAAGAAATGATCTGGCCTGGTAGAGAGGCAGGCTGTACTGTTGTCCAGGTGGTACCTGTCATTACAACCACTGTTAATGCCAGTTCAGAAAATAAGTTTGTGAATTGTGATCAAAAATCTTCTGCCATCTCTTACCTTGCAGCTACAGTGTTAAAACACAGTATACATTTTGGAATTGTTAAAAGAGCTTCTACTGATGGAACTTCTCTCTTCATTCACTCCCCTTCAAAGGAGAGAATATATGGGACCTGTGTATGTTCCTCTGCAGTGCAGAGAAGGATGGACTTGGCTTTTCATCTCAGTTTTAATCTCAACCAGGCTGAGACATTAGCATTGCCAGTAACATACATTGAACATGAGTCAGGCAGCAGAAGATGATGAAGCTAAACTAAAAACTAGGGATCCTCTTAACTGAGTTCTGATTTTTGAGTGTTGGGAAAATGTATTGGCTGTCCAAACATACTGTTTGGAAAATATATTCTCTGAAATCCGTGAATGGTAGTAGTAGAAAATGTGTTTCTCCCATACTAATATGATTTTAAATATTTTGACCATGAGCAAAATACAAAAAATCAGACAATGCAATTACCCTAGAGTAACTGAAACTGATTCTAGAAGGGGAAAGAGATATATGAACACAAATACGAGTAAAGAGCAACAGGGAAGGGTCAGCTCCACAATCACCTTCATCTCTCCTTCACAGTATCAACTTCTGCTGAGAAAGTCTGCTTCCACCTGAGTAATACTGGCTTAAGAGAGAACTGCCACAGTAAGAAGCAGATGCTCAGCAGGTAAATGGTTAATTTAACCTATACAGCTTGTCAGGAATACAGTACTCCATTTATAGTTCTGTTCCTTTACGAGACAAACATGTTGTCTGATATTTTCTACTGAGAAGACAGACATTATAAATGTGATAATATCTCAGTGATCAGAGAGTGAGAAATACACTGAAAGATTTTGTGGCTATATAAAACTGTGAACTCACCTGGGGAAAAATATCTCCAAGATGTTCTGTAGATGTCCCGTATGGAAATAGTAATCATATACAGCCATCTGCGTAAAAAGTCAGTTAAAGCTCTGCAAATGGGCCTGTTACAAAATATTGTTTTAACGCATTTAGCAATATTTCATTTGCTTCTCTTGATTCTCCTTGATTTTGATTGCTTCCTGCTTCAACAGGCAGCTTATCTGTATTTTCTGCATACTTGACTGGCAGAAGAAAAAACACATTAAAGCACTGTAATAGATGTATTTTTGGTTGACTACATTTATAGCTTTATTGACTAGATAAGTACTTAGTAACTTGTATAGCCGTTTAATCATAGTACCCAGATAAAGCTGTTCAGATGAAAATGAAGTAAAAACAGATATGATTTTTTCCTAATGGAAAATGAAAATAAAAGGACAAACTGCACTACTCTTCATTGTATGTTCTGGCTAAGAATAGCTAAAATGATACGTAGTCAGAAATATGTTTTTGCTTGAAAGATGTATAGAAGCAATTTTAAAATCTTCCATGTTCCAGAATTATCTCAGTTTTATTAATTGACAGTTCCTTCCAAAATCGCAACTTCATTCTTTGTTGTTCCATAAAGAGAAAAGAAGAAAAGTGCAGGCACTGAAGGGTACCTGAAGGGTGTTTATGCAGACATTCGTGTAAACCGGATACCACGGAAGAATATGAGTAACCACTAGGTTGTGCTGTCGGTCTGAAATTGAGATGCCTGTACTTAAAAGACAAGTTTCAAAATTCTCAGGTGTGATGTAAACGTAAAACCCGAGTGTTCTGATTTGGACATCTCAGGAAAAAAAGTACAAAATACGTGTGTTTGTAAGGAAAGGATTATGGTATTTGAATGACAGGAAAATTTTTCTATCATGCAAATATCCTTCACAGTCATAAATGAAGCAAGAGTTTACTAAAGGAATGTCACAGCCATACCCATATTCAATTTATGAAATATCTAATATTAGATTTTTTACATGCATTTTTTCAAACTGTGGTCTGTGTGGTTAGTCATTATTTGCATGTTATATGTGCAAATACATGGAACATTTTTACACAAAAAAACTAAATGTGTTCTATAACAAAATACTCATGCTCTTGGTTTTCTGTTGCTTGTGGTAAATGTAAACCTGTATCAAACAGTGTTAACCTAAGATTTGTGGATATCAGTTGATATGCTGAATTATGAGTTTTACGTAAAACAATGTATGTTTATCAAAATGTAGAGTTCTGAAAATAGTTATGATGGAAACACTTGAAGCATGGTTGCTGAAGTTTGCCAATTGCCATGAAAGTAACTTTTCGTACTTTAACCTAGAAATTGTTTCACATGTTAGGATTTTCCATCACTTGTCACTTTGTAGTGGCTAACATTCTCTTCAAGTTGTGTATGTAGGAAGCAGGTTGGTAAGCCACGCAAGAGAACTTACGGAATGATCCGTTATAGCTGTGAAAGCCAAGAATATGCTGTGAAGGGGGTGGTAGTTGGCAATCCTTTCAAACTAACAACAGTTCTTGCAGGCTTCCAGAATTACAGAATTCCTTCAGCAATGAAGGGAGAAAACATGCTACTTTTGTTTTTTCTTCTGGATTTTCCATCTAAAAAAGTATAGCAGGAGCATAAATTGTTAGAGATTCCTAAAATACTTTAATATTTATACAGTATAGACAACACTTTTCATTAGTGGTAGTGATTAAGTGACATAATAAGCCTTTTCTTTAATTTTTGTGATTGTCTAACTGCTGCATTGTGTAATATTAAATGTGGTATTTCCAATCACTTCTTCTAATGCTACTCAAAAAATGAAGTTTACTAAAGATAAGTTTTGATCATGCTTTCTCAGTTACTTACCTATCAATGTTGCTAATGGCCTACCAGAAGTGAAAGGTAGCACTGCAGAATCTTGTGTATTCTTTGGGAAAACAAACAAACAAAACAAAAACAAAAAAGATACATCACTTTAAAAGAAAAAGTCCCTGGCCAATTAAAACCTGCCAGCATAACTATCTCTGCTGAAGAGTATGTTTTCTCTCTGTTCTTAACTTTTGAGAGGCATGAACTAAGCTCTAGTCTGAGAGCCAAGAATACTTCCATTATAATTCTAATTCTGATACTGATTCAGTTGTAGCCTATGGCAATTTATCACTTTTTTTTTAATGTTTGAAACAGAATTAATATTTGTTTAGGAGCAATATGAAGATTAATTACTTAGCAATTGTAAATCATCCTGAAAATAAGCCTTATGCAGATATTATGATTATTTCTGAGCAGTCGATTCTCATCTGGGATGAGACTCAGAAAAGGACGTAAACACCTGATGTTCAAGTCGGGTGGAATTTAGATGCCCTGGATCAAAATTGCAGTCCTAAAAGTATTTACACATCTGCCATGTAACACTCAAAGTACCTAAATTTGTTTGGAAGCTCAAGCACTTTTTATTATGAGGTGCATAATAAAAAGAGCATTCAGCAGTGCTCTTTCATGCTCTCAAAGGTAGTTAAGCCTTAATAGAACTGAGCAGCCTAGTAATTAATTTGGGCTAATGCCCAATAGGTGTCCAGAAATGAAGCATTCTCCTGTATGTCTCCCTGGAGAGTTCAGTCCAGTAGGCGAGCTCTGAAAATGCCTAGCAGGCCAGGACCCTGCAGCAACAGCTGGCCCCACAGTGGAAAAATCTGTTTCCCTTCAGACTGGAGCACAGTGCTTAGAACAGACAGAAATGTGGATGAGGTCCAGGTTCAATTCCCTTGTCTGTCTGAAAGGGCTCAACTCTTCCTTTGGAGCGTGCTTTAGCCAAGCAAGCAGCAGACTTTTTAGAACGTAGGAAAGATTCTCCAGTCTTCAATTTCACTTTCCAAAGATGTTCACTATTCACTGTCAGCATTTAAGTTTTGCAGTTATGACACATTGGTAAGAAAGAGTAACTTGTCAATTTTTTACAGAAACTAGAGAAATAGTCCTGCATAAGAACAAAAATAGTTGTAGAGTTGGGACTAGAACCCAGGGCAGAGTGCTCTTCAGTGAGGGCCTACTTACATTAGTCAGCTTCCTACACAACTTGATGATTTTTGTGGATGTACCAAATGCACATACTTTCCTGCATGCACTGTATTCTCAATACAGGATTCTGGATTCAATTATGCAGGCCAGGAAGATGAAAATCAGATGTTGTGATACTTAGGAGTGCAGTGCTCTGTCTTTTTCTAGATCTATCCTAGATTCAGCAATAGGGATCTGTAAGATAGGATAGAACAAACAGAAATTCCCTTCCCTTCCCTTCGGTCAGTTCTTAAAATGACCAGATAAGAAGCATATTCAGAGCCTGATCTTCTTCTTCAGAAGTCAAAAGGAAAAATCCTTATGATGTTAATGAAATCAGAATTGGGCTCTGAGTATTAACGGCAAAAGAAACTTTTTGAGAGGTTTCCTATATAGTACCAGTTATACCTAGTACCCATGCATTTCCGCTGTGATTTGTCAAACCAGGTATTTCTGCCAAGTCAATACCTATCTTAATACTCTAAAACAAATCAGTTTAAAATGAACATTATAGTGATTTAAATTCAAATGCTCTGAGATGTGATCTGTTAAGTGGCTGAAAGGACTGCTAAAATGAGGAAACAGGCTTTTCTTTCCAGAGTATATGCCTGATTTAAAATATTTTTAACAGTTTATGCATATGACTAGTCAGTCATTATGGAATAAAATCATAAAGACAAAGTTTTCACTTTCTGAGGAATGATGGGATAGAGAAATATGAAGAATTGTGAAGATGAAAATATATTTTGATCTTTGCCAACATATAAGCTGTAATGTGATGGGAGGATAATCTTTGCACTAAATACGTTTCAAATAGGTAGCTATTAGCTATTAAGAGAGAAAAAAAGTTTGTCAATAGCCGTGAAAATGCATAAAACCAAAACCTTTCTTTCTAAAGCAACAGTGTTGCTTAAACATGATAATATTAGAGGCTTTATGGGTGCCTGTAATGAATTCCTTACTTTTGTGCTGCAGCTTAGAGAAATCCCTGAAACAAATTGAAACCCCCCTGAACTGGCC
>VXAL01012970.1:108301-126090 GCA_013399475.1 Chauna torquata | reverse complement strand
CTGTGGAGCATACATTGATTCTTCAGTGGTTTTAGAGTTTGACAGTGGTTATTTGTTTGCAACTACCTCTAGTAATTGCTCTTTCTTTTCTCTCCACCCATGCTGTGAACATCAATTTTGACTTTTGTAATGAGAATGTATTGAATTGTCGTAAATCAATCTTATTANACCAATCTGATTACAAGAAAAGCTTTTGAATAATACAGTGCAGAGATTACTAGAGAGTTGGGAGTATCAGACTTGTTTTGCTGAAGTGTGAATTGGTAAGGGCACATTTAGTGATTTTGCCTGAGCATAAAGGACTTGAACAGTGACATTTTTAGCTCCTGACAACACCTACAGGTCTAATGAAATAAAAAACAACTAGCACATAGGAAACACATGCTATGCAGTGGCTACTAGCACAAAATGACAAATTGAATAAAAGAAAGGCACATTTTCTCATGCATTTCCACTTCCAAAAGTGACGTTGTTTGGAAATAATCATAACATGAAAAGCTATAATGGGTCAACAGGCAAAGGCAGCAAGAATTGTTTTCACTTTGAAATTCTTAGTTCCAGTACTACAACAATAAGTGCCTTTTAAAAACTAGCGCGACTGGTTCCCCAGGAGCCTCTGTGTGAACATTGATACTTAAAATTTCTGCTTTAAGAGATGATGTGATCATGAGACAGCACTGGAGATGTGCTCTTTGTGGATGTGGTACTGTTCTATGTGTTTCAACACTTTCCAGCTTACATCAGTACTGGCTTAGGCGGTTTTTATGTTGGTGGAAATATTTTAGGGTATGCTTATTTACCAGAAAGAAGGTAAGAAAGCTGAAGATGTAGTCTTTAATAGCTGAAAAAGTTCAGGACTCTTTGGATAGCTTTTGAGAAATTGCTCTGTAGACAATAAATTTGACTGTGAGAAGTTGGCACTGATGGGGGCTTGTGGTGTTTCACTAGAAAGCCTAAAAACAAAACCTCCCTCCAAACTCCAGTACTCTAGTGTGACTCTCCTCTTGCTTCACTGCTTGCAAGTGAATGATGGGCAGAAAAAAAACAAAGCTACTGTCCCATATGTTTAAGGTCCCAAAAGACCTTGAAGTTTAGAAGCAGTATTTTTAAAAAGATCAAGAATAACAAAAGCTACTGTAACCAATGAGACTGCAAAACTGAGACTCAGGCAACAGTTCATTTTAGAAGCAGTTGTGTATGTACAGGGGAAAAAGCTGATTCTAGATGGGATACTGGAAGTTATTTCATTTCACCTTCCTCTAGAGAAACTGGAGATGACCTACATTTTTTGATTTAGTTCTTATCTTCCTTTCCCACACTTGGACTAATGATAAGCTGCATTTCTCTTAGAACCACATTTTAAACATGCCTGGGTTTTTTTTGTTTGTTTGTTTTGTTTTGTTTTGTTTTTGTTTTTGTTTTCTATGCAACTTGGTGATTGCTTCTGTTCTGTAAACTTTTTACATATCTTCCCTTACCCTGATTTTGGAGATAATTGCCTTTATTTAGTCTTTGGAAGGTTGTTAAGTGTAAATTAGGAATACTTTGCTAAGCCAAGGTTTGCACAACTGGTAGTCTGGAAACAAATTTATAAGGCAATGTTAGCATGCAGTCCGAGTGTGTTTTGTCTAATGAAAATGCATGCTTTGCCTCAGGGACATTTGAGCAGAAATCTATTCATACAAATGCAACAGAATTTGAATTTATACCATGTCTTCTCGCAAACTGAAACCCACGATGCTTCACAGAATCAAATGATATAGTAACAATATATAAAAATGTAAATGATGAGAGAGAAACAGCAAAAAAAGCAATAATTCCACAAGCAATGGAACTTATGAATACCAGTTTCCAGTAATTTCTGTTGTTTGATTCTCAGATGTCTTACAAGTTGCAACCTCTGATCAAAGCTTTTTCTGCAGCTGTAATGTTCATAACATCTCTCTTTTGTGAATTTGTTGAGTACATATAAACTCCATTTCAGCTATTTTCTCTGTAGAACACAGGTAAGGTCTTGTTCTTCTATCCGTCCACCAGTTTGCATGAAATTCGCTGTAACTTCATAAGGATGATAACTCCTTTCTGTAAAACTTGCTTTAAAATTGGTTAGGGGGTTCATAGCTGTTCTTAAGAGATATAGGGACAGACAGATAAACACCTGAAACGGATTGCATTAAAAGCAAAATAAACATATTCAGACATGATGGTCGTGGTAAGCCTCATTTGAAGGAACCAAGCTAACAGTTTTATCAGGTAAGATTTATGATGAACTCCTACATAGGCACTTTTTTCCAATACAGAAGAGCTACCTAGGTCAGGTCTGAAGCACGGTTTCATATGATGCAAACATAAATGTAAGTAAAGATATATATGCTGTATCTGTGAAGCAAGTAAGGATAAAATACACCAAAGAGGAAATGTTTAGTGATGTAGTTTGAATTAAATGCATATTGAAAACAAGGAGAATAACTGGATTCTAAAATTCAGCAAATGTCTGGCAAGTGCTTGAATTTGAGAAGTAAGACTGTATATAAGAGAAAACAGTCAATGAAATTTTACACTGACTGGACTGAAAAGAGTTGGCAATTGTGAAGTCCCCAAAAACAGATGATTCTGATAGTTAAACAGATTTTAATTATAATGTACTGGCGTTGTGTAAGAAGCGTAAAAGTGTAAGAAATTAATCTGAACACGTGGAGAATAAGAAAAAAAATTAATGTCAAGAATCATACTGAAAACATGGTAATTACTTCTCTTGCTCAACAAAAAAAAATCTCAAGTTTGCTTGAGAGAAAAAACACTCCCAAGCATGCTCCTGGACGCTGCTGCAGAGCACTGTCAGAAGACTGTGTTTAAGTTTATAACATAAGAACATACATTTGTATGTATTTATACACACATATATGCCAGAGAGACAAAAGCACACAAAAATACATAAACTAAATTAAAGAACTTTTAATATACTTTAGAAGATCTGTGTGAATGTAAACATTTGGGAAACTTGTGCAGCAGAAGTCATTGTAGGCACTAGCATTTTGCACTTGTAAATAAAAATATGCAGGATATCATTCACTTGAAATGTAACATTTTTTTAAAACTGTGGAAATTTAGTTATAACCTGGCACAAGAGTTGATATAAATTTTCTAGCAGATTTGTGCACAAGGCATATTATATATAACACCATACTGTTTAATTCCACTGTTTAATAAAAGGCTCCCTGTTAAAAATTTTTATAGCCAAACAATGAGTCTCTTGCCATGTAACCATAATGGATGGAAATGATAAGTAAACCATCAGTTTACACGTATGCAAGCAATATTTTCTATATATTATTAATGGCATTTGTATGGTTAACAGTTCTAATAAACTATCAAACCCCATTAAAATCTTTGAATGTTGTAAGACAAAAAAACTCTTTAAGCATAAGGCACAAAATATCCCTGTGCATATACAGCTCTTACAGACTTCCACAGTTCTGCATTCACTATGACTGTAACTTCATGTTCACAATGTGTAAGTAGTGTTGTGCGTAGTTGCTATGAAAGTAATCATATTCTCAGAACTCTTTGGACAGCTTTATTAATGTTTCACTGTTTCAGTGACCCTCGTTTCGGCAGAGATTTAAAGCAGCTATAGTCTAAGTAGATTAATAGGTTCATATAGTTTAAGAATTAACATGGCAGGTTAATTGAAAACACTTTGTAAGATGCCCCTCTGTGGGCATCTTTCATTCATTTTGCTGTAACAGATTATGTTTATTATGTTTATTTTGTACAAATTGTTAGAATAAATAACATAGTACTGTGTTATTAATACCTCTTTTTTGGTATTAATCTGTGCTTAAGTACCAAATGTTGATGCTATTTTGTATGGTTTCTTCCTATTTTGAGTACCGAAGTGCTACAAATGTGAACTGCCCACCTGATGTCCTGACTCATCATAACATAAGTAAGTAACATACTGGTGTGGAACAAAACATTTTCCAACATAAACCTGAAAAAAAAAACACCACCAAGAACATGCAAAACATAGCGGTGCATGGAATATATCCACCACACAAATAAAAGTTGAAAGACAAATGGGCAGAGGGAAAA
Organism: Chauna torquata; assembly: GCA_013399475.1. NCBI lineage: Eukaryota > Metazoa > Chordata > Aves > Anseriformes > Anhimidae > Chauna > Chauna torquata. The sequence goes on along the minus strand of VXAL01012970.1, from coordinate 121,995 downwards.
TATACACAGACAGATTCCATTTTGATATCTTCTGAAAAATTCCATAGTGATTAATTCTAGGTGACAATCAGGTAAGAAGACTGTATAGTCTGTATAGTACCAGTTACAGACACTGGACAGTTCCTGCTTAGCTCAGAAGAACAAACCGCCTTCGTAGTTCAAGTCAGTTTTTTGGTGTTATAATCACATCAACATAACTTTCAGAGACAGAATTACCATCCAGTGGATCTCAGTTCACAAAGCATCACAGTTATAGTCAGTCAACCTATTCAGTCACCTCTGGAGTTAGGTACAAGGGTACATACTTCTGAATTGATGATGGAACACTCACTGGGCTTCCTGTCAAAATAGCTTTGTTGTGACATTCTTTTTCCTGTTTGATTCTGAAGTGGTGTCAGAGTCCTTAATTTTCAGTTTATGCTGTCTTTATGGCTGCTTCGGTCTGTATTGTGATTGTTTAGTTCTTGATTTTTCCACTGAATGCTTGTTCCATTCATGGGCACTGAAGTCACTAGGCTTTTTGACTGGGAGCAGCAACAGCAAAGACATGACTGGAAATTAAAAAAAAAAAAAGGGAAAGAAAAGGTTAGCACAAATCTATCAACTCTATGCAGATTGCCAACAATGTTTTTCATTCAGAAATGAGCAGCAGATTGTAGCTGAATGGAGTGATAGCTGCCCTTGGGCCAAATTTTTATCCTAGAATACAAACAGTTCTTGTGATTAATCATCACAAAGGCAACAAATTAGGCCTGGCCTGTGCCTCTTATTTAAGAAAAACTTTCACAGCATCAAAAGGGAAATTTGTTTGACGAAGGTAAATCGGTTCAGAACTGGCGGAGTTCAATAAACATTGTAAGAGCTGGATTGTTTTTTTTTCCTCTCATACTCACTGCACTTCAAACTTAGGGATCAGCAAGCTGCTTAACATGTAAGTGAAAAAAGCGACATAGGTCTCTTCTTACATCTTGGAAGAAAGCAAAATTGTTTAGGAAAAGGGATGGTGAATAATTGAACTGCATCATTTTTCACATTTAAGAACAGAAGGCAATTCATGGTTGTATTCCTATGTTCTTCACAGGCTGGGATGTTCTGTCATCTCTTCTGAAAGGAGGAGAAATGGTTCTTCAGCTTTTCTCCCCTCCTTTTGCCTTAATTCTACGAACATGGAATCTCTACTTTAGGGGAAAGAGAGTTAGGGCCTCAGAGGAGCAATAGCAGTAACAGCAGTAGATTCATGACATCTCTGAACTCCATGAGAAGGGAGTATTGGAGGGAGGTATGGCCAGACTTATGGTACATGTGCTATCTTACTATCTATCTGTGGGCAGATATGTAAAATATCTACAGAGGCAGGGTAAGAAACTCAATTATAAAATGGAGAGATTGCCTGAAGTAATCACCTTGATACTAGAAAGGAAAAGGGAAGCCATAAAGTGAAGCTAGGAAGGATTAAATAATAGCTGAAAATTATTTGATTAGAGTTGCTGGATGGTAGTTTTATTTGGAAAGGCAAACGGAAAGAATGAACTAATGATATGAGGAGCATCCTATTAGTACCCGCTGTTACTTCGCCATTTTACTTCAGGACAGGTCCAGGCATAGTGTCCTCTCCACAGTTCCCAAATGAAGTAGATGACCATCAAAAGCAAAGCTGACATCTTATTTCTCATCTGGAAATACTCCCTTAAAATAGTTCGTAAGTCTCAGCAGGCTACAGACAAACAGGTATTCCCTATTTTAATCGCTTACTACATTTTTTTCAGTAGCTTGTGTCACCTATTTGCAGCCTGAAAGTTTTGTGGTACAGTTCTGTCTTCTTTTTTTTTTTCTTTGCAGATAAAGCTATTTCAGTCTTCCTCTTCCATCTCACCACTTTCTTTTACACTATTTGCTCTCATTTTCTTTCTGCCTGTAAGGCCTTTGTTAGGTGAATGGGGACTTACAGAGGCACAGTGTCACAAGGAAGTTATTTTAGCCTTAAAATATGTTTTCACGTGTAGGAACTGGAAAAAAGCAGGTAAAAGCCATAATGCTTATTTAGTTGCCGAAGTCAACTCAGGTGCCTGCTTTGGTATTAAAGCCTGAAAATTTCAGTCAGAATGGGATTGTTTAACTGCTGGCAGATTTGGTGCCCTAGGTATATGTCCTTTATCTTCATCTAGAGCGGTCAATACATTATCAGCCAAATTCTATTTCATGTACATGTCACATGCAGATAAATAGTACTTACAAGAGTGTGTCTCTCTCAGTGATAGTTTGCATGTGAGGACTATGTCAGACTTATTTACTGGTTTAGCATTTCAGATAAAGTGGATAGTTTCCACGTTCAGTTTGGTATGTGTGCTATGTGACCTCCTAGCTAGTAAAGTAGACAATTTATAGTCATTCATTCCTTTGCATGCCTCTCCTCCCAGCTGAGAAAAATTAGATAATAACTAAGTGGTTTAATACCGTTAATCAACTGGACATAATATCTTATCAAGAAGATCTTACCTGAAAACAGTTTTTAAACTTCTTGCTCACAAAATAGAGAGCTATTGGGTTTATACAAGAGTTCATGGTTGCCAGGTTGATGCTGATATAATCCAATGGCAGCAAGAAACTAGACAACAAAAAAGAAAGTAAAACTTCTAAACTCTTCATATGCTGTAGAAGTATCCATGCTATTTGTGGTTACAATCTCTTCTGTCATAGAAACTAAATCGTTCTCACGTATATCTCCCTCAATCTAATCTTTTACCGTGCCGTATCTATAATAACCTGTCTCACAGAAGTTCACAAAAGCCAGAGGAAAGTGATTACAATGGCAACAGTCAACTTACATTGTAATTATGCTACACCGTTAAAACTGATCCCCCTGAAAAAGGATGTAGTTGAAAAATGATGTTTGCTCTTCTAACACCACAGTTGCATGCACAATGACATTTCTCACATAATCTCCAAGTGTGTGGCATTATATTTTTTCAGTATAAACAACTGATTGATATGGAAAATGGAGTACCTGAGCAGTTCACATCTGCCGGGGTCTCTTTCATTGTATACCATTTTCTTCAAAATTCGGCTCAAATGAAGAGGGAACCAGCAAAGAGCAAAAATCACTACTAAACAGAAAACTGTCTTTGCGACTTCTCGACGCTAGAAAAAGAAGTGAAGATAACTATGACTAAGTGACTAAGTTCATATTGGTAAGTGATTGTAGTGGAGTGATGTTGGCGGCAAAGTTAAGTAATCTAGATAAATCATGCAAGGATTCCCAACGTGCAGCTTCCAGACAACCCAATGTCCCTGAACTGTTGTGCTATGGGGCTTGCCATGTTCTTGATTCTGGCCATCCTCAACAGAACCTGCTCATCACTGAGAATGGCGCAGCTGGAACACACAGGTCATTGCCAGGACGTCGTAGTTGTTAGCTGAGCAACAACCACAGCTGGGCATTCCTGAACCTGGTGAGTTTCCAAGCCCTTGTTATTCCTCTACACTGGATTAGTTTTCTGGCAATCCCTCAGGTAAACCTCTTTCTTTAGAAACACACATACTCTGCAAGAAAACTTTTTCATGTATGAGGGAAACTGAGATCATACCTGTTTGATAAACCATTTTCACCTAATCCTTGATGTGGGGTAATTTGTAAACCCAAAGCACCTAAATCAATTGGCAATAACAGTTCCATTCAACCATGTACCTAGTCAGGATGTCAAATTCTCAGTGATGTATTATTTTATGTTTAGCATGCATCCGGTTACATAAAAGGATACTGCACAATATAGTAACTTTGCTATGTTATCCTTGCTATGTGATCTTGATGTTCTTAAGTAGTCCTTCTACAAGCAAAACTTCAGAAATGTCTATATTACAGCTTAATCTATATTACTTAGTCAGGAAATAATTTAAATTTAATGGACATTTTACATGACTCTAGAGATTTACAGATGTTTTAGTGGATTTTGGACAATGCATACCAGTGGCATTTGGTAGGCATGGATTTGATAAAGAGAATCATATGTAGGAGTAAGAATACCACTTCTTAAACAGCCACTGTAATGTAACAATAACAAGCATTGCAAGGCTCTCATTAAAAAACTTAAAGTCAGATGTGTGATTAGAGTTAGTCTTGTTAGGCATTGAATATGACTATTATTGTTTCTTCTTTCTTATAATAGCAGTTTTTATTAAAATAGAAGGATTATAACAAGACATTAATGTGGACAAGGCTGTAGGAAGGAAGGAAGAATGGCAAAGGTGATAACTAAAAGGACAAGCATTTGTAAATTGTGGCATAAATTCATGCTCGAGCAGCCGGTCCATGTAGCTTGTTGGCACTGCTCGTTAGGATGGGAAAGCTGGAGGGAGGATTGCCCTGCACCTACCATTGTAGTTCTAATGGGTGGAGTAGCCTGTGTGTGGCCCTAGGACAGGCTACATTGCGGGCCCTGGGGCCTGATCAGGGAAAAAAGTGGAAGATCTGCACAAGGGGAGGATCCTCTGGTTTGCCTTGCTCTGAAATGTGCAAGCAAAGGAGGAATCTCTGAGAGAATACACTCAGCTGCAGAGAGGACTGCTTTAGGGATTCACATTTGTGAATGTGAAATTTGAAAGAAAGAGTGGAATTTGAGGGGCTGACGTTAACATTATACCCTGTTGTCTGACTAACTGCAGAGAAAAAGCTACAGATTGTTTTTAAAATTTCTGTTAGGAATGAAACATCAGACAGCGCTGCAAAAACATCAAAGAGAGACAGATCTGTGAGTGACTTTATGATCATTTGTTTGTACTAGTCTCCTATTGCTCTTTTCAAAGCAGTAAAGCTACAGCAGTGGTAACTGCAAGAGTGCAATAAGCCTGAAACAAATCTCATCTATTCTAAAACAAGTTATTCTACAATGGCTTTTTGTATGAACCTAAAGTTGCATATCAAAGTGTTCCAAGCTAGTGGGGACTCATGGAGTGAATAAAAAGTAAAGAATTTTTTTTCAAATCTTTGTAGTTAAATTTCAAAGCATTTAGCCAGTAGTAATTTAAGGTTAAAGAACAGGAGAGCACAATCATCACACTTACTTAAGAAAAGAAAGAAAGAAACTGGTTAGTTTCTTGAGTGTGCTGTCTTCAATATCTCCTTACACTATGATTGAGTCTTATGTTGCGGGTTTGACTGAATACCTTAACATCATAAATAACCTACATCCTCACTTCCTATGTCTGTAATTTAATGTATTCAAATACACTTTGAAACATTTCTATGCTAACCCAAAGACAGAAGAACAGTATTTTAAAACATTGGTGTTCCTAATATTTACCTGCTTAAGGTGTTCACTGAGAGCGATTCTCAAGTTGCTGTTCCTTCTGTTTAACATTTCACAAGTCATTAGCGTATAAAAGATGGCAGTACATGCCAGTGGCATGCAGAAATAGAAACCAAACAGCCACCAATCCTTTGCATCTTTGTAAAACTGTGGATAAGGGAAAGAAAAGAGAAGGTATTTTCATATGATTCAATGGAAAGTACCACAGAAATGTATGGGAAATGGAAAGCGTGACAGTTGGTAAGCTGGTATCTGTCTATTGGTAAACAGTCCCAAATTATGTAAACTTTCTTATCATTTGGATTTATTTTGGACCAACATCAAGATGGGAATTGTGGCAGTGTAAACATTTATTTTACCTTACTGACAATCTGCCTGTACCTTTGTAGCAATCTCTCTTGGGTTGGAATTAATTTCTTTTGATTGTGTTTTCTGAACATTTACACTCATTCAAGAAAACTGGAGTTCAGCTTTCATAAAAAGAACGTGCCAAAATGTAGACACTGTCAGTCTGAGATAACAAATCTCACTAAAAGCCTGTCTCAGGAAATGCCGTTTACCTCTGTGGCTTCTGCCCTGATTCCAAAAAAGGAGAATTCAAAATGTCTTGTAAGTTTAATCACCTTTTGTTATCAGTGAAATGATTGGTAGTCGGTTCGCTTATGTACAGGGCAGATACGAGCCACTGTGTAAGTGTTTGTCTGATATATGCAAAGCTCAGGACTGCTGGCTTCCAGTGGTACTGTTACTTTTAACCCTTTACCTGCCTTTCACACCATTTGACTTTTGTGACAGGACACTGAGGGAATTGATAGAGTAGCAGGACTTTGCTGTGTAATTTTAAATGTTAGTTGTGGTTTAAGCTGTTGTTTAAGTTAATACATTTATGTATTATGGGAAATACTACATTTGACAAAACATTTAAAATTATTCCTTTTTGTAGACAGTTATATTTTCAGACTCGAGAAAGTATTGTATCTTAGTTTTTAATCTTTACGCTCAGCCAAAACCATGCACTGAAATATGACATTTTAAAGACTTCCTGTCTCTACGTTATTAGTCACTGAGATGGGTGTGTGTAAAAGGGAACCTTCTTTCTCATAATCTTTCCCCTCGCTTGTTTATTCCTAGCGGATATGCTCTTGTAACATCACAGTTCCCACACCAAATGTCAAAATGCTAATAACTGAGGATTATATGGATCCTGTTTGAAGAAGTCAAACTTCTGACATCTTGTTTACATTTAAAACTCAACAGTACTATGAAAGATGAAGGAAACAAATGCAGTTTAATAAACTAGTATTTGATAATGTTCATTTTTTAATTGCTTTAGTTACACTAGAAATTTGATTTACTGAGAAAAAGGGGATGGTTTAAATTTTCTCCTTCTGCCCCAACAGAGTTAGCTGCTTACAGAGCTTGCTAATGTAGAGTACACTACTAGTATCTAGGCCACAACCCCACTCCAAAGGACATCATCTTGGAACTGTGTTCATTAGCTCATTTCCTCTTCCTCATTTTAGCCTCATCCCTGTGTGAGGAGGGGCTAGAGTCTGCTGCATAGTTGCACTCTCCTTTGGGGTCGAATTTCCCTCACTGGAACCCGAGCTTCTGCCAGCAGAAAAACAGAAAACAAAACGCCTCATATTTTAAGAGTTTGTACTGAGGGGAGATTTAATTACCACTCCTCTTGCAGAGAAAAGTATTACGAATACATGGAGCAATTATCTTTTCTATGGCAAATTCCTCCGGGTCAGACTAGAAGCGTATTGGTTGGGCAGCACACCAAAACGTATACTGTGTGAATCCACTCCATATATACAAGGCAAACTTTCCATCATATCGGTCTACCAGCTTTCATGAGCATTGCATGGCTGCCAGGAACATACCCCCAGGGTCCCGTGTCACAACCCTGACCAATGCATTAATTCTGTACGAAGACTTGGCTTTGTAAAGTTACAAAACCTACAAGAAAATGTCTGTAAATGATTAATTATGGAATCTGACTTTCTCAAATCTTACATCAAAGCACAAAACTAGGTTGATTTAAGAGAAGGAGACATTCTTTTGTTTGTCTTGAAAGCCCACATGGAACACATTTCTACAGGAAATGTGCATTTTAAACAAGTTTCCTAGTGCACTCAGCCTCTAGGGAATCATGGTCTAGCATGAACCTTTCAAGTCTTTCAAAGATAGCTTTAAACTTGAATAAATTCTCCTATTAAAAACAACAGTTAATGATAAATCCTTCCCAAAGTTTAGTAATTGCTTATTGTGGTATTTGTGGTAGTGAATATTATAGTTAAGGTTAAAATGGTATTTCCATTTTAATCTCATGTTTGTACTTGCTTGCAACGCATTGAAACACAACACTTTTTTGACTGATGCGTCCAACACTTATTCTCAGCTTGGACCTAAATACTGATTTATTTCCTTGAAAATCAAATTGGCATAGTGAGATTTGGAGCTTTTGAATTATTCTCGGCAAATAATACTAATTCCTGCTAATAAACAAAACAAACCAAGCTATTCTACTTACTGCATTAAGAACAGAACATTAATCATTAAAGTTAACATGCCTGTGGAAGACCTGAACTGTAGTGTTTTTGAGAAGCATGATGAGAAAAACATTCTTTTTCTCAGGGAGAGAGGAAGTGAAGATTGTCCAGGCACATTTGTGGAGAAAAACAGCCACTACAAAAGGGAAAAGCCTACATTTACTGCAGTGTGCATTTCATAAATCATGTTCTTTTAACTATAGTATCTACAGCCATATTGTCTGTGGAGTTTAGAAATAAGGATTCTGTAAGTCCTGGGCAATTCCACTCCCTCTTCACTTGCATTAATTATTTCCATTAGGGAATTGCTTTCGTTTTCTCTTGCTCATCTCTGAACCTTTCTGCTATCCCTGCAGTCTAACTCTACCAAAGTTGGGGATGTTCCACTGAAGAACACAATTCATACACCCTTTTTATTTTCTAAATCTCCTAACACCATTTGCTTCATCCTTCCCAATTCTAACCCAAGCCACGTGGGATCCTAAGCTTGGGATCTAACCCAAGATCCAATAAAAGGAGAGGTAGCAGACATTTGAAAACAGAGAAACTTACACTCTGTCATGAAAAATTCTGGGTCAGGAAAAAATGTGGAGTTTCCCTCAAGACTGAAGACCTTGCATTATCTGCATTCTCTGAGACAAAACAGAACAATACTTTTTTTACTATTATGATTGTGATTATTATTATTAATTGGTGAATGATGGCTGGCCCTTCTTTGTGTTCACAAAGAGAAAAAAAATAAGATATCTCTTTCCCATTTTCTCAGTGTAAGGCCAGGCAGAAAATCACCATCCCTGTATGTGGTAAAGATACAGTAATTCTGTAGACTACTCACCTGACTTGCTTTGAACAAGCTAATGTGGGTATTTGCAACTGTTAAGGTGCAGTAGCACAGACGATGAGGGCTATGAAATGTGCCAAAGAAGCCTGGTGTGTACTCAGGCGCTTCTCTTTTTCTTGAATTGCTGTGTCTAGATTACAGCTAACTGTGCCTAAGCTACCTAGGTTACAGATATGATTCCATCGTTTTTGCAGCCATGATGTCTAATAAGTGAAGGGATTATTCTCTCATTTTGTAAGTGCGTTTGGAATAGGAAAAATTATGTTAGAGCATGGCCCCACCCTATCATTTATCTGCCAAAAGATCTAGCTACTGCATACAAAACGATGACTCATCACGGTAGAACATGTTTTCTGACAGTTACAAGCTTCAAGGTGTTATACCTAGAAACACAATACCTCCCAAGGCTCTGGCTACACTGACATCTCTTGATGGTACTTTAATCAGGCCCAAATTGCAAATTTCTGTATTAAGAACCCTCAGCAGTGAATAAATGAAAATGTTGTAAAGTCACATTTAACATCTCTAAATGAAAGTAGAGGCTGGTAACTGCATGAAGGATCTTCTTTGCACCAATATACATTAGAATACATTTTGCACTTTAATGGATGAATAAAGCATACTATAATCCAGTATCTTAAGTGTCCAAGTTATATACTGTGGATTCCAAAAAGAGAAGAAAGGATGTTACTTACCAACATAAAATTATTTGTAGGGTTGAGCATGCAGGTAACATAACCTTCATCCTTGTATGTGAAAGGTACCACAGCAAAACCAATGGCTTCTGGAATAGCCAGTATAAAAGACAGAAGCCAAATGGAGAAAATTTCAATAGCAGTGATCATAGGGATTCCAATTCCCTGAACACGGCTCCAGGAGGCAACTGCTCTATACCTGAAAGAGACAGGCATTAGTTTCCAATCTTCAATTTCTTAAATTCAAACGTCTTGCTCCAGTTTTATATATGAAGTAAAATCCTCAAGCTGACATCTTATACTTGTATTGCTTGTTTTTCCTGCCTGTTCCAGGGGCTCTGCTGACTGTCAAGCCACGTAGGACACAGCAGAGCACATCAAGGGATGGGTAGCAGAGAGCTGGCTGCAATTGTTCTGCTTAGGCACAGGATTGTATGGAATTCTGCTATGTGGACTATACTAATGATTTCTAATTACAGTGGGCAAGGTTTGTGAGGACAGACTGTATCTTTTACCAGATCAGCTGATGTAACAGCAGAAAAAAAGCTTTCTAACACGCTAGCCATTCTAACAGATCTGAAACAGATTTGTTACCTCAGCTGTAACAGCAGTCCTATCTGAAGTGGAGTTGTCAGCTGGCATGCAGTGAAATACTGTGAAAAGACTCTTCATGATATGAGAACGCGTTTCTTTTATTTACACTGTTTAATGCTAAACTACTGTTTTTATGAGGCATATCCTGTTGTGGCCTCAGACTGCAACTGAGTGCTAGTTAGGACTGCCTGGCAGTGATCTTGGCCTCTGCATCACTTTTCTGATGAGAAACCAAAGTACATGCCTAAAAAGCGTGCACATGCCAAAAGCAACACATTTTACCCACAACTTTATCCCTTAGATACCAAGTTTCTCTGTAAAAAGTGAAATTATTGAAACCCATTTCCCTGTATGTATGCATCTCATAACTCAGATCTCTGATAAAAGGTAAGAACTCAAAAAGTTTCAAGTGCAGTTCATGCATTTATAGCATTTCTCTCTGTTCCTCTTCCTCTCTTTACCTTCTCTGTCCCTCCCATGCTGGCAGATTCTTGTTAGAGGCTGCAACATTTCCCCCAGTTGGGGAACTGAGCAGGTCTTTCTCCTTGACTTCTCTGCCAGTTTTCAAAGAACTCGTAGGAGTTTATTAGCTTTGAGACCTCAACCTCTCTGTCGAGTCTGGTCAAAAGGTTCAAAAATTATTGGGAGAAAACTGATAGGCATGTAATACAGAGTACATACCAGTCCGTAAATAGAAAATTCAGTAGCATTAACTGTTATCTAGCAATAGCTGCAGTAAACAAGTTACTTAGCATTTCCAACAATTTAGCAAAGACAATGCTATCTAAAAATTTTGGACTGACTATGGCAAGTATTCTTTTCTTCCTCAGACATGCCCTCATTTTCTGCTCCATGAGTCCTGGCAGACACATTTGGATGCATGCAGCTGCTACCTCTATTCTTAACACCTTTCCAAGGCAGGAGCCAATGTTAAGCTTTTCAGAGAAAAGCAAATGAGGTGGTGATTTTAGCAGATGACAGCAGCTAACAACAAGGCATACCAGCATGCACAAGGAAGGTGAAGGCTGTGGGAAAAGAAGGTGCCCTCAGCAGACCAGGAGTGTACAATTTGCAAGTACGTAGGCTGTGAGTGGCAGGGATGGGTGAGCTTTGGCAGGGAAAGGAAAGAACAGGGGAATTTAGATCAGAAAGTTTTAGGTTGGAGGATTAGGGTGTGGAAGGGTGAGGGTGGGATGGCTTATGATTGGATGAAGTTAGAATTTTGGCATGGGCTCAAGGGCTCAGGGGTTACAAGGGTTTAAGGAAAAGAGTACTTGAGAACTCTGGATTAGGATGCTTTGAATGTACTGGGAAGGGCTGGAGTTTGGATTTCTGAGACGGAAGGAATGAAAAGCTTCTGACGGGAAAAAACTGTTAAGGGATGTAGGACCTAGGCTACGGATGTCAGTAAAAATTAGAGTTATTAAAAGGCAACCACACCCCTCCTCGAACCAAAACACTAATTTGGGATTAAGGATTCACACACACAGCATTTCTTCTGATTCCCTGTATCACACCCCCTTTTTTATTTGGAAGTGTGCTCATTCTTATTAACAGGATGGAACGTGCAAATTAAATCCCCTGTAGCCTTGACGTTAGAAGGAGGAAGATGCAGGAATGAAAGATCAGGCCTTTAGCCTCTCACAAAAACTTCAGAAGGCATTATTACGGAACATCACTGGAAGGCGTCAGAGCCTTGTAAGCCACCATGCTTGCAGTAAACAGACTAGAACCCTTTGCTTTGATATCTATAGCAATATCATACACAGCATAGTCACAAGTGTACTAGGGACAGGTTCTTAGCACACCAGTTTAACAGAAATGTATGTATAAAGATTGTGAACATGCTAAAGCAAAGTAGTACATTTTGGACTTGCAGATTAAAAATGAAAACATCTTCTAAAGACATCGATATCTTCAAAGGATCTCAGAAAGGAGGGAGGCAATAGTTCACTCATATGGAGGAGGCCTATGAGAATGGAATTCTGAGAGCACTGAGACAAACTATGCTGAAATAATTGGGAAAGTAATGCTCAACATCAGATCTTCTTACACATTTATTCACATTAAAATTCAAATTTAATTTTGAATCATTTGTGATCCTTTCGTATTTCATTTTACCAAATATCAAATTTTGGCTTTAACTACTAAATGGAATATTCTTAGGAGTATTCACACAAATGCTCAGATATTTGTACCAAGTGAACTTTGGAAATATAACAATCAATTTGAAGTTTACTCTCTACTGACTGGCAATTTTACAATCAGCTCAATCAGCGGCACAAGGTGCATGGTACTTATCATCCTTGACTGAATGATGTTCTTAAACAGGGGACTGTAGACTATATGTTTTTCAAATAAGACCTATAAAGTTTGTGTTGCGTAAATGACTATGCAAATGACAACAAATGGGTTGTAAATAATGAATCTAGTGCTTTCCTTTCTTGCATTTTTTGTACCTGTTCTCTTCAAGTTATGTCTGCTTTGTATAGGAGAAGATCAGTGTGCACAGCAGCAAGGATTTCGATCCTATTTTATTGGCAATTTTTTTCAGTTCAGATTTCAAATAACCATCAGATGAAGAATTACTGGCTGAAAAAATGTTATGAATGGTTTCAGCTAAAGGATAAGAAGCTCACTAATTAGATCAGAATCTCCTGAATACGTATTAGCCTGCAATTACTTGGTCTGTACTCGCTGCTGTAAGAGCGATTTGAAAAATAGTGGTAGTAAAATTTTTCAAGTGGGTGTTCTGTGAACTATGTAATACATAGGATCTTTGTCTAGCCACAAACCTCCCATAATTAGGAGTGGGAAAATACTGCAGGGTTTATTTCCCTCACAATGCCAGGGAACTGAAATAAAATAGATGCACCATGCATTACATTTAATTCCTCAATCTATAATCTGTGTGTGCATGTTTTATCCTTTCATTTTCTATTTGTTTCCTTTTTCTCTCTAACCTTGTCTAAAACATTCAGCTCTTTTCCAGGTCATTTCCTTTTCCCTGTTTAGTGCTGTGGCTCCCTTTTTCTTTTTTCCCTCATTTTCTACTGCTCATGCACGTGCTGTCAACTTTAGCATATTGTGCCCTTCAGTTGCTCTTTCTCCTCTGCTTTCTCCTCTTCGCTTTTCTCCCATTCTTAGCTATTTATTCCAACTTGCTTTTCGTGGACCCTGCATTCCCTCCTGCTACTTGTATTCGAGTATGCACAGTATTTAAGGGCACAGGATCATTACATCATAAAGTACACATACATGAAATTAAATACTTTGCTCTCCTATGCACTCCTATCTAGTTATAACTTATTTAAAGCATGTCTTTCAGAAGGACATCTTGTCTTGATCTGAGAACATTAAAAGCAGCACACCTTTACCTTTCCGTGGTGATTTCTTGTTGTAGTTAATTATTTTCATTGTTAAAAATATGTACCTTATTTTCATTTGGAATTTGTCTGGCTGAAACTTTGATCAATGGGTTCATATTATATCTTTCATTGCAAAGCTAAAGACCCCATGGATATCTGATACATCATCTGTGTTTCAGTGCTTGGACATAATATTTAAGTGGCTTCTTTGGTATCGTTTCTGAGAAGCAACAAGTTGAGATCTGTATAATTTATGATGCTTTCCTACACCCTCTCCATGATTTCATCATTCTTTGATAAGGAATAATTCCAGAACTCTAATTAGCCTTTCAGTA
>VXAL01012970.1:61724-102058 GCA_013399475.1 Chauna torquata | reverse complement strand
TTATATATTATTTATTTATATTTAAATATAAATAAATGACTGAATGAAATACATTGAAAGCTCCAGCAGATTATTTTCTGGATAGATTGGCAATATTCTAAAAAATGTTTGCAGGGCATATTTTTGCCTTTTGCCAAGAGCTCTTGCATGAGGCTTTAGTTTATGTCAGGAGCTACAGAAAAACTGTTGGAGAAAGAAAGACCAGTCTGAATCCAAGGTGGTTCTTCAACCAGTTGTAATTGTCTTGAATTTCAGCTCCAGATTCTCAACAGTCAGTAATCATATGGTGTCTGGGTTTGGATAAAATCAGAATAGTTTTCAGGCACCACTGGATGAAGGCTAAATTAGAAGTGGCACTGCCCAGGGAAAGAGGCCTTAACAGGTTTCTATCAGTCGCCTGTGCCAAGCAAAGCCCCCAAACTGATTTATTGTTACAAATCACACTCTAACAGGCAACAGAAATACAGCCACCTATTGATTTGTGTGCACTGGCTGTGGCTGTAGCATATACTCGGCAATAGAAATGAACAAGCACTTTGTACTAACTGAGAAACTGTGTTACTACAAAGCAAATACCAGGTTCAAAAAGAAAAGTGTTGTACTTGAAAAAGGTTCACTTAGTCATTACTCCTCACAGGGAAGCTTTATCACAGTTTCAGCATGTACACATCTTCCCTGCACCCCAGGAAGCTCTCCTTTTTTAAGATGAAAAGTATTTTATTCCTTTTGTTTCTTACACTTTTCCATTAATTGAAGTACCATCAGTACCAAATCATTAGACATTCTTTTCAAGTTGATTTTAATCAAAATCACTAGGATCAGGATGAAGTAATATGATTTTTTAAGATTAACTTTGCAATCATTTCCATGGGTATACTCCATTATCATTCCACATCAGCTATGCATTCATTACTTCCCTTTGGATCAGGTGCCAGTTTTTTCTTCAGTAGATATTTTTAGTGAGCAAATCTGATCCTGTCTGTGGTTTTACTAATTCTACATCAAAACAAGTCAATTGCCCTCTGTTCTACCCTAGCAGGATGCAGAAACTTCAGAGGGAATTAACATTACCATTTTGTATGAAAAAGTGGACCCTGAAATTTAATTGAATTAGTCCTGATTTACTTAGGTACAAGATAAGAACAGGGACACTGGCTCTGCTCTTCCAGTGCTTTTGTGTGTTTTTAATATCCAAACAAAATGGGGATAAAATTCTAGCAGATTACATTTTCTCTCAAGCCACAAGGATAGGATGAATCAGGCTGATTATCCTACCTTGTATCCTAGTTCTCCATGACTTGGTCAAATGGATTCTGCGTTTGCAACCCCACACACAAAATCTCTGAGGTTTCAAAATAAGACATGTGGCAAAAGAAATACACTTTTCCCCTTGTGTCATTGCAACCTAGGAGTATTTCATAAGGTTCAACTGTGGTGCAATTTCTGAGCAAGAAAAGAGTGTAGTCAACAGCATATTTTTACAATGAAATCAGAAACCAAAATTTCAAGGTTCTACTGTCAGTCTTAAAAAAACTCAGCAAAGTGACCAGAAAGCTACAGCTTCCTTGAGCATCCCCTCTTCTCTGCTCCTTTATATGGCCTCTCTGCCCTGACGCTGCAGCTTGAAACAAACAAGACAGCAGTGCTGAGAACATTCCTTTGCAATGATTTTTAAATGTCACTCAGTTGATTTTATTCTACTGCTGTTGCTATTTTCTAACCCCCATTAGTATGCTAGCTGATGTACAAAACACAGATAAAGTCCCACTGTGCATCCCAAGCAATTTATATATAGTCTGAAGGAGAGAATGTTATAATCTAACCACATCAGCATTCACCAGTACATGCTCATATGCATCCACGATGTTTATCTAATTCTATGCTGATACTGTGTGTTTACAGGCATATGATGACCCCGGACCTCAGCCCAAAATAGATGGACTGGGTTGGGTGCTGGATATGAAATGTCTCTGAGCTGCTCTCTAAAAACTGCTGTGGTTCAGCAACTACATGTTAGGTCCACTCTCTCTGCCACATGGCATTGAGGATGAAAGTGAAGGTTTTATTATACCTGCCTCTTCCTGCTCTAATCTCATCGTAGTGCTCTAGAATCTTCCTCTTCTTCCTATATCCACTTGGGACCACTGCTGTGCAGACACACAAGATCTGTTTCCCAGAAACTTAACTCTGTTTCATACAGGTAGTGCTTGCCCCCATGCAGGATACTCTCCGGAGTTTCATGGCCTTTAGGTGTTTAGTGATTCTGATGGCACAACTCCAGCAGTTAGGGTTTCAGCTGTGTCTTCAGCAGGACAAATAGAAATAACCTTCTTTATTCCCTAACTTCTGTTCAATTTGTGCAGTGATGGAGACCAGAACAGCAGATCTCTGGTTGTTTACATAACTTCTAGTTGTATAAGTAACCATCGTCTCCTAACTATGGTGTAGGAGTTACAAAATCAGGGTGTTCCTGGGTGATTTCCTTTCCTTGGAATGTAGCACGGAATGAAAGATGAGAGAAATTACTCTCTCTCAGATCACATGTGGTTTTGTTTTTTCAGGCAAGTTTTCTCTAGGAGATGTTGAGCTTTGTTGATGCAGCTCTGTCTTAAATTGTCATCTATACTTATGTATGCTCTTGTAAAGCAGGTCAGCTTCAAGGCAAGGGCTAAATATGGTACCTGCTGTTTTGGTTGGAATTCAGGTGGAATCTGACTCAACACAGAAGTGTCCAAGGTCTATACCACTGACTTGACTGCGTTAAGTGACAAAAGATGGTAGTTTAGGACCCGAGGGAATGGAGTCAAGCTGCGACAGGGGAGGTTCAGGTTGCATATCAGGAAAAGGTTCGTCACCGAGAGGGTGGTTGCACACTGGAACAGGCCCCCCAGGAAAGCAGTCACGGCACTGAGCCTGTCGGAGTTTAAGAAGCGTTTGGACTATGCTCTCAGTCATATGGTCTGAATTTTTGGGTAGACCTGTGTGAAGCCAGGAGTTGGACTCGATGATCCTTGTGGGTCCCTTCCAACTCGAAACATTCTATGATTCTATGATTCTGTGATTCTCACTGAAGCGTTCCTCCTGTCTCCGATCTGTAAGACTAGTTGGTTAGAAGGAAGGGTGGATTGAGTCTCCTGCTTGTGGTATTTTGATTCAGTGACTCAACCAGGACCATTCTGTTCCCATGAAACTTCACAGACAAGAATTCACTCTGTACTTTCAACTTTTTCTCTTCTTCCTGCAACCCTATATCCTAAAGAGAATTGTACTGCAGGACAATACTCATCCATTTCTTTCTTGGGACCCGCAGACTGTTGCTCATCCCACATGTGTGACTCAGCTCTGCTCCACCGCTTTGCTGGCAAGGAGAGCTGTAAGGGCAAAGGAGAGAGAACAGAGCCTGTCTCTAAGTATGCTTTCCCTTCCCACTGCTGGCGTGAAGATCCTCAACTTTGGGACGGGCATTGACTGGAGGAAGAGTGGAGGAAGACAGCAAATGGCAGACCTCTGTAATGCAAGGCACAGGACAAACACTGAGTATATCAAGACGGCTCAATAGTTCAGGCTTCCACTGACTCTGGTATCAGTATTTTGCTTATACTTAGAATCATGACACTGCCATAGGACAGAAGGCGCACTGCATCTCTTCAGCTGTTCTTTGCAGGAAGTATATTCCTAATTTTGCTACAGCCAACAGCTGTCTTTTTTCCACTTTCTGGGTGGATAAAAGTCTGACTGTTTTTTCCGGAAGGAAGAAAGGTTATACGGGGATGCAGGAGTACCATCAAAGGCATTTTTTTCTTCTAAATTGCCCTATCACCGCTTTTTTGACTACTTTGCTCAGCTGTGTAAAGATGAGTAAAGTCATTTTCTCCCACTTAGGCAGCTAGGAAAAGGAAAGTATAGTTTTTACACAAGAGAAAATAGATTATACTTGAAGAGATCCTGTAAGATGAGAAAACAAATACCCTGGTTTTGAAGCAGAATGTTCAGTCTCAACTAACAGGTAAAAAACATAAATCCTAAGTTTTATGTTCTCTTTAAAATGTTTATTCCAAAAATCTACTTAGCAGCAAAGCATTCCTGACAACTCTAGACATCTCCCCTGTGGTATTTTTGCTGTTTACAAAGTAGGATTAGGGTTTATTTCTTGTTGTCTGTGGTGATGGCTAACTTCCCATCCTTTTAGGTATACTGTTTCTCATGTTGTGCTGCTGTTCTTCAGGGGAATGAGCTGCAAGGTGTGCTTATGTGCATGGCGATTTGCTGAAAAGAACTTTTTCAATCCCTAGGCAAAATGTTGCTCTTGTTATTCTTCCAGTTACGTTGTCTTTTGTGTGTTGGTAAAAGAGGGTGACAGTATTGCTAAGGAATTACTACAGAACTGGTAAAACCTGGATATGCACAGCCAGAGCAATTCCTTGTTATACGCAGAGTTCAGCTGATTGAAAAATGAACACAGTGAGTATATAAAATATTCTGGTAAACCTACAGTCCGTAGGTACTGTACAATATTACAGACCCACAGAACAGCAAGACAGGCATGAGATGTGAAATAGAAGAGGGAGGAGCTGCTAGCACATTGAAAGGAATATATACTCCCCCACAGTCTCAGGGTTGTTCACTTAAATATTGGACAGCCATTAGTTAATGGCATAGTGGATCTTGAACTGAGACCTAGAATATAAAACCTTCCTTACCTAGTACCTTGGAATGCATGATATGCACTTTCTGCTAGGAAGCTGTACTCTGCAAATGGAGAGAACAGATTCCTGGTCTACCTACACTTGTCCCTTCCCTCTTCCATTTCGGGTGATTCGTGCCTGCAGGACACAGCAATCAATTCCTTTGCTACCTCTAGATTTCTTTTATGTGTGATCACTACATGGGGACATACACCCAAATCATAGGTCATGTTCTGAGCAAGTAATGTTGATTTCTGCATCGTACTGGGCTACCAATGTGCTGCTTCTTGGAATCACTGACAAGAATTCAGCAAAAGCTGCAATGCAATTAAGCTGGTGGCCTCAGAATTTCCTACTGGTGCTTATACTTAATAGAGAAATACACACCACACATGGGACAAATTTTGCTTTTAAAGGGAGGTTTCTTTTCAAAGTAGACTTAACTTCATGTGTGCTGTGGGCTTGGCCTTCTATAACTATACACAAAACTATAACTACGGTGGATGTCTCTTGCTTAATTAGTCTACAGGATCATTACCAATATGTTTGGTTATCAACTTTGTTTATGTATAATATTAATTCTGCCAGTGAAGGCAATCACCAAATAATTTGTGATCTAGAACACTTACACAGTTGTCCGATGTTGAAAAATGTTCATGACTAGAAGTGGCTCAGCTAAGTCTTCCTTTATGGAAGAGAAAATGGCTGAAAATGTTTGCTTACTGCCAGCTGACGTTAACATTTATCTTTATAATGTTCTAGGTGGACTGCTCAGCTTTAGATGCTGTTGTAACTAAAGTAAACATGAACGCCAAAAGAACCCTTAGTCCGTTAAAGAAAACACCATTGTGTTGAGCTGTTTGAGCAGTGGACACTCATGCCTTTTTTTCTTTCATTTTATACCAGTAAAATAATTAGGGCAAAGTTTGTTGGTGACATTTAAAGAAACAGGTTAAAAACTGGCTNTTTTTTTAATAATATAATGACTTAAGGAGTTAAGAATATTAAAGTGTAAGGCGATATAATTAACATCAATCCTATGTAGGTCATTTTTCAATAAATAGAACTCATTTAAACATTTTTCTCTAAATTGTGTAAAAATGGAAGCAGGCAGCTCAAGGCTTCTCAATAACATCTTTAAAGCTGAACTTTGCCATTCCAAAGGTGAGAGCCTGGGCCTAGAGTGTTTCTAGCTCCACAAGCTCAGGCAACTTTTTCTGTTTCAGAAACAGGAGAGCTTGTTCTGTGCAGAGCAGCTGTTGCTCTTGCTGTTGCTCCTGCTAAACTTTAGCCAGTGATAGCAGTAGCCAGAGTTCTAGCACAGCCAAGGCAACAGTGGTGCTATAGATATACTGCTGCTCCTGCTTCTGTATACCTTAGAAAACTGGCTAGTTTCTTTATAGAAAGCAGTCCCCTAAAGAAGCTTTCATACATTGGGTCCAAACAACATATTTGCTACAAACGCGCACAGCAGTGATGGGTAATGTGGGTGATGCAGCAGCTTTCAGCAATGTGCTATGCCACCTGATTCTAGAAAAGAAGGTATGAAACCTCTCACTTGTTCAGTGCCTTAAGCCTACCTCTACAGCACCAGGAAACATTAGAATTGTATTTCCTAGCCTTCTTTTCACAGAAAAGAAGTAATTCTCATCAATTTGGAGGCTTCATGATTTGACATTGTGAATACCTGAGATTTATATGTTTTGCATTAAGAGGAAACTATTTGGGTCTAGGTGCTATAAATGTGATTGAAAATGAAATTGTCTCAGAATGAGTTGTTCAGTCCATTAACGCTGGATTTATAATTGGCACCCTTCCTGTAAAACTCAATTTGTTACAATTTTTTAATATTGATTTGATCCTACAAGTGGAGATACTAGAGGTAATTAAGCCTGATGGGACTTTAATACATTCAGAATATCTTCAAAGAAGGCTAGTGAATATTACTAACATCTCAATCCATTTAACAAATTGCTAAGGGGAATCCACCGTATAATTACAGTAACTGGAGAAAGTAAGTAGGAATTTTTGAGTCTACTGTATGGTGAAGAAAGGATAAAAATGTCAAACACCTGTGACCATATCTTCATCTGACATAAATTATGTAATTTTTTTTTTTTTTTTAGTGTCACATCATTGATAATGCATAACAGAATCATGGACTCAGTCCTCCTGGGACCTTACATTTTCAATTACTATAATCTTATAACTCCCTCTTTCTAAAGATCTGTAAAATGGATCTGAATATCAGTGACATTAACTATTTCTCTTTTGAAAGTTGTTTCAAAATAGTTAAAGCTACCTTATGTTTCAAGGAAGTAATTATACATATTTCTGATATTACATTGTAATTACATAGTATTACAAGTTTTGCTCTATAGGATGTGGCGATCTTAATACTGTACTATTGTTTTTTTAACATGCAGATGAATGCTTGCTTTACTCTGATTCTGATTTTAGAGCAGTTCCGTCCTCCTCAAAGTGAAAATTAGACCTTTAAGGTTTTAAGTGTTTGACACTGTTTATTTATATAGTATATTAATATATGATTCAACATGAGGCTGACTCCACAGCTAAAAGAATGATTAAAATAAAGTTCAGAAGTAAGTATATAGAATACTTCAAAATTTAAGCTTTAAAACAAAAAGGCAATTTTATTTTTTTTGCTTGAAAGACTGTCACTTCCACTTTCAAATGGTTATATTTCCAGTGGCCATCCTTCAGATTGTCACTCAACAAGTGGTGCCACAGATTTTAGGATCCCTTGAGATACAAACAGGAATGCCATTTAATAGACTGTAAAATCAGCTCCTAAGCTAAGTAGACATTATTGAATGGTTTATATGAAAAATGTACTACAAATAATAACTTAATTTCTTAGTAGAAGTAAAAGTGCTCCATTCTAAATGCTACAGATGCTTCCCTGTTTCAGAATACATGCAGCTAACCTTATACAACAAGGTGGTTGTATATGATAATTTTGAAGTAAATAATTTTGGAGGTTCAAGCACTCAAAAAGTACTAAAAGCCAGATTTATACTTGTCAATGTGATTTTAATTCTGCCTTCTCGCATGTGAGATTTGACATACATTGATGTCAAGGGGCTGCCATTTCATTCACAGCCTTTAATTATCAAATACTTCTCTGCAGTCCAGAAAGATATTTGGATATAGTCTATGGTCATTTTGTTTGTAGAGGCATATTCAGGACCACAGTTCATCATATAAGATAAAGCAAGGCCAGTGAACCTATAGAAAGCCAAAACAGTGTCAGAATATTAATTGAAAAAATGTATTTCAAAGTAATAAAGGGAATGTAAAAAACATGGTTTGTTACTTTTAACTAAATTCCTGAAGAATTTTCAGAAGACCATCAAAAGGCAGTCCTGAAAGGCAAAATTAATCCCAGATTTCCAGTCCTCTCTCAATGTGAAGAAGCAGCAGAACTCTTGAAAGGTTAGAAAAAAAATTGTGTGATAAGAATACCTGTTCTTTCCCAAACTTAGCTCAGAAAAAACACATGCCATTTTTTCTTGGAGTTTCTTATCAGAAATTCCACAATAAGACACCAATAAGAAATAAGAACACTGCCCTAGCAAATATCCATAAACACATTGGGATAATTTCCCTGGGAGGAAACTGTAATGCATCACGGGAGATGTAGTACAGGTTGAATCCAATTTACTAAGGATAATGAAAACATGCAGAACCCATTAGGCGTCACACAGCTATGAAAGACACAAGGGAATCTCAAATCAGGCAAAGGCTAATGTATGCATCAACTTGATAATACAAAATATTTTACTTCTGTATCTTCAAATGAATGTTGAATTTTCCAGATGGAATATTGTAAAGTGGAAACTAACATTTCCAAAAATCAGGTACATTGTTATTCACAGTCCTTCTCCTAGTTGCAGATTCATATTAGGTTAAAACTAGTTAAAGTTAAAAGATTTATCTGTAGTTTATACTGCTGTAAGATCAAAATCAGGTACTGCATGTTACCATAGATTATATGCCTCTGTACAAATGAAATGTATGCACATATACATATTTTTAATTAATTAATGAATTCAGGTTGTTTTGATCTTGTTGTATCAATACTTGCGTTATAATGCAGGTCAAATTACGATGTCAATAGTTATAATATATACATACGATGTACTTCTTTTCAATTCACCATTTCATTAATTTAAAAATCCAATTTGAAACCAGAGAACACTAGTTATTATAAGGTTACGCATTAATATGCTTTGTTTAAAATATCTGTCACTAAAATTTAAGTCTCTAGAATCTTTAAGGGCCAAAATGTGAGGAATGGTCTTTTTCATTGTATCTTTTAGTATTTTATTTACTGTCAGAAATGCCTTAATTTTTTACTGAGGAAAGAAAGAAAAGACTATAAGGTCCTACCAGCTATGGATTTGTGTATAATCCACAAGGATACTGATAGAAACTGACAAAATTCTTTGAAGACTTTCAAAAACAAGTTAATATCAGCAAGATGAATATATTCAAAAAGGACTCAGTTCTGTTCATTCAAGCCTGTCCCGGAATCATGCAAGTTACACTAGCAAACATATTTTGCATCAAAAAAAAAGCACTACGTTATGGCTTTGTTTGATTAAAATGCAAAACAAAAAAACTGGGACAGGGTAACTGGGACAGAATTGCTGAGGATCCTTTTTATGCTTTGAGAAATCTAGATGAAATTTGATATTTCAAAAATGTTCTCTGATATAATTAACCTTAGTAACCCTGGAATAATTTTGGAAATCTGCTGTTTATGAGTATTAAATTAAAACCTTAACTCTCAGTGTAACTGACATAGTCTCTCTCTGCAAAGTCGTAACATGAAGCTTGCTAATCACAGAGAATATTTTCTACAAAAACATAAAGTAAGGATAGGATATTCCAAAAATAGCAACTAATCCAATGCTTTAGGTTTATCAAGAAGGAGAACAGTCTATAAAAAGTCTACTCTCACAATTTGTTTTGCTAGCTATAGTAGCTATAATAAATGAAAAGTTCCTTGAAATATCCAAGGCCATGCTTCAGTTGAGAGCTAGGAGCAACATCATCTTTAAAAAAAGATAGTTTTTCTTTATGGAGGTGAGACCTAAGAGCAAGGATTTTGTTGTAGAACAAAAATGAGTTGTACTTGTTCTTAAGTGGACTATTCATTGACAAAAGAGCACTACTTAGACACAGAAGTAACCACAGAGAACCAGCGTACTTGTAAGGAAACTGCAATTAAAATGTATTGTTGTTGCATCCTACCTTGTACACAATGATAGGAATATCAGTGACAATATAGATAAGGTCTCCTAGTGCCAGACTGGCTATCAGTGCATTCGGGCCATTCCTCATACACTTGTTCTGGTAAATGATCCTCAGCAGAGTTGCATTCCCAACCATTCCAACGATGAAAATAGCACAAGATACCACCGTGTTAATGTATTTAAAAGTTTCAGCAATCTTAGTCTGCTGGGAGCATTTGACAGTTTGGTTGGATACCAGGGGCCGTCTGGTGGTGAGGAGTATGCTGGATTCAATCCCTGAGAAAGTGGGAAGGTAGTTTCCCAGATCACTCCGGTTGGCATCGTATCTGTCAGAGCTGTCACTGAGGACAAATCCCGAAACCAGCAGCAGCAAAGAAACTCTTAAACACAAGGCTTCCATCCTGAAGTCCCAGATGAGCAAACTCAGTGAGAGGTTTTTTTCAGTATCTCAGTGAGATACTTCTCACTTCTTCACCTGCAGAGAGAAACAATAAACAAAAACAAAAAAGAGAGAAACACAATCAATACGCCAAGTAGGGTAACACGTCCTGTTTCTCTGTTTCTCACTTAGGAAGAAGAGTATGTGAATGTACAGTTTCTACAACCCATGTGTATAAACACATGCTTATAATCATTGTGCTACTCTGAAATCTCGATTACCCACATTCATTAACTCTTTGACAAAACACAAACTCAAATGAGATCCTGCAGAATCCTTTTAGTTTGAGACAGAATTTGAATATGAAAGGACAAAATGTGGTGGATGAAGCTCTGTTTTAAAACATAGTCTTGCAAGGAAAGTATAACAGCAAAGGGAGGCCTTGGAGACTCCGCTGTATGATATTTTAACTAAAATAAAAGTTGTTATCTTTTGTACTAAAAAGTAAGGTAACAATGCTGCATTAATAGTTACAGGTATTACATTTGTTAATTTTTGAGTGTTTTTGATATATTGCAACGATGAGGGTTTATATTATTTTTCTCTGACTTTACAATTACCTGGATTTCAAATGAACGCTGAAAATACATATATTTCAAATCAAATTTTGGACTGGACCCAAAGTCCTTAGATATTAGGAGGAAGAGTTTTATAGTCTCGGGGTAAACATTTGAACAGGAGAAGCTGTTAAAACCACATATGTAAATTTATTGTAGTAAAGATAAGTCTTTGGTTCCTGAATAATGTGATTGCAGCTCATGTTGCAGTCCTTATCCATGGCAAAGTTAATTATAAAAAATTAAGCTCTTTTAAAGATAAAAAATACTTAGTTTAGTATTCTAAGTGATAACTCATGACATTTCCAGATAGGAAGGCATTATAGCATTCTGGCCTAGTATAGTTGCCTGTGTGTGACTCCAGAGCTGCTGGCTCCCTGCTGTAGGGGGTAGATGGCGCCTTCAGTGAAACCTCCCAGCGGTACAAGCTGAGGAGGACACTCTGAAGTCCGTTTCCTTGAAGCCTCAGTCTAACTTAGGATAAGGATTTTTTAAATGACTAATATCTGCAAAACAGGACAAAATGCTACAGTGTTGCCAAAAGAAGAGTAGAAAGTCAAGTATTTATAACTTTGTGATTTCTGGGGACTCACATGAAGCATTTGGGAGGATCCTTTTAAATAAATGAATCCTAATTTCATTCCCTATGGGGCTATTAATTCGGAGTTTATAGCAAAAAATTTACAAGAGAAAGAATGTGGCAGAATTTACTGATAAGAGTTCTGGACACAGCCACAGTATAAATATTTACTACTTCTGTTGTGTGTTATTTGTAAAAGTGTGTATGTACCTACACACAGCAACATATGCAATGTTAATCTGAGTATTCCCGCCTGGTATGTGGGGTGCAATCCCTCACAGACCAGTGATCCAAATTTACAGTCTTATATCTTGGTGTATCTGAGATTGCAATCTGACCAACTGTGACTAGCTGTGCACTTGATTTTAAAGCTTAATATGTTAGATAGCAAATCCTTCTTTATTAAAAGCCTGGTACAATGGTATCTCAGGGCAGTTAGCAGCAGTTAGCGTGACATAAGTAGCTTTTGCTTTAGGATTCTAAATTATATCAGAAATAACAGGCATGTTTTACTGCAACTCTTTTCAGACAAGTATTAATACTTTTATTATTTACTACAACTACTGTTCCCCAGTTCACAAATGGAAAAACTGAATCGCTAATGATTTAAATGACTTTCCCAAGTGTTTACTTGCCCAAGTAAATGTGATACAGCTATGAACTGAGCCCACAGCGCTCTGCTTTAGTCATTATTATTAGTATCCTCCTTATTTAATGATGTTTTCCTGTGAAAACTTAGTGTGTACATATCATATGAACATGGTGGTAGCATGGCAATCATGCAGCCAGCATGCGAAGCTGGGAACAACATTGCCAGTTACCATCTCTTCCCTCTCCCAGAAGAAACTTCCCTGTAAGAAGCAGAACTA
This sequence comes from Chauna torquata, assembly GCA_013399475.1. Classification (NCBI taxonomy): domain Eukaryota; kingdom Metazoa; phylum Chordata; class Aves; order Anseriformes; family Anhimidae; genus Chauna; species Chauna torquata. The sequence goes on along the minus strand of VXAL01012970.1, from coordinate 89,646 downwards.
AAATTTTGGTTTTTCTGTAATAATTTCTGAGGATATTTTCCCATGGATTCCTGACAAATCCTTCATTTGTCTGTGCGGATTTTCAATGTGTCTATATTGTTACAGAGTATAGTAATAACATGCGACCTGCCTCATATAAATAATACACTAGTAGCCGTAATGACTTTCAGTAACAGCGTACTCTACTATTCTTCATGTGTAATGTGAACCCACAGAGCGTGTGAGGCCGTTGTGTGGATGTGCAGGCCATATGCATGTGCTGTCCCCGTGCCCTGGCAGCACTGCAGAAGTGGCCACAGAGGTGGAGAACAAAACTGCAGGCCTGGGGATATCCCCTGCCCGGCGTACCAAGCCAGGACGCTTCCCATGCCGAGCTTCACAAGGAGCGCATGCTATTGGAAATGAAATTGCTCCGATTATTGAAGACAAGCTAAAACTTTAACAGTGATTAATGCGCCCAAAAGGCAGCTGAGATGTAAGCAGGATCTAATAAACTTAACTAGGGCACGAAAGCTGTGAAAGAAAGAGCGCCGACGAAATGAGTTCCTCTCGGGTGTCTCCCATTGCGGCACAGCGAGTGCTCTTTGCTGTTGGGATAATTGCCTTATAGTTCTTCCTCCAACACAAAGGGTTTTCCACTCGTAACACTATCGAAAGATCAGTTCTAACATGCACTTGGCAAGTCGGCGCTACCTCCCCTGCAGCCCATAGAGGTCATCGACAGATCTATACGCTAACCTGCGTTTAATCCCAGTTACCCCAAGCTGCCTTGCGCCTCCTGCTCTCTCCCCTTCCCTCCCTCTCTCGCTCCCCCTTTCCCTCGCACACGCGCGGCACGGCACCGGCACCGCCTCGCCGGTACCTGGCGCCTTACCGGGAAGCGCTGCGAGTGCCCGCGGCTCGGGGCCGGGCTCTGCTCGGGGCCGGGCTNCAAATCTCCACCTCCGCTGAATCAGTAGCAGAAGGAGACAGACCGAAGGAGAAGGCAGAGCGTCCCCGCTTTTCTGCCCCCTCCCCCAGTTAAAACAAGCCTACAGCCCGAGCTGAGCCCCTGCCAACGCTAAACACAAAGGCTGCCTCCCGGGCACAGGGGAACACTGAGCTCTTTAACTGTTTCCTCTCTGAAATGGAGGTAAACTACTTTGCTGGACTCGTGTAGGCAACAGCCTTTGGGAATCCAGTCACTACTGTAGCTGCCTCCTAACAGCATATAGGGTTCACACAAAGGTTGTGTGTCTGAATCAGACGACTTAGCAGCCACAAGCAGACCTGGAAAAAAAGAAATCTCGTGATGAAATACACAGCTTTTTCTTTGTTTTTTTTTTTTTTTTTCCCCGGGTTTGGTCAGGATTATGTTTCCAAGATGATTAGTAAAACTGCATATGTAAGAGTTTCAGAAACTCTGGATCTATAACGGGTGACTCTTCTTGGGTGACATTTTCTGTGATCCATCCGGGATGCACCTTATTAATACCTTTTATTTTTCAAGACCAAAAATGCATTTACAAAGATAATGAAGTTGTAGCGTTTTCTGTCCTTCATGTATTTCCTAATACTGTTCTTCTGCCAAGGTAGTGGTACAAAAAACTTATGCAGAAAAAGTGGAAGTTCTGTTATAGTTAACAATCTTTTCTCATTATGAAAAAAATACCAGTTTATCAGAGGGTGCAGCCTGAAGTGGACTAACAAGCTTAAGATATTTTGAGTCCCTTGTTGAATCATTTCAAGATCTTCATTTCACGGCAAGTTTCTGTCGTGCTGTACCACAGAAATAGTTTTCTAGACATATCTGGGCTTCTTTTGAGTACAAAAAGGCAATCTTCCTAAATATGATATATAAATACATGATCCTGAAAGAATAAGAACAGCCTGAAAAGAACAATAGGAAACATGATGCCTAGTGGCCTGCAGAGTTAAGATATCTGGCCGTAAATCATGTAAGAAATTGTTTAGAACTTTCTGAGTACTGCATAGTTAAAAGAATGTTTCTGTAGACATTCTTTTAAATCATCTGATAAACCATGAATGAAAAAAAAAAAAAAAGCAGCATATGGATCAACTGGAACAGCAATACTTTATTTGTTCTAGAAAGCCATCTCAATTAAATGTGTCAAAATACAAGATCTTTGAAGGAACTTAAGTGTTCAAGCTGAGAATCAGAAGAAGCCTACTGCTTGCAAATCAGGTAGAAAAGTTTAATTCAAAACTTTAGGTTGCCTTGAAGTTGAATAAATGCTGAAAAGCCACTAAATTGTCCTTATAGTATTAGTAAAAGTTATTTAAAAAATCTTTACAGCTTTGTCATAGATGCATAGTATTGATAATGTGCTTTGTCAAGGATCATCTGTATGACAATTTGTTGGAAAAACTTTTGAAGATCTAGAAAGGGTGTAGTTGAAGATCATGGAGTGCTTTATCTAATGCAATTCTTGATTCTGTTATATATTCTCTAGACATTGTTAACACCCCGTTCCCTTCCTAGGATCATTTTACCTTTATGCCCAAAAAGCTAGAATTGCTTGCTCAGTAAAATGAAATTCAGATATCTGGTCTCTTTCAAACACATATTTTTCCTTCCGATTCATAATTCAATTAATTTGGAAGGTTTACGTCATATAATCAGACAGTGATATGTCTAGCTATATTTACTGTTAAATGGAATAATCAAATTTACTAATCCTGTTGAAGATAACTTTTAAAATATCAAAACAGAGAGCTGTTTAGTACCATTGTGAATTCCTCTGTTATTGCCAACTCACATAACTGGTATTAATTGTTAGAAATTACTGAATTGCTTATAGCGGTTCTATGATCTTTGTTGCTTTTGTTGCTTATTTATTAATTGGGTCTTTGTTCTGTCTTTAATCTTGTCAGGTGTCTAAAACTGAGTTGAATTCCTGTCTTAAACTAAGTTAAATTCAGAAGCTGTATTTAATTGTTCCTGCTAGGTTTTTTTGACTGTGTTCAGGAAGTAACATGAAAAAGGAATTTATCGTGTAAGAATTATCCAAAAACTGCAGTTGCAAATGCAGTTGACCTCAGCTACTAAGAAAAGTGATCTAATACAGTTCTTTACACCAATATATTTTTAGGTACTAGAAACACTTGCACCATTGTTGAAGGACTGCTCTCCTGTGCATGCATTCTTTCATGGAAGAGCTGTTGGCTGAGGTCTGTCTCTTCCAGAATCAGTTGCAATGAAAGTGTTTCCTCTGAGCTCTTCTGTTTTCTGTCTTCAACAAACTACTTAGCCTGTCTTGCATACCTGCAAAGATTCAGAGTAAGGGTAACATACTAGTCTTGTTACACAGTAACCCATTTTACTTCAGTTTGAAGGATACCTGGGTTTTGCAGCTGGAGTCATTCTTCAAGAAGACTCTCAGCATTTTTGAAAGCTATTAATTTTCCTGAACAACTCAGGAATTCCTTAGAAAGGAATGCATTATTAAAAGGGTTATTAGACAAATGAACATAAAGCTGTAGTGTCTTTTATACAACTACCTCAGAGACAATCAAAGAGGATCTTTAGCTATATTTGGATGAGTTAGTTTTATTTGATTGAAATGCATCTCCTCAGATTTAGTATGAGATAGGAACATATATTCATCAGCTCATGCAGTCCTAAATCCCATTCCTGAGATTCAGAAGGCCGAAATAGAAGACAGATATTGGTCTACCATTGGCATCATCATAGAATTTCAGCTGGTATATTTTTAATCTGTGACATTTTCAGAAAAGCAAAAGAGTTATTTATGGCAAAGTATGTAAATATCTAATTATTTTGCTGTCTTCCACTTGATTTCTGATATGAATTTGAAATTCAAAGTGAATCATAGTGAGGATTCATTTAATACTGGTTTATTCTAATAATTGGAAAGGTTTTTGTATTAGAACCACCGAAATGTTTCTGCATGTGGACTATGGGAAGTTGAAACCCAAAACTGTGCTAGAATCAAAAAGAAAAAAGGATGGAAGTTTAAAGGACGCACTAGACCACGGTACTAAGGAATTCATATAGGAACACCTGCAGAAGCTGTTGCACGTCAAATGGGTGCAATGTTAGTCAGGAGCTGTGAGAGGGGAATGTACATTTTGTGGAATCATGATAGAAAAGCTTTAATAAGAAGTGAGGTTGCTGGACCCTTAGGATGCAGATTGGAGAGGTAGTAACATGTATTGTTCATTCCCTTCAATTACTGTGAGCATTTTAGCTTCTTCTGGGGAGCCTTTTTCTACTGTTTAAATGCAATGGACTAAGAACATTCCAGGAAAGATTTACTGAGAGAGTTAATGTCTTTGGTCTCCGTGCCCATAGATGGAAACCCTAATCCTCAAGCTCATGTTCCATGGGACCTGGGGGGATGCATGCATGAGTGCTGAGGGAGCTGGCCAGTGCCATTGCGAGGCCACTCTTGATTATCTTTAAGAGGTTGTGGTGCTCAGGGGAGGTTCCTGAGGACTTGGAGGAAGCAAGTGTCACTTCTGTCTTCAGGAAGAGGAAGAAAGAGGATTGAGGGGACGACTGGCTCACCTTGATTCAGCCTCACCTTGATTCCTGGGAAGGTGATGGAGTAAGGAAGGACTACAAGGTGATTGAGAACTGTCAGCATGGATTTAAGAAGGGATATATCATCCTTGACAAACCTGATAGCTTTCAATGATGAGTTGACAAGCTTGGTGGATGAGGGAAAAGCAGTGGATATTGTTTTTCTTGACTTTAGTAAGGTTTCTGATACTGTCATGACATCCTCGTAAACAAATGATGAAGTATGAACTAAATAAGTGGACAGTGATGTGGACTGAAAATTGGCTGAACTGCTAGGCTCAAAGGGATGTGATCAAGTGGCATAAAGTCTGGCTGGAGTCAGTAGGGGTGTACCCCAAAGATCAATACTACATCAATATAGAAGAGCCTGGGTTTTCTGGGGGACAACTAGTTGCCCATGAGCCCGCAATGTGCCCTCAAAGCAAAGAAGGCCAATGGGATTCAGGGCTGCGTTTGACAGAATGTAGCCAGCAGATCAAGGGAAGTGATCTTGTGCCTCCATTCAGCACTGGTGAGACATGTCTGGAGTGCTGGATCAGGACAGACATGGACATAGTGGAGAGAGTCCAGCAAGAGGATACAAAGATGATTATGTGGAAAAGCTGAGAGAGGTTGGACTGTTTAGCCTGCAGAACAAAAGGTTCAGGCAGGATCTCTTCAATGTATGTGAATACCTGGCGGAAAGCAGCAAAGAAGATGGAGCCAGACTCTTCTCAGGGGTGTTCAGTGACAGGACAGGAGGCAACAGGCACAAACTGAAATACCAGAAATTCGATTTAAATATAATAAAAAGCTTTTTCACTACAAGGGTGATCAAACAGTGGAACAGGTTGTCCAGAGAGGTTGTGGAGTCTCCATACTTGGAGATTTTCAAAACACAATTGGACACAATCCTGTGCAACTTGCTCGAGGTGACCTGTTCAGAGCAGGGTGTTGGACTAGATGATCTCCAGAGGTCCTTTCCAAACCTCAGGGGCTCTGCAATTATGTGACTCCGTGAATCTGTGATTCAGATGAAAGTTCCATTATGTCGAGGGTATTTTGACTTGAACTTTAGAATTACAGTGTACAGAATACTTTGAGTTAGAATGTTTCTGTCTGAAAATGGTAAGGCATTGAATATTGTCCAAAAGAATAATGAGTGAAGTTCATTGAAATATTTAGCAAAGAGTGTATTTTTTAAACGAAAGTATTTTTTGCTCCTCTTCTGAGGCCAAGACAGCAGAGCTGTTGACTGCAGAGAGCATCTGGGCATCTTCAGCTGTTCTCATTATTTGTCCCCATTGTTTCAGGCAAGGGCATACTTCCCCGCTGCTCATGGGGGGGATTCATGTCAGTGCTCCTTAAATCTGAGTCCTCCATCTTGTCCCTTTTTAGCCATAATCTATAATCTGTGTTTAAATTTCATGTATATGTGGAAAACTCAAATTATTAAATATGAAAAAATAGTTTTTGAAAGTAATGTTCTTACTCGCTCCATTGAAAGTTGTACTAGCTGAATAGAGCTTTTCCATGATCCAGCTGCAGTGGGGAATTACTGTTTTGTCTCTCTGCCTCTTTTTTTTTTTTTTTTTCCTTTGCTTTTCTTACTGTTTGTGAACTGTAAAATGTTAAAATAGCTACGCCAGGTCGGACCATCTAGTCCAGCATCCTGCCTCTGACAGTGGCCAGCAGCGGATGACTAGTGAAGAGTAGCAGTACAGCAATATTTTCCCAAACCGTTCTCTTAGTCCCCGGTGAATGATCCACAGCCAAAGGCAGTTGGTGCCTTTGTGTCTAGAAGCTTTGACAGATTAATAGATCTTATGCTGTTTAGACCCAAATCCAATCCATTGGTTGACCAGATCCATTTCTCTTTACTAGTAATTGAGAGGAATCACCTTAAGACCACTGATCAAAGTACTTCAGCCTTCTTACACTTAAAGACTATTCACTAAAGATGATTTTATTAATGTTCTCAAGTAAAGGCTATAATATCCTTAAGTGGAAAGATTTATGAACAGAATATATAAACACGAAGAGGGATGTCAACTTGCTAAGACCCTGAAATTAGCTATGAGCTAAGGGAGTTCAAGAAGCCTGCTCCAAAGAGACCAGGCTTTAATGGTAATATATAAAAAGAATTTTACGTAAAAACCTAAATATGCAGTAAAAAAAAATGAATAAATAACAGGAAAATAGACATAGTCACAGAAGATGCCTATTACATAATTTTGCAATGAGTGATTGTATCCATACTAAAAAAGAAAAAAGAGAAGTAGATATAAAGACAAAGCAAAGTTTGTTTCAAAGAACACAAAGAGGGAGAGAGTATATTAGATTAGAAAATCTTTTGTAACTTACTTTAGTTCACAAAAGCAAGTTTCAATCCACATTAGCAGATGGGAGCTTGTGCAGAACACACGTTCTGTGATAGAGGAATCCTATTCTGCTGCCAGATCCTTTTATTATCTTAATCACTAATAAAATTATCTAGATAAGATAGTGAGATATTAGAATGCGATTTTATCTTAATCTAAATAAGGTTAGATTTATTTCTATTGGCTACTCTGCAGTGAAGCTGTTTTTCATGGAAAACCCTGACTCATCTCACTTATTTCTAATGTTTCCAAGTTATCTAATTTTTTATTACCCTAACTAAAGCTGAGTTGAAGTACATTTACTTTGAAACAGTAAACTCCTGCTCTTGTATTATTCAGTGTGTAATGATCACCATACAGTAGACCATATATTATCTTACAGTTAAGTGTTACACTTAGGCTTATTTACAGAGTTATTAAGTGATAGATCTTTTGCACTTTTGCACGTTTTGACAGATGTAAGGCATGTTCTGCAACTCAGTTTTAGGATAAAGACTTTTCAAATGATCAAGGTTTCTGGAAAAGGTTAAACCATTTCTTTCTGGTATCTAGAAAAACATTCTTTATTGGAAACTGAAGCGCACATTTAGGTAGTTATGATAGCATTAAGACAATATAAGTAGAAAAATATAGGTTTGTAATTCTTGAGAAAGAAGGAGCTCTTTAGATTTTGGTAATAAAACTCTTCCAGCCCTCCAGGAATGATCCTTCTATTTTTATGTTCATGCAAGTGGAGTATTCTGTTTGTTTTAACAATACAGCTGGCTCTATCCTATGTTTAGAAGGGCTGGGTTAAGACATGTTTAAATTCATGGAAAGAGGGTTGGTATGATGTTCTGTCATTTGTTGTCATGGCCTTTGTATGAGGTAAACGGGCACCTAAATTATAATCCTTAAAAGTGATTGAAGGAGACAGCAATAGTTTTTGTTAAGGACATTACGTTTATTACCTTGCTGTGGCATGGACTTCCATTGCAATGACTCGCATACCTCTTTTAGGTAGATAAGAAAAACTAAGCATGAATATTATTATGTCAAGAGAAAAATGAAAGTTCTTATGCTAATTCTGTATATTGACAGGAGACATCATTCAGAATTGTGTTTTGGAAGTTTACCATAAAAATAATAGATTGATTCAACAAAATCCAATCTTGCAAAAATCGCTCTTACAGTAGAAGTGCTGTGGGGTCTATTTTATCAATGGGAGTTGTTCTGTGTTTCTTAGGGTTGGACTTTCTGTGGAACAAACACTTTCACTGGTACTTGGCCCTATTAGTACAACTCAATGACACTAAGTTTCAGAATTGTCAGGAACTCCGAACTTGCCTTGCGAATTCAAAGAGTTGGGAGCAAAATAACCTTGGCTCATTTCATTCCTCTTCCATCTCAGCTTGTAGAGAGTCTTATCTCTTTCGCTGTATTCTTTCTAATAAGAACTTTTCATATCTTCCAAGTATGCCTTGTAGGCATCAAACCCTGACAACAGCATTCATCTACCATCTTGGTTCTGCTGATTCTTGTCCTACCCAATTTTGATGATCTACTAGTTTCTCACACAGTAGGTAGTGTGCCTATTTCTTCACACACTAAATACTAAATGGATGAGTTTTCCTAGTTTACCTTTAATCCCAGTCTGGTGCTGGGGCTAGGTGTGATAAGGAAAGACAGACAAGCAAACTGGGAGAATGCCAAGCAGAGGCTTGGCAAGGCCCCTGCCCTGCCATCTGTGGCTTTCCCCTCAGGTGCTAGCTCCCCAGCCCTGAGGGAGCAGCCGGCCCGTGTTGCTCCCTGACAGAGGGCATGCTGGAAAAAAAACAAGGAATGATTTCATGTGTCTTAGTCCAAGTATCCTAGACAAAAGATCCAACTCAATTATGATATCTTTGCAGAAATATTTCTTTCTCTGATGATAGCAAGCTTGCTTTTTCTAATACAATAATTTGCAACTGAGGTGATTTCTCTGTCACTGTGAATTAACCTATGTCCTATCAAATAAAGGGAAATTATAAAAAGATAAATTAACGGTGTTGTTAAAATATACAGGCTTATTAATATATTTGTGTATTATTCTTTTTATTTTTATTCTTGTCACAGTTACTACTTTCAGACTTCTGAGAATGTGAGCTCAGAACGAATAAGAGATTTTTGCCATTCTCCCTTTCCTGTCAGATATTCCACTCCAGTTACAAGGGCTTTCATTTGATAGTACTGGATTTTTGTTATACTAATATCTAGGGCAATAAGAACATAAATAATGTACAGAAGAAACTCCTACAGCAAGTCATTTGTATCAAGCTGTAACACAAGAGTATTAAATTTGTCTAGATTAAAAAAATAAAAGTTTGAGGCCTATGCCATTCCTGGGCACAGAAGGGTAAATAATGACATTAGTCTTCTGTGATAATTCTTATGAATGTAGCCAAAATATTGTATATTACGATTGTTAATAATTAAATAAAATCAGGTAGTTTAGGTAACAAGAACTGATATAACTCTGTTTTTAAATGTTTAACTACTACTTATCCTAGTCACAAAATTTCATCAACTCTAATTGATTTAATATGCTATTCAATTCAACTTTTCAGGAAGTAGGTTCAAAAATGCAAACAATAAATACAAATGCAAATATAAGCTTACATATTCTTTGAACCAGTGAGTTTATAATTTGCATCATGCTTTTCTAAGGAAGAACATCTGGAAAAAACGCTTTTCAGTGCTTTATGAACATCAAATTCATATTTTCTGATCCATAAGTGAAGATAATGCTAAATTTTAACTAGGTCAGATTTAAGACAGTGAGAATGTGAGGTTCTCTCTTGTAAGAGGAAAGTTCTGTAGTTATTTAGAATAGTATATTACAAGTATACTCAAAAACATGCATATCCTTGTGAAACATACTGAAAACATATGTATAAATGTTGTGATCAAATGTTATTTACTTCAGATTCATCGAAGATACGTTGTGGGACTCTACTTTTGTAACACTGTTGGATCCAATTCTCAGCTGGCATAAATTAGTGTAAATCTCTTGATGGAACTGGAAATGCATTTATTTGTATCATCAGAGAGTGATCATAAATGATGCAATTATTTCAGGCTCTTATTAATATACTTTGTAGGGAACCATGCCATTGTGCACGTGTATGTCAAAATATATCTAAAACTGGACAATTGCTGCAATTTTCTGCAAAAGCTATTTCTGCTTGTTAAGATTTTTGATTCTGTCATTTTCATAGCCTTTTTTAGTATTTCTTGATTTTTTATGTATATTAATTCACTAGTGGCTATAATAATCTTAATCAGTAAATTTTCAATAAGTTTTGGAAAATAGTTGAAAATCAAATTTTGATTCTGAAATAATCTGTAATCTGAAATATTTTACGGAAAATGAGGTTCCAGGGAATGAAAATATTTGAAGAAACCTGTATACAAACAGGCTTTAAACTAAAATAGTAAACCTATTATTGACTGTGTGAATGAGCATCGTTCAAAGCATACTTAAATTTTTTTCTGCTTAACAATTACAAATAATGTAAACATTTGTATAAAATTATATTGTTCATATGAAGTTTATAATCAAAGATAAAGTTGTTTTAAAAGTTTAAACAAATTATTTATAAAGCTGTATGAAGATCAAACAAATGGACAAAGGTGGATTCTTGTAAATTAAGTAATTTAGCTATTTGGCATATATTCACAGAAAAATATCTGGATCAGCAACTGCCCATTATTGATTTATAATATCCAAATAACTGTCTCCTATTTTTTTTTCAGTTGGTGCTATTCAAATCTCATCTGTACCATTACTTTTGAAATAATGGCCAAGAACAATAAAAGCTTTACAAGAACTATGAACAATATGGGAAAGAAATGCTTTTTGTATTTAGATTCAGAATACTGTAGTGGTCTGGCAAAACACAAATGGACTAAAAGACTGCTTCTGGTTTAACTTGGAACCTGTACCATGGGCTGAACTTTATTCGCATCAGGATCTGTATGCTGACTTTTTCTCTTCAATTAATGTTAGAAAGTGAAAAAATGGGGAAAGCTATAGCAAAAAAACTCTATTTTTTCCTGAAATTTCATAATGCTCTTTTGGAATTTTGCAATATATTGAACTGGGGAGGAGGGTTGGTTGTGAAGAACTGCTACGGAGATATTTCAGTCTCTACAACCTTTTTTAGTTCAAGTTATTGAGTGTTTGTTAGCTCCACTACCTGCACCTTTATTCCGAGATAAATGTCTTCAGATTAAAGAAGTTTACCCACCTTTGCAGTTCTTTGAATACACATGCCTGTACATTTATATCGGATACAGAACACTAGAAGATCTTGTTTATTGTTGAAATCCATATATGCAAAAAAGTCTTTCAAGTTATGCAGAAGTAGGAAAAAAGTCTGTATGATTTTAGCTGCTAGCATTTGGCGAGACTAAAGGGAAATGAAACAAACAGATGTCCTATAAGCTGTCAAGACCTAATAAGTCTGGTATTAATAGACATGTCTGGGCCAAGTACTCTCTAGAGATAGCAACAATAACTGTTGCCTCCAGATAGTCACAAGCCTAGTCTCCGCAATTTTCTAAAGGGTTCAAAATTTCAATTTTTTTTTTTTAATTTTAATTAATCATTACTCTTATTATAATGCTGTCTGTAGATTTAAGTACCCACCCCTAATGAGGTGTCTCAACATGAAACAAAGTTTTAGGGTTCTTTTTAGCGGTGAATAGGAGCTGATAGTTTTATTCCTTCTGCCCTGGAGGGTTGGTATGACTTGGTATATTAAGAAATTCTAGTTTGAACAGATATGTTTGGCAACTTCTATCAAAGTGATGAGACACAGATTCAGCCTATTTCCTTGTATAAGGTTGTTCTGTAATTGTACATCTTACCCTCCATTGTCACTTGGTGGTTCTGTCAACTACTGCTGTAGCTAAGTATCTCAAGTAGTCAGGAAGGTGAATAAGTAATACCTTAAGAGACAACAGTCTCCTTTCCATTTAGGACTTTGGATCTAAGTGATACTAACTAATGAGTTTTTTACTTCTTCCAGTAGAGCACACCAATTTTTGGTCTCTTATATAACCCCTGTCAAATCACTTATGTGAGAACCCATAGACCTAGTGGGGGACCTAAATTGCTTACAGAAATCACAACATTCCTTTATAGAAAACAAGTTTGGAACAATTGTAAACACAGGTACAAACATGCACAGAAATTAAAACTATCAATATTTAAAATATGTACTCTTTTGTATGTAACATTACTGTAGATGCATATGAAATTCTCAGTGGCAGTGCTGTGGCTTTTTTCAATAAAGAAAAGATTTTAGCTTTTTTTTTTTTGCTTTTAAAATGGTTGACAAATGTTTTCAATCACTTAATAAAAACAAGCTGGTGCTAAGCTTTGCTTTTAAAATAAGACTCAAAATGTCTGGCACTAGCAAAAAAAATCCATGCACAGAAACTGGAACATTTCTGGAAGTTTGTGGTATTCTTTTTGGTTTTCAGTTGGAGAGACTGGTAAACAGAATCTGCTCTCCAATTGCTTTGAAGTAAAATGGCTCTTCTCTTCTAGTTCAAGTAGGCCCCAAACAGATATCTTCTGGATTTAGCTGTCCAAATTTAAGATGCTGCTACCCATCCATTGCTTGTCCCCAGTCAGAAGTAGGACATGTCCCTTCCCTAAAGTTCTGTTAGGAGCCTGCACCTATGCATTAAACTAGGGCAGCTGAGTAGGCCTGAAACAAATAAAGGGATGCTTGCACAGGCCTCTTTCGAAAAGTTGGTAGTGACAAACAGCTGAGGGTGGAGTACTCTTCAAAGGCACAGTTTCTTTCAAAATAGACATCAGTTGGTGGCTATAAGTCTAAGAGTGCTACAAAGCTCAGAGAAGTTATAAATGATCTTCGCATCAAAGCTACAGGGTACTTCTGATTCGTTAAGTGGCTGATACTATTAATTAACCTGTGCTGGCAGTTGCTATAGCTTAAGCTTTATAGAAAAGAGAAAAGAACTGAAACAAATTGATGCTTTAATTAAACATTTCCAGGTTCCTGTCTGAACTGTTTGACTTTTCCTCATATTTTTCTTTCTTATTCCATAGTCTGACCAACATCCTGATTAGCCTGAAGTCCAGTGAGTACTTTGCTGAAGAGTATGTGAGTGTGCTGACAGTTCTCAGCTTGGCCATTTATGTTGGAATCAGTTGGTTGAAAAAGTTCTTCAACTCTGAAGAACTCAACCTTCTAAAAAGAAAGAGAAGGTTTAGCTTTTCCTGATGCTACTTTCTATTTATTGTTATTTGTATTTGTTATTATGCTATGCTATGCTATTATGCTTTTTTTCTTATCCTTTTCTCATTTTCTTCTGAGTTATTTCAGTATACTATCTGAACAGACACTGAAGCAGAATCACTGATTCATGCCTAATTAGCCTTCTACTGATTTTCATCTGTTAAATCTGACTGTAAAGTACCACATTCATTTTACTTCTGACTGCAGAATGTGTGACTCTTTGGTGAGAAGCAAGTTTTGTTCAAAGTATATTTCTTGAAAGGAACATGCCATTTGCTTGGCCAAATTCAATTAGTAGAAACCAACAAACAGGAAAAAATTTATCCTAACCCCAAATCACGCAGACAGTTTATAAAAACAACTTCTGAAATTGCAGGTTTACAGTCCGCCTAGACTAAAATGTCTCAATGTTTTGAATAACTACTGGGGAGCAGAGAGATAATCTTTCACTCTTTGCATGTGTATTTTACAAAGTATATCCTATTTTGAATCAGATTGGAAAGATTTGTCTCTTTCCATTGATCTGTGCCAGAATCCAATTATAGAACACATCCCAGTAATGGCAATAAATAATAGTTATAAGATGAGAAAGAGGAATGGGAAGGCATGCTACAATTTGTTGTTGCCAAATACGACCCTTTAATATGCAGTCTGCTTATTGTCTTTAAAGTGACATTTCAAAGAGTTTCTTCCCCATTTACGAGTGAAGAATTAGTATACTTCTAGCATCTTAGTGCACTTGAAATTTAACTAAATGAAACATATCTTTTAAACTTCAACAGCACACTCCTCCTGAATAAAATATTTGAAGCATATAAGGAGTGAAATCCTGACCACTTTGAAGTCACTCGGAAAATTCTCTTTGTCTCTTAGTGAAGCTAGGATTTCACCTCAAGTGACTCAAATCTTACATTATTCTAAATTGCATTTTAAATAGCAATCTTTTTGTGGAGGAAGTCAAATCGCCATTTTACATCATTATCCTGTTTTAAGCTTTAAAGTAAATTCAAACTGGCATCTTGATCAAACTTGCTGAAGAACAGATTATTCTCTTCAGCTTCTTTACCTAGTCACAGAGGCCTGAGAGCCATTACTAAGTTTCAAAATCTTCACAGTGAAAAAACAGCTACATAAGGGTCTGTGCTCCTGTGACTGTACAGGAAGGCTATATACGGAAGGACTTTTCCTGTGAAGAGGTACTAAAGTTACTGGCTGCATCAACAAAGAAACAGCAAGTCCAACAGTCTTGATTTCTAGAGAGGCTATTAACTACAATAGTTTGTAGTCTTACAAACTATTTCACTGACATTAAATTAGAAGCATGAGACTTTCTCACTGCTGATTACAGCCCTATTGCAGAATAGGGATGGGGCATGCTAAGAGCATTTCTTTGTGCGCTTCTGATGCTGGTTCATTTGCCTCCATTTATTAGCTACTAATTCACTTTTAATCAAGAAAATGTGCTTGCTTTCTGTTGATGATAACCCACAGAATTTAAGATTTGGGAGCCAACACTAATTCTACAGACATAATGAGCTCCGTGTTGGAAGGGCTGCTCAGTAAAGTCAGGGCCATCAAACTGATGACTTCAGATACCTTCTGTTATTAGGACAGAAATACTAGCAGTTTTCATGGAGCTTTTGGTGTGGTTCGGATTACCTGGTTTTAAACCTGTTTCCTCATCCTGTGTCTGACAGAATATATTGTGGGTACAGAACTTCTAGCTTGTCTTAGACAGTCATAAGGGTATCCAGCCATGTCAAGGTTACAAACAGATTTCTCTTCTTACCATGGAAGTAAATGGCAGCATTTCTGAAAGTGCACAGAATAAAATATTGGATTGAATACACGTATAAGACAAAAGATAGGACAGACCCTCAGAAAGAAGGTGAAGAACACAGGATATATCTAGTCAAGAAGACTGATTTGTATTTCTAGATCTGCAAGGATAACATGTTCTTTATTATACATCCAGAGAAACATACTGTAGAGCATATCCAATAGCGTACTGCACAAATAAGTGTGACTAGAATAAGTGAAACTGATAGATGATAAGTGATAGCCTGCAATATATAGGTCAAGTTTATGTTTGAATGTTTATGTGACACGGTAAATATGCAACCCCTGTGGAGGTGAACACAGGTGATCTCTGACTTACAAACAAACGTGCAAAGGTTTGACAGGAGAATGGAAAAACTTGTAGGAGTTCTTGTGTATATGATAAGCATCACATGTTAACATTGTTAAGAGATTATATTCAGACCTTTGTTAAAAGCAGCACGCTACTCCAACATCTCAGAGGTAGCAGTACAAAGAAATTGTCATCCAGAAGTTTTTATGTCATTATCCTTTATTTGCTCTTTTTATGTTGTAAGGGAGCATACTGTGTAGTCTAATTTTCATTAGCAAGTTCCCTGTCCCCCTCTTCCTTAGTTTCTGTGATATTTCTATGGCTTTTCTGGCTAACCTCTAGTAGGGCATTGCACCATACATCTACCTCTTTTTTGTTGCTTCTTACTCTTTCACATTTCCATTGCACCTCAAATAAAAGCCTTAATGAGGTGGCAGCTGTTGTGTGCCTCATATCTGCAATCAGAAGGCACAAACTGTACCTGAAGTTTGCTTCTTTAATTTTTCTGAGTAGTTGATTCTGACTAGAATGATTTCAGGCTATAGCAGAAACTCTGACTTTTGGTCTGTTGGTTCAGAGTTGGTTCACCGTGTTAGGTGTACAACTGGTGATCCTCAAACTACTTCTAAGTGATCCAGCTGCCCCACCTGTGATTGTAGAGATGAGGCAGAGTATAAAGTGAATTGATGTATTTTGAATCGCAATGTTAGGCTTGGAAATGCAACAAATGAAAGAAAACAGACGTGAAGAAACCTATAAGCAGCAACATATATTCCCATTCCTACCTGATATGCCTGTACGTTGACTCATGCTGCTATTGTGGAATTTCTGGTGAGCTGCGTTAGAATTGTTTCATGTACATAAATGGTTAGATGGCATGTAATGGGCAAGCTGTCATGCAAATGCTGAGTAAAACAGCTCCACAGCTCATGGATAGCAAAGCTTTTCTTTATTTCCTGGAAAGAGTGGAATTTACCCAATGTTATTTACACCTTAATAACATTATTGCCGATGTGCAATAATGTGCTGTCAGCAAAGCCCATGCTTTGTACTAAACATAATGAACATAATGAACTGTTGTGCTTAGAGTAGAGTTTGACCTGTAGGATGCTTTCATCCCACTTTTGAGTTTTATTCCAGTTGGTTTGGGGAAGTAAGTTATGTGCAATATATGGAAATAAAATGCACTGTATATTTTGGCCAAATATTTCCTTTATAGTTGTTGCTACTGATGAGACCAACCCAAACTATTCGGTCTAACCGCTCCATGCCCCGATAGCAGGTAGTATCTCACATCTGAGAATTGCCTTTTCTACAGTGCGTTTTGAAATATTATGTTACTGTATTACTTATAACATGTATAATGATTATATTGTTACACCAACCCCATGTGTGCAGTTTCCTTACCTGGATTAAAAAAAAAAAAAAAAGAAGAAAGGAATTTTCCTATATACCATAAAAATTCTACCATGTAAAGTCAGTTTTAGCCCATGATTAGAAAATTTTCAATGGTCTAGATTCATATTTCGGATAGCCCGGTTTGTGGTGGCATTGCCCTAGACGCAGAGATAAGATGGCACTGTGTGACTAATAAGAAAAATGGGTAGTGATGATATATGGAATGCAATTTGAGTGACAATACTTTCTTTGAAGCATTTTTTCAGAGTTACCTGCTTGGATATAGAAATAATTGTGAATGGGGTCATAGGGAGGTCTATCAATCATCTACAGTCTGAGGGAGATCCACAAAGAAAATTACAAAGGAATATGAATATATCTTTTTTTTTTTTTTTTTTTTAGCTACCACCAATTTATGTCTGAGACTGTGTCTAGGTTGATCAGGAAAGATGGAAAGGGGGTGGGTGGGTATAAGTTGCTGCTGGTAACAAGAAATTCGCATGCCCCTTCGTTCAGACTGTTCTCCAGAACTTGAAAGCTTCTTACAAAGCCAGAATCTCATCGATATATTGGTAGGGAAACAGTAGACTGCATCAATATGAATTATGAGTTATTTGTGCAATCAGTAAATTAAATATCTCAAGTTCATGGAAAACTCAAAACAAAATATAGGGTGATCTTCTTGAAAATCTACAAAGAAAATAGTGAAAAGGAAACGTTTAGCAGAGCCGGTGTTGACTGAAAAGCTTCGTAACGCTTCTCTGCTTTGAAATTATAAAGATGAACCTATATGCAGCCAAGTGAAAATCTTTGAACATGAGAACAGACTTCCAGCAAACTGCAGACATTGTGCATCCTTGGAGAACAGTTTGTGTGTTCGCATATCTGCTGTTTTGACTGGCATGCTTTGCTGTTTCTTGCTCCTGTGATTTCTTGTATTGAGAGCATGTTTACTAAACATAGACAGTGTACACACACACACACACACACACACAGAGTTTGCTAAACCTGCCTACATGCAGACAAACAGTTGTGTACAGTCTCCCAGCCAACTGACTGATGGAATTTTCCTTCCTATCCTCTTATTCTAATGACTTGTCCAGGGACTGGCTAGCTTCTTCTCCCTGTTAAAGACAATGCCTGATTTGTATTATATTCACCTCCAGGGCATAATGGATATTTTAATTAGAATTTTTATTTAGATTCCTTTTCCAGTTTTTCATATTTTGGGGAAAATTGTCTGTAGAGAAGGCAAAAAGAATGTGTGCTCAGATTTCATATTAATTATTGCGTGTCAAACTTTAAGATTCTGTCGGGTAATGAGTGGAAGTCTGATGCTTTTCCAAAATGTTTGCCTGCTTCTGAGATGAACTAAACTAGTCTGGAGGCCTCAGGAGATCTGTCTTAAAAATTTTCTGGCACTTGAATGTTCTGTCCTTGATGGAAGTGCCACTGGGACAGCCGTCCCCACAGCATTTTGGCACCACCAGACTTGGCTTTGTCTAAAGGAGCTTCTTGAACATTAAAAAAATGTGTGGATTACCAAGTTTTAGGAATGAGCCAATGTTAAGAGTCAGTGAAATTGGCTTAATTTGTATGAAGTTGCCTCATACTCACAGTAATACTATTTAAGTGTATTTTCCAGAGCACAACACTGATGAATCCAGAGCATAGACCTTGTTGTACCTGTAATTTAATGGGTTTTAGTAAATCCCTGGTTTACCTGGTGTGTGTAACTTGTGTTTCTGCATTTCCAGTTTTTGTGTGTGTTTTTGTGTGTGTGTGTGTGGTTTTTTTGGTTGGTTGGTTGTTTTTTTTTAGCAGATGCCATGTTCTCCTCATAAAACTCACCAATCTTGTCTTCCTCTAACAAATACTGCTTACTCTCCTTGGATGTGTGGAGCTGCATACGTCTTTTTCCCTTTATGTCCTTTAGGTCATCTTCTGCTTAAAATAGTGGTTTGTTATAATCTTTGCTTATCTCTTTATTGCCTAAACATAATTAAAATAAAATAAATCTTCTTCCTGTGCTTCTTGAATGAGTAATACAATAGCTTGTAATGTATTACTTGGGCCTTAGCTTCAGTTGCCCTAGTCCAGGTTGCTGGCAGAAGATGATTTCTACTCATAAATTTTGTGGTGAATTTGTTATTGTTTTTAACGTGAGTTATATTTTTTCTCATTTGCATAGCTTTTACTTATCTTAGGAGAGCAGTCCAGAATCTCTAGATGACTGGGATCAGGCTTTGCTGTCACAGACAACCATACCATTTAGTGTATTACAAGAATTTATCAGTGATCCTCCTTGAAACCAGTTAGGTTTCTTGCCCCTCCAAGTTCCTAATGAAAAGATATTCCAAAACATACTCTTACAATTTTTGGCCTGAATTTATTTAGGGTTTCATTGAAAAAAATTACTCTTGTGCCAACATTTTATTTAACATAGGTCACTTTTCTTCCTCACTGTTGTTTAGAAAGAGAGAATAATTTCTCTTGCAGACTTTATTTCGCTTGGCTTGTAAACTAGGTTGCCTTACATATCTTTCTTAAGAGCTTAAATAGGAACCTATCATTCTTCTTTACCTGTTTCTGCGTGACTGATTCTTTCCTGACTATAAGTAATGAAAACCGCACAGGATTTTCTGCTGGAAACTAGGACAGCCAGAATTGACAAAAAAAAAAAAAAAAGAGAGAGAGATAAAAAAGAAAGAAAAGGTGTATTTAGTCAACATCAGTCAATTTGAGACAAATGCAGTGTTAAGATGCAGCACAGGGTGAGAGTATATCCCATGGATATAGGGAAGCTCTAATGCCATTGCACAAAGCACTAGTGAATTGTCTATGTTTGATTTCAAAATGCATGTGCTTGCTGTTCATATTACGTTTTAATCTGTATGTAAAGGTTATCTCTCCTTGTTGTGAGATGCTCTCTGTGCTGGCATAGCTAATGTCCTGATTTGTTTTATTAGGGAAAGCATTTTCACAACATGTGAATGTAGGTGATGAGCGAGTAGAGGTGTCAGTATTCATCCCACCTAACTGATGCACCTAAGGCAGAAGGGCCGTCCGTCTAGAATCTTCTCTAGTCACTGGGGAGAGAGATCTCTTTTCATCTACTGTAAAGGCAAATCAGCCTCCTAATGTAGGCACCTAAATGTGATGATTTGAATACCCTCCTTTCTGCCTTCAGCCATCTTTATTAACATGTTCCTACTTTGTATAAGAATTTATTTGTTCAGTGTCCAACTTGGTGTGAAAAGGCATTTTGCTAGGCGTGTCTACTAACTCATAAAAAGTCCTGATCCTAGCTCCAAAAGACTTACAGCCTTTAAGGAGTGGGAAAGAGGGATATAAAATGATGCATGTGTGATGTTATCTACTTACAGGCACTGTCAGTTTGAGAAGTGCCTCAGTCTTTCTAAGGTTTGGGAGCTGATCTTTATAGTCCTTATGATTGTGTAGCTGAAATTAAGCATATGCAGCTATTAATAAAATAATGTGCATAGATGAACGTTTGCCAGGTCTTAGCTTATGAGAATATTTGTTGCATACATATCCTGTTAGGACTGCATCCTAATCGGAGACTGAGAGAGTTCTAAAGAGAGAAAAGTCTCAACGTAGAGAAATTGGAAATGATAACTGATAGGGTTGATAGTACTACCTTCTTTTGTCACCACTTGTTGGAGAAGCAGACATCTGTATATATGCATTAGAGGTTTTATTAGCAATAATTTGCATCTCTGCACAAAACCTGTAATTTTCACTTCACCTTTCCCCATGCACTATTTCAATAACACAGGATTTTCACATTCCGCCCATCAACTTAATGTTCTTAATTTACTGAGAAGTTCCTTTATGTCTTTAATATTTGGACCATCAAAGAGGGACTTGTTGAAAAGCATTGCATTCCCAACAGAACAGGTACTTGTAAATCCACTTCTGTGCACGTAGATTAACAGAATCACAGAATGGTTGAGGTGGGAAGGGGCCTCTGGAGGTCATCTGGCCCAACCCCCCTGCTCAAGCAGGGCTGCCTAGAGTAGGGTGCCCAGGACCACGTCCAGATGGACATAGATTGTTTATCAGGTGTATTTCCTGACAACTAGTAGCATTTATATTTGAAAGTATATTTGTTGCTTGGAACTTCAAACAGCCACTTATCATTGCGAAAGCTCTGTATTTTGAATCTGTGTCTGTGAAAGAACCGCATAACCACACTTGGGAATGTTAACAATCTCTCATTCTCACTTATTTACTGGATTTTGATCTATTGGATCTAGAGCAAATGTTTTTGAAATATTCAATTTTTGAACACATAAGCCGAAAGAACTAGAAAAAAACAGCTGGAAATATTAAATAATCAATTCCATCTTTCTATCAGCATTAGTAATAGTTTCTGCAAGATGCTCCCAGCTCAAGTTTAAACAACTGCAATAACTTAGATCCTACCACTTCCTTCAGGAATCAGCCCGCAGTCGGCTGGAAGCACTCCCATGTAAATGTTTCTGATCCAGGACATCCTTTTGCTGCCACAGCTCCGTTAACAAATGTTTCATGTGTTCTCTGAAAAGGGGAGACACCAAAGAGTGTAGCTATGCTGTGCACAGTAGTAATAATAAGTTTAAAAAGGGGCATTGTGAACTTTTGTATTGATTCCCTCTGTGACTTCTCTTTCCAGAGAAATATGTGAGTAAAAGATGCAAATAGAAAAAAAAGAAAAAGCTTTGTGAACTCAAATTGGCATCCGTCCCCAAGGTTGTGTTCTTTCTCACTTCATCAGTTTTATGTTTGGCAACCAAAATGTAGTTAGCAATTGTGCATATGTGTAAACCAAAGGGAAACCCAGTGTATGCTTGTCCTAAAAGTTTCACGGTAAAGTAAACAAAGCTTACCAGTAAAAAGAATTGGCTTTCTCTGTGCTGCATACTTCGTTCACAGTTTATCTAGAGTTAAGTGTGCTTGGAAGAGGGTTGCGCTTCAGATATATCTCTCCAAGACAGTCTCAGTTATTCCAGCTCACCCGCAGTAACTTTAAGCAGTAAAAACTCTGTTGAAGTCTTCAGTCTAAGCATACCAAAGTGAGTATGTGTGCAAACTCTACTCTTGCTGGCTATGTGATCGTTGCTTTCCCTGTATATAAAAAGTTAGTTGGAAGCTAGCCAAACAGGCTAATCCAAATCCTTCTGAAATTAATTAAATGGATTCTAGTCACTGACATAAACTGTGGATGAAGCTGTGCTACTTTCTGCCTTCAGTAGTCTTTACCCTTCCTTTGTATTTATAAGGTAACTTATGCACTATGTGAAAATGTTGCTGTAATTCATTTTCTCAGTTCCTTAATATTTGAATGTCTGATATCATTGAATAAATCCAATATTGGGAAAGCTCACAGTTGTATGAGGCACAGCAAATACAAATGTGTAAATAATACATAGTAGCATGTGTCTTTATGGCTAAAAAGTGTAAAATGAAGTAACACTTGAAACAAAACTCTGTACATCTCTAGATGCAATCCATGTGTTAGATTCTGCTTACAATCTCATTGACATCGACACTGTGAAGAAGTGACACTGTTTCTGGGTTTACAGTGATATCAAACAGATTTTAGTTGAAACTGAAATGGGTTAGATCAAACTTTCAGAGCTGATCAATTAAAATTGAAAGTTAGTATTAGGTAGCTTGACTAAATGACCTAATATCAGATTGGATGAATTTTTCTAAATTATATTGGAGGTGAAAATAATCCATGCTCAGCATTTCTAAATATTAGGCCGTATTATAATGGTTCTTAAACCAGTTTGGAGAACGTTAACATCTGCACAAAAAAAGAACGGCTGACCAATAGCATGAAATCAAGATGTGTGAGTACCTTTTGATTTACTAACTTCAAATACACCAAGGTTTCTATAACAGCTCTACCAAAGTAATGTTTTCTTTAACTTCTTTTTATTCTGCATTAGTACTGCAGGTAGCAGAATGTCATTTTTTTCCACACTAAAAGCTCTTAAGTATTCCAGTAATGCAATTGCATACATCAGCTGCTGTTAACACATTGCTTAGCTCCATATCCCCTAAATTGTAAAAGTAGTGTATGTGGAACATGTATTACCTTTGTGATTTTATTATAGAATCTAAAGAGGCTTGGAATGTATGAAATATAGTTGGTCAGCTGAGACTTGATACTAGCTGCACCCCATGTGCACACTTCTTAAATTCCTATCTCCTACATCCTTTTCTCCAGAGTTCACTATTTTGCTTTGTAGCTTTCCTTGGTTTATTAGATGTATCAGATTCCTCATTTTCATTTGTATAGCACAAATCCCTTTTTTTTTTTTTTTTGAATTACCTGTGTGTATTGATAGCATTATCTGACAGTTCTAATACTGAGACTGCAAGGTAAACACTGTGTACGTTGTGCAAGCAGAGCTATATAAATAATAAAATACAGTTTCATTACAAATGTCAAGTTTTTATCTTTTCCTATAGTGGGCTGGTTTTTTTTGTTGTTGTTCGTTTGTTTTGTTTTGTTTTGGTATCCAGGATTGTTCTAACTTGTGTTTTTAATCCCATCGTGCTCTGATCAGGCTACACCAAAACCCACTGAGAAATGCATACATTTCTGTGAATGCTTCACAATACCTTCAGTTACAAAGAAATAGGGCACTTGGGATCAAAAG
This sequence comes from Chauna torquata, assembly GCA_013399475.1. Taxonomy (NCBI): domain Eukaryota; kingdom Metazoa; phylum Chordata; class Aves; order Anseriformes; family Anhimidae; genus Chauna; species Chauna torquata. Next base: position 66,241 of record VXAL01012970.1, on the reverse strand, counting down.
ATGTCAAGGCTGAGTCAGCTTCGGATAGATATCCAGATGTTTTTGTCCTGGAAATTGAGCAAGAACAGGCTTCTTATGAATTTTTATTACCTCTTTGTGTCAGCCAGATCAAAAGTGCTATGAGAGTAACCTCTCTCACGATCTTTCTGTCTCACATTCTTTCTTCTCATGTTTCTTTCACTTCATCTTTTGCATATTCCTTAAAGGGGAAGGTTCAGAGAGAACAATATACTGTGTTGAAATGTGTATAATGTATGCTTTTGGTTTTCATTCTCAAGGAGAGCTTGTACATAGTAATTTTCCTGTTTATAAAATTACTTCTCTGCAGTTCCAGGGTAGACTTGAGACAAAACTAGGCAACTGATCTTTTGTGGCATCCTTGAGAAGCCATATCTTGAGAACCTTATTTTTGCAGAAGGTTCTTTGGACCATTAAAGATGACGATGGGCTCCTAATGGCCTCTTTGGAAGCATGTAGGTGTCTGGATTCCATTGGGATGTAGGTATCTCATCTGTTTGCCTTTCTGAAAACCGAACTCAGTGTTTCCCTGCTGCAGCTCCTTTTTCATCTGTCTTACTATGTAGTACTATATTACTATGAGCTGTAGTCAGAAACCAGCATCAGCTTGTGCTGGGCAGTATACAAAGTGTGAAAAACTGATTTTAAGTTTGTAATACCTGTATGCAGAAGAGACAAAGTAGTTAACAAGGAGCCTAAAAAACTAATAAAACTGTACTGGCTAACATGATAGTGGTAGTAGGACAAGCATAATAATTCGTAATAATTTGCAGTCTTTTACAAGCAACATCACAAAAGAGGGCTATGGAGATGTTTGTGAGATTGCTTTGTGGATGTTTATGGGGAGCTCTACTCAATTGTGAAGGGCAGCATGAGAAAAAGTCCAGTGATGATTTTGTAAAATGTAAGAGAGAAGTATCAGAAGGTATCCATGGCTGATCAGAAGTGGAAGCTGACATTTGAACAAGGGATGTTCAGTATGGAAATGGTCACAGAAAGCAGAATCACAAAAAGTGAAGGATCTGATGATTAGGGAAGATTAAGGACAGTGCTGATTCTAAGATTTTCCAAGATTTGGACAGACAGACTCACTAGGGGTTTTAATGACTACAGATTCAGTGGTGATCCAGAGGCAGGAGCAAGACGTGGGATGTACTGGAGAAGGAGAGGTCCAAACAACAACTCTAGACAGTAAGGCTAGTGATGAAATGGAGAAGGGCTATATGGACATTGTTGAAAGGCAAATAAGGATGTGGTCTTTTGTGTTTGCTTTTAAAGTAGTTAGGTACTAAACATTTGTATTGTGAAGGATAGAGCCGCAGAACAGTAGGGAAATTAAAGAAAAGAGAAATCATTCTTATAAAACTTCAACCTGGAAAATTAATTGTTCTGCAGAAACTGAAAAAATGTTAAAAAGTTCTTGTAAAAAATAAGTTCTTCCTGAAATCAGAGCACTTGTAAGATATACTTATTTTTTGAATTGATATTTTTTTCAGTGAATAAAAAAATTATTGAAATTTCTGACTAGGTCTAGCTCAAGCATAATCTTTGAACACAGAAGAATTTTCCTTTTTTACACTGATACCAGCTAATTTGCCACTTCTTCAGCCTTTTTATATTTATGCCATCTAGATGAAGGACAGTATCACTCATGTGTCTAACTGCTTTCAGTTCAGAAAGTGTTCATTGATTGCTCAACTCATGAAAAAATGATGCCAGACTTCCTGTTGACTACTAGTGTCAGCTCATCCTGGTGGCTAAAAGCTTCTTTACGTGCTCAGTCGAAGCACGTCTAAACTTTGTTATTGGTGGTAACTTTCTGCAATTTTGATGAGGAAACATGAATTATGTTTCACAATTTTCAGATAACGTTTATCCTCTTGTATTACAGTAGTTTTGAGCTGACATGTGAAGTCCAGTGTTATGCAATAATATAAAGCAATTATTATTGAGAAATGTCTGAATCTATTAAACAAAAATCCTACGTCATTAACAGAAGTTCTGTAACTGAAGTTCTGTATGTAGATGCTTTTCCATTCTTCATTTTGAGTATCTATTTAGAAACAGTAACTAATTTCTCTTTCAGAAAAAGGAGGGCTGGGTGAATGAAGAATTAGTTCCTTGCATGCATATGTTAGTCTTCAAACAACAGTTTCAAAGATATGTTTTCAAGACAGCTGTATTTGTGAGAAAGGAAAAATTGACAGCATTTTACTGGAAAGATCACTGCCAGTTTCAGCACAAATATTATTCTCTTCCTACCCACTGGGATCCTGTCATCTCATTTTCTGACAGAGACCTGGCAAAGGCTTTTGAGAATCAGTAAATCATTGGACTTAGCTGATTTGTTCTTGGTGTTCTCATGGAGAGTGGTGTCCAGAATCAGGTGCGTTTTTTGCAGTTCAGGGAGCTCTCACATTGTGAACAAGCGTTAGAGTGGAAAGACTTTGCTTTGTTTCTTACTAAATAACTACATTCAGATGCTTTGTCTTCTTCCATGCAACTGCTTGTGAATTCAGTGCAGAAAAGTCAAAATTAAATCAGAGTTTTTCAGCAGCATTTTGCAACTGTCATTCCTTCTTGTACTGTGTTACAATGGCTGCAATGTTCAGTTAAGACTTGGGTACAAACCACCCTTGAAATAAGAACACTGATAAGTTATCAGCAACACAAGATGAAAAAGGAATCAGGGACGTTGTACCTGCTATTGCTCATTACAAGAACGTAGGATGCAATTGTATTCCGTGTTCTGATGCCATTTTGAAAGAGGTACCATGTGGGCAGGGTGGTAAGTGTGTGTGGTTACACAGAAGGCCAGGTTCTGTAAGGGTCATTTTTCCTTTGGAGATGCTCATGTAGTAATTATTGCTGCAACGTTGTGCTGTGATTAGCCATCAGTGAGTCACACTGCAATTGCTGCTCATGTAGAAATGTTACTTGGCTGGTTTCTAAACACATAGGTCATGGGAGCCATTTCACTAGCCTGTTCCTGCGCTTACGTGTAGGTGACACAGGCCATGGAGAGAAGCACAGGGAAGAGCAGAACCTGTGTTCTTCCTTCTTTCTCCACAAACATATTTCAACAAACAACAACAAATATCAAGATTCCTGACTATGCTTGAGAAAGATGGTACATTTGGTGCCTCAGGGAAAAAGAGTAAAGACTGTTGGTGTTCTGGGCTGTTAGGAAGGTCTTTGGCTATTGATTTTGTGCTGTCTTTGTAATCAAAGACACTGAAAGAGAAACCAGGCCTCAATCTCTGTAGACATGATTTCCCAGTAAAAGGGTAGGATGAGGGCTGTACTGTGGTTTCTTGGTCAAAAACCTGGTGCTACTGTGCATAGTATGAGCATGTGTGGAACTGAGCCATGGCAGTGATTCAGGACACGGGCTTTCAAGTACACTGCTGTCAGTTTTATAAACTCGTAAGAGCGGTGCTTGCTGCTATGGCTAGCTGTCTGATCACTTCTTCACACTGGGCCATGGCACTCTTCTGCAGCAAAACCACATATGCAGGCTATTACCAGAAGGAACCCCCAAATTTCCTGTATCAGGTAAGCAAGAAAAGCAGCAACCAAAATGAGAAGACTGCTTTCAGTCTCTCAGATGTGTGCTTTTGCTTTGTGACACCAAGGTAGTGGCATGGGAGCCATAAAGCTTGAGAAGGTTGACGGGTTCTACCTGAAGGACTGTGAGGAGGGAGACACATTTGGTAATCTCATGCTGCTGTTGTATACACTATGTAGACTCTTGTCCAGTTTAGCTTCTGGTCCATGCCTGTTACTAAGTTCAGTTCAAGCCAGCAGATTGTGTTTATGAACCAGTATTAGTATTAATGACTGGGAAATAGGGCCCCAGAATGAGACAGAGAACAAAACAAATGCAGATACACCTTAAATATATTGAAATCCTCCATCTTAGAAACTTTATTTCTCCCTTCCTTCAGCCTTCTCTGATTTTCAGAAGCTTATCAGTACGTGTGCAGACCATTTTAGCCTTTCCAAATATTCTACGTTAATGTAATGAACAGGCATCTACATTTCATCTTCTAATGCTGGCAGGTCCTAGAAGAACTGTGTGCTACTGATCACAGTGTGGGGAAGGAGGGTCGTTGGTTTTTAGATCAGGCATACTGAAGGAGTTTATTTCTCTTATTTCATTTACAGCAAAAGCCCACAGAAAAAGAAAAACAAAATATGCAAAGAACAGGCTTTTTCATGTTGTCATTCAAATCTCTTCAATACCATTAGAAAATGTAGGACAACATGGATGGAATACCTGACCACGTAAGACAGTCCCATCACTGAGAAGGAGGAGCATCACAAATTTTACCAGAATGCACAAATGGGGAAATCATCTAGGAGAGTAGAAAGAAGCAACTCCAGCCTGCCTCTTCTCACATATTTGTCAGGTCATCTGAGTCTTCCCATTTGAAGAATTCTTTCCCATTTTCACTTCTCAGCGAAATCTGTGACACTCCTCAGTCTCAGTGATGAGT